>CALSBZ010043430.1:0-34371 GCA_943591055.1 Gobionotothen gibberifrons | reverse complement strand
CAGTTTGTCGTAAAACTGTTGAAATATAAGACTATGAAAAATACGCAACTAGAAAGACTACAAATCCCAGAATCCCGGTCCCGCATGCTGGCTCTTACGAACCGACTAACTCCCCTTGTGTGTATGTACAGCTCTCAACATGCCCAGACTTGGAGTGATTTTCACCTCTTTTAATACTTTTCACCTCATTCTGAAAGAAAGAAGTGAAATGTGCCAACGTGACGGCCGTCTTGGTGTGTGGTGCGAGACGGGAGATGTACTTCATTGAGCGCTTCACACAAACAAAAGTGTTACTTCACAGTTTTACGACACATTTCTTTTTACTTGTAAAATTATCTTTTAAATTGACAAACATCATATGTGTAATTCGTGGCACAATTCAAACGGGATCGAAAGATAATCTTTCTCTCTCCATTGACAATACATACTTTTTTCGAAATAAGGTCCCATGGAAGGGGAGGGACTTCGCCTCTCTATACTGCTGGGTGACTTTAACCTTTATTTACCAGCTACAACATTAAAGTGATTAACTCATTAATGCATGAATAGTTTTGATGCTTATTGTTTTGTATTACCTGATTTTGATTGTGAATTCAGGACTTGTAACAGAGTATCCTACACCCTACTACTTTCACTTAAATCAAGTGTTTGAGTACTTCTTCCTCCTCTACATACACTCATTGCTTGCCTTCTCTGATGAAGCGAAAGGAAGTCCTCACTGACGGTGCATGTCTGAAATAGTTTACAGTGCAGGAGAGGGAGGAAGGCAAACAGGAAGGCAGATAGCATTACTGCTCGTTACGTCTGACCTGACGGGGAATTTTAAAAGGATAGTTTGGATGTTTTTCATTGGGGTGGTGTGAGGTACTATTTACAGTCAGTGTATGAGCTACAGTAGATCCAGTTTGTAGAAGAAGAGCCTCTTCAAGACTGCTGGTCGACTGCTGCCTTAAACGAGTAGTTAGTTTGTGGTGTTGTTTAAAAAGGACATCATGTTCAGGTTCCTATTAATATGTAGTGTCTCTACTTTAAAGAGTCCTCTCCTGCTGATGTTCAGGTGTATATCTGTATGTAGTGTCTCTACTTTAAAGAGTCCTCTCCTGCTGATGTTCAGGTGTATATCAGTATGTAGTGGTCTGCTCTGTTGTGATTGGTCAACCGCTTAGAGATGTCCCGCCCCTTAGCCTATCACGTACAATGTGTTTGAGTGTTACATAGTGATGTCACTCTGTTCCAGAAGTAAACAAAGGAATCCAATGGAGGAGTTTCATTTTTGTAGCCATTTAAATGCACACAAACCTATTTAACACACTACAGGAGAGGGAAACCCTAAATACCTTGGTATGGCCTCTTTAAGTTTCCCAGCTAACTAATAATTCAGCAAGTTGTGACACCTTGTTTCCACTTCTTGTTAGATGACATTTTGAGTCTTTTTATTCTGGCTCTCTTCAGACATGACTTTACTTGAACATGTTGAAGCTTCACAACGTCGTCACACCCCGTGTAGAACAAACTCCTGTGTGCCGTTCAGTCGGTAGAGATAAGTCGTATGAGTCATGCTCCGAGTTGATCTTTCGCCCTGCGGTTGATAGCATGAATGCAAAGTGGTGACATGACTGGAGAGCTTGTTTTAGAGCTATTGAAGAAAGGGAAAGTGCGGTAGATAAATAAGCCGGAGAATGACTAAACTGAACTTTCCATGTTGCTCTAAGCACACATGGTGCTCGCTTTACTGAGCCGCGGAAAGTGGTAAAAATCGCCCCAAATTGTGAGCGACTTCCCTAGCAACGGTTGCTGTTTGGTGTGTATCTGCACCGCAGCTCTTGGCTCTCATGTTGCTGCTGACTATAATTAGCCGAACCATTTCCCTCTAGTCACTTTTTAAAAGAGCAGCTCATTATACTGATGTGAATAGCTGGAGTTCCTTAAAGCTGACCCGTGCAAACAGATCCTCCGCTGTGGGGGAAACATCGGCTGCACAGTTAGAGGACTTTAATAGAAATTACTAAATGGGCTAGTGCAATATTCAAAGGCAGAATTAACTATACACTTTAATTTCTTATGTTTATCTGAATATCTGTTGTTGTTTTTTGTGTTTTTTCTTTTGTATTGAACATTTCACTTTAACTTCTCATGTTTAAAAAAAATTACAAAATGTATTTGATCTTTTTATTGCATATTCTTATATTAATTTATGTTTTGTATACATATTTGTATTTATTTTATTTGTATTGGACATTTTACTTTAAATATATATTTATTCTGTTTAATTTAATTTAATATTTTCATTGCATATTCTTACTTAAAGGGGACCTATCATGCAAAATGCACTTTTTTATGTCTTTTATACATGAATATGCGTCAGAAAATAAAACCCTTTCTCTTTTCCTCGGTACCCACATCTTTTAAAAACGGGGGTACAACGAGCGGATACAGATTTGCGTCCGATATGACGTCAAATCGGCGGCGGACCCACAGAGAGTTGCTATCAGAAACAATGCCTGACGTGTTTTGGACGTAATCTCGTCTTTGTTCACATTAGCAAGCGTCGCTAACACTCAGAGCTAACCTGTACCGGAGAGCACATGTGTTTTAAAAAGCAGGAAATTCAAAAAGGAACTCACCTTGTGATAAACCCGCAAGAGAAAAAGCATTTGAGCTCCATACTGGTTCAGAAATAATCCTTGATGTGGTTTAGAACAGGATGGCGTTTTATCACAGCAGAATTTAACTTTATCTCCGGTAGAATTCTGATCAGGCATTAGCTCTAACAGCTGAAACAGAGGGGTATGAGCAGTATGAGGCATGGCTACAATGGGTGAACTGTTTGGTATTTTAAGCAAAACACTTCACAGACATGTTTTGTATAGGTATGGCCCTACAATATATACTTCCAATATAGCATAATAGGTCCACTTTAAACATAAATCTATAAAATGAAGATGCATAGAAAGGGGATATTGGTAGTGGACTAAGATGCAAAAGAAAAAAGAAATCATTTCCTTTCAATATTGTGTATCAATTGGAATATCAGTCAAAATGTATTAACATGATTTCATGGAATAGAATAGCAGAAGGTAAATTGGCAAGAAAGGAAAAACTATAAAATAATCCAAAAGTTATCAACAGATAAACCACTCAGTAAACGTAAGACAGAAATAACACAACATTTACAAATAAATAAATATTTAAACAAAACGCTAACGGGACAAATAAAAGGGGGATATTGCTAAGTAAAAGTTTCTATAATCTAAATGATTAATATTCTCTGTTTGGCGCTCCTTCTTTCAACATCTCGTCCGCTCTTCTTCTTCTTCTTCTGAGGGTCTCTTGTGAGCAGGGGGTGTTTCTCTGTGACCCGGCTGCACAGAGCCTCTTTGTGCCCGGTGCCAGGCTCCAGAACACATGAAGCTCTGATGCATCGGGCCGTGTGTGAGTGTGTGTGTGAGTGTGTGTGAGTGTAACAGTTGTGAGTGAGTGGGGGGGGAGCAGAGTGACAGATGTAGTGCTGTAGTCAGTTGCATCATGTGTGTGTGCTTCATTCAGACGGCCCAGATTTCACACTCTGAGGTGTCGGAAAATATATCTTTGCAAAAACACTTCATCGCTATAATCTGAACCAGAATCAGGTTTAGTGATTCACGCCTCCGCACCTTCGGGGGCCGTGCCTTCAGTGTCGCTGCCACCCCCCCTCTGGAACGCCCCTTCTCTGAACATCTTCAGATCAACGCTGAAAACTCATCTGTTCAACAAAGCCTTCCAACATTAACTCACTCCAGAGAAATGCCGGGTAAGAAGAGTCAACAGTGGAAACAAATCACGTTTGAATATGCCGTTTAAAAACCGCCATGATAAAGAAATTAGTCAATTAAAAGAAACTTAATTTGCAACTATTTCTAATGATTTTAAGTACGCTTTCAAACGAATCTGTTGATTTTACTGTATTCTTTAAAAAAATATATAATATTGTAATAAATATGACATGTTTGCTATATTCAGAACAGGGCCTTTCACACAAAGATATTATAAACACCCTTGAGTTGAAGACGTACAACAATAAATCTGCAGATGAATTACAAATGAAATAGTCCTTAGTTGCAGCTCTTACGTCAAATGCACATACGTCACAGTTTTAGAGCAAAAAATATGTAAATCTGGAGGTCAGAGTAGAGGAAGTATAGATCTAAGTTGTGTTTAAGGACATGAAAAATGATGCAAACTCAACTGTGAGGCTGTCCTGGTAGACCTCCACTCCTTCACAGCTGCCATGTGTCACTGTTTGAATGTTTCTACCCACGCTCTTTGACAATAGCTCTATAGAAAATAAACCGTGGCCCTGGTTCTGTTCAGGGTCGTGGGCTGCCTTCGGTTTATGATGTCTGAACGCTGGCAGCTTCTCAGCGTTTCAGAGGAATGGACCGAGAGGAATGCAGGCTGACTTTTTCCCTCATATGGAAGAATCAGTCGAGGATGGCACAAACAAACACATGCTGTTAATCTCAGAAGGAGCGGCGCGTGGTAATCGCTCTCACTGCACACACATATTTCTCCCTGGCAGAGTCGCTTGTTATCATGTGGATGTTGTGAAGAGGCTGGAACAGTGGTGCTCTGTTTGGATGATTGACTGTCCGACTGGCCTTTGAAACCGAGCATGGAGAGGACTGGTGCGCTCTCAGGTGCTTCACAGCTGTATCAAGATAACGGCAAAGTCTAATAGTGGAGAAATATTAGTTTTGTTCCTTATCTGGCCTTACTTATAGGAATACCTAACCCCATTACCTTGAGGCTGCATGCCTTCACAGTGGACAAAGAATCAAAGAAAATAGTTTTTTTTATAATCTGAAGAAAAGTATTACTTTTGCACTCGAAGCAATCGAGTGGTGCAGGAAGTGAGTCAGCATTTCACCACTTCCTGTTCCCTGGTCTCAGAGCCAATGGGATCTCTCCATAGGGTTTAGGAAAATAGCTGGAAATAAGGTCTGTGGTTGAGACACATTTAAGAGACGGATCACGTTTTGTTCGACGACATTAAATCCATCAGCAGTGACCCCTGCTGGTGATTTCTGAAGAGTTGACGTGTCTGAAAAGCGATGGTTGTTACCAAGTGGCTGAATAGGACTACAGAAGTTGTCCAGGCCGTTGTACGTCATTACGCCGAACACGTAAACCTTCCTCTAAGTTAGTTTGCCCTGTTCTGCTTGAAAGCAAGTACCTGCCTCCTGCAAACTGTTCAAACAAACGCTTCAACTTGAACCATTTAGAATCTGTGTGTTTGAATATGGATCTTAAGTTGGCGTGACGTTGAAGCAGCGACCCTGCTGTAGTTCCTTTATAGCATAACGTTAGCATTTTGAAAATTATAAAAGTAGGGTAGACATGTGGAGATTATCCGGCTGAACAAAACGTGCATTTATCTAACAGGTTCGTTTTCCACAGATCTTATTTTGAGATATTTTCCAAAATCCTATGGAGAGATCCCATTGGCTCTGAGACGAGGGAACAGGAAGTGGTAAAATGCTAACCCACTTCCGGCTTTTAGGACTCGTCACTGAGTTGCACAAGCATACAACTGTTCACCTCAAGTGTTTTAGATATCATATCTGTAGTTTTTTGGGGAAGTATGTACAACTAGAGAAATGACACGTGGATTATTTTGCAGAAGTTGTGTGAACGTTTGTATGAAGGATGTTTTCATATTGTTTTGTTCTCTTAAAATGAAGCTTAAAAGTATTTTCTAAGTCTTTCAATTCTTCTTTCACCAGGGATCTATATCTGATCAATGGTCAACAATCCAATAGCATCATTGTTCGCCTTTATTTTGAAATCCAACTCTATTTAGAAAGATACTGCTTTAGACACGCCTTTATTTTGAAAATCCAAAGCATCCAATCAAATAGTAGTTACCATATTCAAATGTGTGGTATCAGCAAGTGCTGTAGAGAAGTTGTATTGACTAATTCAAGGTTACCACAGGTTCAGCAACTTATATAAACACAACAACTTTTTATGACAGAAATGTTTCTTTCAAGTATCCGGGGATATCTGTTCCTTTCTCAAAACTCTTTCCCACTCTTTCCTTTCTTTCAGGTCGTCAGCTTGATCGTCATCATCTGCTTCGCGGCCTCTTACTATGGAGGATACTCCACGGTGGCCATCTGCGAGATGATCTTCTCCATCATCTTCTTCGTCATCTTCATGATGGAGATCGACAAGCAGATCCTCGTGGTCAACTGGGTCTGGAGCGTGAGTCTATGAGAGGCCGGCGTCTAGCTCACAACTCATACTTGGTCTTACAAACAATATCAGAATCTCACACATACACCATTACACTCTTTTATGCATTTTGCTAAACACTTGTCCACGCGCAATCATACTCTCTTTCACACACTTTTGTCTGGGCCATAAATCAAACGTACTTACATACCAGGGTTCTTACGGTCATTAAAAACCTGGAAAAGTCATGGGAATTCAAAATGCTAATTCCAGGCCCTGGAGAAGTTATGGAAAACAATATTTTTCCTAAAGTTTTGAAGTTCCATCAAATATAATTTATATTTTATCTAATCGCCGAAATAGTAATACTATAATGATAATAAATACTGTATCGTATAGTAATGAAACGTAAAATGGCATTTAACTGACGAGGTGTTTTGCTGGTGGGAGATTTTAGTTGCTTTAGCGTGTAGAAGCTAGTAAGCCTATTTGATTTGTTTTAGATAGGCACAACATGTTTCATATGCAGACCTTATTTTCCTGTTCCACGTTCAAATAAACCAGTTTCAGTGGTACCGCTGAGAAAGAGTTATGTTTTAGGTCATGGAAAATTAGGTAAAGGTCATGGAGAAGTCATGGAAAAGTGTATGAACCCTGACATACCAAACTGTATTTTCTTAGAAACACTATTATTCCCACGTACAGACAACATCATACTGCAATATAATACTCTAGTAGTGTATGCAAGATAGAAAACGTTGTGTGTGAGAGAGAATGATAGTGTGTGTGTGAGAGAGAATGATAGTGTGTGTGAGAGAGAATACTTTAAAAGGAAGTCAGGTTGATCCAACAGGAAGCCAGTTTAAACATTCATTCCTTGACTGGTTTACAGCCTCGAAAACAAAGCCTGAAGCTGCTAGCTACATTTGAGCTGCAATAAGAACTTTTGTTAACACGTTATATTAAGGTACACAAATTAACCATCAACTAGTTGTTAATTAACATGTATATTGGCTCTTTATTAGTCATTATAAAACACTTATTAATGCCTTATTCTACATGACCGTATTCCACAAGTAATAAGCCATTAGTTGTTGGTTTTCCTCAATAACCCTCTAAGTAGTGCTTATTTGTTGCAAGTAAGGAAGTTGTTTGGTCTTAATATGCTCAATGTGGGCCTAATAAGGCAGTAGTACCACACGAATAGTAATTCTCTCATAACAAATATGATCTATTCTTATGTATCAAGACATGAAACTATAAGTGTTAATTAAGTCTAAATAACTCAAAATTAGGTATTTATATCTAAGAACATGTTCCCTATTCTAAAGTGAAGTCTTGTTCATAACCAATACGCTAGTAGTTTGACTCTAATTGACCTGAACAGGTTCCCTATTCTAAAGTTGCCTCCTCTTCACACGTTGTAAATACATTATAGCACGCAACTACAGTAAATACATTATAGCACGCAACTACAGTAAATACATTATAGCACGCAACTACAGTAAATACATTATAAATACATTATAGCACGCAACTACAGTAAATACATTATAGCACGCAACTACAGTAAATACATTATAGCACGCAACTACTGTAAATACATTATAGCACGCAACTACAGTAAATACATTATAGCACGCAACTACAGTAAATACATTATAGCACGCAACTACTGTAAATACATTATAGCACGCAACTACTGTAAATACATTATAGCACGCAACTACAGTAAATACATTATAGCACGCAACTACTGTAAATACATTATAGCACGCAACTACTGTAAATACATTATAGCACGCAACTACAGTAAATACATTATAGCACGCAACTACTGTAAATACATTATAGCACGCAACTACAGTAAATACATTATAGCACGCAACTACTGTAAATACATTATAGCACGCAACTACAGTAAATACATTATAGCACGCTACTACAGTAAATACATTATAGCACGCAACTACTGTAAATACATTATAGCACGCAACTACTGAAATTAACCTCAACAGCACATGAAAAAAGTAGGCTCACGTTGAAATATCTGTTTTATTAAAGCACTATAGAGAGGTTCAGACACATACCAAAACATGTCAAGTTTCTCCAAGGCTGAGAACACATAATGCAGCCTGTACTTTTTCATAAAAACAGATTTTTAACAGATTGTATGTATTTGTGATCATACTGTGTGACCTGCTTGTATGTACTTACACAATAGGTGTACTGTTCTTTCTATGTGTTGTACTGTCTCAGTGTGAACATAGATTAAACAGCCAGCCAAGCTCTTTTGAGAGCCAGGGAATGAGCAGCCATGCTCTTTTATTGACTTATTTGCAGTCCCCTGACATTCAAACGGAGTGAAACTATAAAACAGAAGTTACAAGGCACTTAATGATCTCATACATGCAAGGGTAACATACACAGATTAACACTTAGGACCGCTAAGTGTAAACAAGGTCAATATAGCTAATGCTAGCTGTAGCATATCCCTCCGAAATATGGTCGTAGACTTTACTGATGATTTCGAATGTATTGAAACTCCAGAGTCAACGTAAGAGCTATAAAGACACAAAAATACAAAAAAAAATACATTTAGGCCCAATCCGTATTAGAATCACTTTAGCTACCAAAAGTTAACTGTAAACAGACAGGAAAGCTACAAAACAGCTTATAAACGAATTAGGACACAACCTACAATTTTATATTATAGTAAATACCAACCTTGTGCCTCTTCGAGGGGTGTCCGTCTTTTTATGTAGAAGATATTTCTTTCCGCAGTCATGTTGTTTCCATAGCAACAACAACTTCCTCTCAACAGCGTAAACTCGCCTTCAAAATAAAAGCATCTAAATAAAACATGCTAGCGTGAATGCTAACGCATTTTATCATTGTGTTTAAACATCTCCAACTGTCATCACATAAACACAATACATGTTACTAATCCTTACAGTGTAAGTGTAAGGCTTACACTTACAGTCATTGCTTTCTGACGGACTTGACCCTTTTACTCTTCAGGTTGCATAGGGAAAATTAGTAGCAGTCTACTGTCCTCTGCACACACACACACACACACGCAGCACACATAGCACACATAGCACACATAGCACACATAGCACACATAGCACACCCACACACATAGCACGCATACACACATAGCACACACACACACATAACACACACACACACACACACACACACACACACACACATAGCACACACACACACACATATCACACACATAGCACACCCACACACATAGCACGCATACACACATAATGCACACACACACACATAACACACACACACACACACATATCACACACACACACACACACATAACACACACACACACACACACACACACACACACAGTTACACAACACTTTATGTTAGAAAAAACTCACTGGTCACCGGCTTGGTCTTCAATTTGTGATCCTCTCCAGAATGGAAGTAGTCATCACATACAGAGCATCAACTAGTTCCTGAACAGTGTCCTTCACATGCTGATATCCAAGAGAGGGAGTTACAGTCACAAGATGGAGGAATAGAAAGCAGTATTCAATGTTTACTTCAGATTAGCTCCACGTCAGAAATGATCATGCTTGTCATATGTCTCTCTCCATAGAGGCTGAATCATCATGTTAATCACATAGCTATCATATGCCTCAAACAGTCCTGATGCTCTTCTAGGTAATCACACATCCTGTCATGTTCACAGCTACAGTTGGGATACCTTTGTTATCATGTGACTCTCATATTGGAAGAGGACATTCACTATTTTCCCAACACTTTATCTTCTCCTTCTGTTCAGGATCTTATCCGTGCCAGTATCGGAGCCGTGCTCTACATCATCGTCTCTCTGGTGTCTGTGATTGGAGGATCCGGTGACGGCGCTCGAATCGCAGGCGGGGTCAGTGAAGCAGCCATGAGATTAATACTGAAACCGTTTTACTGCTTGTTTTGACAATCATTAACAATGAATCAGCGTTTATGAAGGTGTGGAAACGTATAACGGATTAAATGATCTGAGTGTTTCGTGGAAGGCTCTGAGTCAGAGTTGAGTAATACGACCATCTGAAATCTCACGCTTCCTTCCTGTTTTAGTGGAGTGAACATCACAAGACTTTTGTCACAATTCCACAGAAAGTCTACTAAGTGTTTAAGAGAGATGAGCATCTGTTCTCAAGCAGGTTACATTTTTGTTTTGCTATGGCTGCAGGAAATGAGGAAAATATGCATCTATT
The DNA here is from genome assembly GCA_943591055.1 of Gobionotothen gibberifrons. Classification (NCBI taxonomy): domain Eukaryota; kingdom Metazoa; phylum Chordata; class Actinopteri; order Perciformes; family Nototheniidae; genus Gobionotothen; species Gobionotothen gibberifrons. Next base: position 23,908 of record CALSBZ010043430.1, on the reverse strand, counting down.
TTATTGAACAATCTGACTTTCAATAAATATATTTTCAAGATTATGCAAAAAAAGCGTTGCATTTAAAAAAAGGAAATTATATTTGACAGTCTTTTGTTCAATAAATTGAGCATTAAACTGAACACAAAAAGCAACAATATAAAATAACACTAGACACTGGTGGTGGTGGAGTGCTGAAGGGTCCTTAATGATGAGGGTTCTTCTGGGCTAGCCTGGCCCTGGATCTGATGACTGGAGGTGAAGGAGGTTGTGGCGGCTCAATTTCCAGTTACATTTGAGTCGCCGAGAGGCTAAACTTGGCTATAACTGTGACGCGTTTTCGAAAAGAAAGTCCATGTTGACAGCACAAGCTCACCCTCTGCCATGTGCACTCGACATCAAACAGGTGACTTAAATAGACAAACCACACCCATGTGACAGTTACCGGAAGTGCTCAACAAACAAATAAAAGTGACGTAAACAAATAATAATAATACAAATAATGAACTTGGGCTAAGTAGCATTATGGCGCCTACAGAGGTGGAGGTGGGTTGCATCAATTCTCTGAACGATGCTGGCCAGGGAGAGAAGAGCAGATTTAAACGTTTGCCGGGTGTGCTGTGATTGCTTGTGGGGGATGTGACGGCACTGATTGGTCTACTGGGGGTATGACGCGCCCTTGCTTATTGAAGGAAGCTGAAGCTTGAATCAGGGGATGGCAAGTTCGAGTCCCACTGCAGTCAGCATGTCGTTGTGTCCCTGGGTAAGACACTTCACCCCAACTTGCTCCTGTGGGGATTGTCCACAGTACTGAGTATGTAAGTCGCTTTGGATAAAAGCATCTAACAAGTGACATGTAGTGTAATGTAATGGAAGGGCGAGTGAGAGAGAATTGTGAATGAGAGTGTGGGAAACAGTCTCCCTGAGCTTCATAAACATTTTCACAAGAGCTGATTTCTACTTCAACTTTAAAAATCCTTGAATGCGATATCACCTTTTTTAGAAATGTCTTGATCGCGATGAATGAAGAGCAAACGTTTTCAAGCACGTCTGACTTTATCACAGCTAGTGATGCACGATATGAGGGGAAATTTGCACAACGCTTTTTGACAACAAATTGCTGTTTCAAAAAATAAAAGTTAAAAGAAATGTCCAGCATTCTTTTATTGATCAAATAGAACAGAAGATGCACCAATAGATACAAAAGAAAAGTTTGATGATTAGATTTTAAAGTGCCGTTTCAAGCATGTTTGATTTTATTGTAGCTATGGATGCACGATATGATGAAAGGATGCAATACAATGCGGCTCAAATTCTTTGTATGGATTGAGCATTGGACTGAACTCAAAAGGACGCAATAAAAAAAGAAAGATAGATAGGGATGCAGATATCCGTCAAATATGCAATCTAATTATTGAATAAATCTTTCTTATCATTCTTCTTATCACCTAAGTATTTGGGACCTTTGGTCGAACAAATGAAGACATGTGAAAACTCCAGCTTTCCTTACAGTTTAGTTGAGAGCCCCCTAGTGGCCGTTATTTACATATTGTGCATTTAACCAACAGTGATGTGTTCAATGTGACTCGTTCATTTGAGCATTACTGAGTTTCTGATCCTGACGTGTCTTCACCTGGTAATATAAAGCAAGGTTTCAAGCAGGTTTGATTTTACTGTAGCTACAAATGATGGGTACAATATGAGAAAATATGTAATAACAATACCGCTTGAAGTACATATATTATCAGTGTATTTTCAGTTTTCTGCTTAAATACTAAAAACACAATGTAGCGGCCAAAATCATATAGAACTAAAACAGATAATTAACTTAAAATAATACAGCCGCTGAGGCACTAGTTAGCAGATCTTACGCAGGGCAATGATCCAGGTCCAGACAAGATTCTCCGTTGTGCATTTTATTCCTATAATAAAGTACAATGAACAGGTTTCCTATATCTCTTTCCTTAAGCCTTTCCTATGGCTTTCCTTTGTGTGGCTTGAAACACCCTGGTAAAAAACCGTTTGCCTACTAGTGCTCTGGCTCCCACCTTCACCTGTCTCCAATATATACAGAGATATATATATATATAGCTCCAACACACAAAATGCACCAGTAAGAAAATAATCGCAATAACATTTTAAAGTGCGTTTTTTCTACTCTCTTTCAAGTCATGAATATAAAGGATGTGAATAAGAGAGGGAAGAGAGAAGAGAGGAATTAATTTAGAGTGCAGGGGAAACCAGAGGCAGAGTGGGAGGCATACAACCACTAATGATATTATGAATGCAATAGGAGACACTAAACAAGCTTCATGGAATATGCAAAGACAACTCTGTGCTCTCTGATATTGTGATCCTCCTTTTTTGTTCTATTGTTGCTTTTCAGTTTTACAGATAAGTTTCATGCAAATAACATTTAAAGGTGACCTATCACGCAAAATGCACTTTTGTACGTCTTTTATACATGAATATGTGTCCCCGGTGTTCCAGGGAACTCACCAAGTGTCAGAAAACACAACCCTCTCTATTTTCCTCCATACCCAAATCTCTTAAAAAGGGGCTGCAACGGATCTGATCCAGATTTGAACACTTCTATGACGTCACAGAAGTGGCGCTATGGCTATTGGGCCAACTCCACCAATCAGGAGGAGACAGCCACGGACATTGCCGTTCGAAAGCGCTGGAGACGCTGTAGTACATATGCCAGGCCTGTAGATGGTGCTGTTCTCACAGAATCAGCCCATGAAAAGACGGTGTTAAATTGAGCGAAATGAGGAATGGCTAAAATGCATGATCTGTTTGGTATTTTGAAAAATAAAAAGTATAAATATGCCTTATATAGGTATGGTCCTACACTATATTATTCAAATATAGCATGATAGGTCCACTTTAAGTTTTTTCTTTTCTTGAGACCTGTTCTGACTGTGATGTTTGATTCTCAGGTTTTCGGTTTGATCGCGGGTGTGCTGTTCGCCTACGACACCTACACCATCTTCCTGCACATCAAGAGCACCAGGCAGCACACGGCAGCCTCCACCGGTGAGAGAAACGACATGTTTTGATACGTTATTTTGCAAACAAGACAAGATCAGTTATCTAAATTATTCACTCACACAACATTCATTTCAAAATCAAACATTAAAAAAAACGTTATATTTATTTTTAAATGTTACTAACAACAGCAAAAGGAACAAAAAGGACATTTAAAAGTGTGAATATATTTGTATAATTTGATGAAACTGAAACCATTTTGAATCGAAATGTTCCTGTTCTCCACAAATATATAAATAATTATATTCAGAAAGTATTCCAATCATTAACAGGAGATTATAAAATCATTGTTATTTTTTTAATTCCGATTAAGTTAATTGCATTGGTTTCTGTCTATTTATCTATGATCTTCTTTCTTACATACAGAAGAAAGAGTTTAAACCTCTGCCAGGATTGAAGAGGACCGTGTGCAGAATGGAGGCGTGGATCAGAGAGGACGACGGACAGTGAAAATGAAGAGGTCTCAGTTTAATGCCGCTGTACGCTGTGGACGGTACTGAACATCTGTGCCTGCACATCAACCTTTACTCCAACCTCAATAGAGTGGTGCAGGAATGAGTCCTGACACCCAGAAATTAGTTAGCATTTTAGCACTCCCTGTTCCCTCGTCGCAAAGTCAAGGTTTTTTTTTTGTATCCGTTTTTGTTAGAAGCCTGAAATAAGGTCTGTGGTTAACACAAGCTGAAGAGATTTTAAAGAGGCCCTATTATGCTTTTAGGGGGTCTTCCCTTTCCTGGAGATTCTCATCCACACACTCCCCCCCCCTGAAACGCCTCCGTTGGACTCCTTTGTTTACTTCAGGAACATTATGACATCACTATGTAACACTCGCGATCCTATTGGCTAGCGCTCAGACACATTGTACGTGATAGACTAAGGGGCGGGACATCTCTAAGCGATTGACCAATCACAACAGAGCCGGCCAGCTAACCAATCAGAGCAGACTGGGCTCTGGTTTCAGACAGAGGGTGAAAAGGAAGTATGAGAAAAATAAAGAGCTTTTTGAACATTAAAGCATGGAGACATGTCCCAGTGGAGACACAAAATAAGAACCTAAGAATGAGCAGAATTGGGCCCCTTTAAAGTTTTGTTGTACGACATAAAATACGTCAGTTAATAGCCACTGGTGAATAAAAAAACATGGTTGCTAATAAGTGTCTAAATGAGACTTAGCCTTAGCCGCCGTTAGCTTAGCGGTGGTGACATGAAGTCATGTGACCGTGCTGTAGTTCCTCTATAACCTTTTCACTTCTGGGGATTGCATTTAAGTTTTGTCAATATTTGGAGTTTATCCTGCTGAACAAAACATGTAAGTATACTTTCTGCAATATTCCAAAATCCCATTGACTTTGAGTCGAGGGAACCAGGGAGATGCTGCCTTCAGGGTCGGACTACAGAAATACGTCTTCACTGCACCACTCTATGTACCACTGATTAAGAAAGGGAACCTGTACATAATAGGCAATGGTTGTTTAATACACATGTCTACTGTTAATGGACTGCTGTAGTAGTTTTACACATGGATGGGTAGTTTAGGTGTAACATCGTAATTCAGTGTTTCCAGTGGTTTGCCAAACACTGTTATTTAATCTTTGCTCTTTAGAGTGTGTACGGTGCCTTAAAGTCAAATTAACCAGTTTCTTCTTCTTATATTCTTGAAGTGTCCTCCAGTCATTCTTCAGCAGTATTCTGGCTGCACTAATTCAGTATCCGTTAACAACACGTTCCTCATTTTAAGCACAGTGTCATCCTCCACTTTGATTTTTGCTCAGGTTGTTTTATTTTCTTCCTTTTTTAAATGTGCAAAATAGTTTTCCTTTGACATTTTCTACAGTCCAGTAGTGAAATTAACTTTCTTTTTAAAGAGGCAGACAGAAAAAGGAACAATAGGTAGAATTTTCTGATGTGAATGTCACAGTTTTAATGCTCTCTGTAACCGTTTCCTCTTCCCTTTGGTGGTTATTTGTCGAAGTAAAACATTGCCTTGTTATGATTATTATTTTTTTTCTAACATGCTTTACAAGAGACTGCCGTTTGTAATTTCTAAATTCAAAGCAGCCTTGCTTTGGGAAATAAAAGCCATTGTTACTACAAAGAAAATCTGTGTTTGTGCTTTTATATTGTTCACTTATATGACCGCTTAACCTCTGTGCTGGAGACCGCTTTTAGAAACCAACAATGTTATAATAATAATATGAAATGAAATAAACAAAAAATATATAATACTTTTTAATGTATAAGTACTCAAGACAAGAAACCCATCTGGAAATGTTAATGCCACATTGTTTAAGTTATGATATTGTTCTCTGTTATAACCGTTTCAAATTAGGTGCAATCTTTAAATAATGTTAATTATATTACATTAGTGTTTTCCAGTAAGCTTACATAAAACAAAAAGTTTAACTCATGTTTTATACTTGCACACATTTCCAAAAAACAAGTACTTATAATACATTAGGCGCTTTCACACCGGAGTACATTTACCCGTACTTTTCCCGTTTGGTTCCGATAGTTTCTGGGATTTTGCGTTCACACCAAAAAGAGTACTTAGTTCATGAGAACTTTCCCCCCATTTTCAGTCCCTGCTAGAGAGCAGGTACTTTCCTGGGGAGAAAACATTTCCAATTTCTGATTGTCTGGGCGAATTGCAAACCACGCACCGTAAAACTCGGAAAAGTTTTGTGAAGCCGCCATTGTATTTGCTGGGATTAGCATTATTAGCATTAGCCCAGCGCACCAACAGAGAGAGACTAACTTAATAAACTTAACACAAAATAAAACGTGGGATTGGTGGAGTGATGAGGAGGTGTCGGTGCTTCTGCCGATTTACCCGGGGCTTCGGGTGGCGATTTACTGCCACCCAAAGTCCCGGACTCCGGGGGGCTCCGGGAATTCGGGTGGCAGTACACGCCGTGAAGTTGTTTTTGTGGCCTGCCAGTAAACCCAAAGCAGAAGAAGAAGACGTGACGTCAGCGGCTTCATTTGCTTAATCAAATCAAATCAAATCAAGTTTTATTTATATAGCACATTTATAAACGATTTTTGGTCGAGCCAAAGTGCTGTACATATAATAAAAATAGCCTACAGTAGAGACACTTTACAGCAAATACAACAGCACAGATTGTTCAGAATATCAGTATGAGAAAAACGACACCCTCTATCCTTAGACGCTCACATCGTACAAGGAAAAACTCCCGGAGAAAACCCACAGTTTTAGTAATCCTCCCTCAGAGAAATTGGAACCTTTTTCTCCCCAGGAAAGTCCCTGCTCTCTAGCAGCGACGGATGCACTGCATTCACACCAGCAGGCACGTGAACACATAGACATCAAAGTGGGCTTGAGCCTCTGCCCTTTTTCTTCCTCCAGAGAAAGTGCCCATTTTTCCCCTTTTTTAATTGTTTTAAATAAATGAATATATATCTACTGCTGTTTGCGCACAGTTTCCCTTTCCAAAAATATATAACGTCATCACAATCGCCAAATTGATATGCAAATTAGGCGTTAACTAGGCCTAATTAAAATGGGCTAATTTGCATGCAGTTACCAAGGCATTGCCGGTGAAAAGGATAAAACAAACAAACAAACATAGCACCTCACCAAACATAGCACCTCACCTCACAACTTCCCCAGATAGGTTACGTCAAGTCAGTATTTAAATATGCAGATTAGCTTTAAATAGATGAATTCAGACATGGTAGTATATGTGTTTTTGTGAAGTTTTCTTTCCATTAGAGTGAAAGAAAACATGGAAGCAAAATAGACCAAAATAAAAAAATGTACAAGTAGCCTACATTAAAAAACGATATGTTTGCCTGCCTTAAACACCAACTTCATCATTTTGATTGTTGGCTGCTCATTTAATAACTATTCATTTGAGTTTTTTTGTCTGCTCTTGTGCTTAATGAATACTAAAGAAGACCATTGTCTCTGTGTTAGCGGATTATTTTTGTAGAATTCTGTTGAGTATTAAATAATTGCATGAGTGTGAGGGTATTCAAATAAATTGGTCAGTAACAGTGGCGGCTCCAGAGTATTTGTGTTGGGTAATCTATGGTAGGGTGAGGAAGCGGCAACGAGACGTTTAGTGGAGAAAGTGAATACTGCTGAATACACATACTTTACAGAGATGCTGTATGCGAAACCAATGCGAGTTTGGAAAATTGCACAGTATTTTTCTATTTTAGTATACCTCAATGGAATTATGATCAGTGGAAATGGCCATGACATGTGACCGTTAACATATTTTTCATGGTGGGGCTAAGCCATTTCTTGGTTTGGCTGTAGCCTGCCCAAGCCATAACCTGGCGCCGCCTCTGAGTGTATCGTAGTGCCAAGTTTTATCATAGTATGATTTTTCATTTGAGCAAAATTGGGTATGGAAATATTCAAGTTATAACTTTAAAGATCTTAAATGTGCCTGGAAAAAGTAGGCCTATGGCATTAAGGGGGTTCCCAGAGGTTGTTTTTTGTAAGTTGCCTTTCTGTTCAGTTGCTTGAAATACTTTTTGTATGCTGGTTATGAAAAGACAGTTCCTCTCCTAGTTCAATCAATATTGGGATAAATCATTGTCTCTTTAGTCATGAACTAAAACATTAACATATTTCAGCTAAGGTGAATAGGAGTGATAGAGTGTATTATGTACTAAGAATCAGTCTGCAATTTACATAGAGTTTGACGATTACATGTTGAACCTTATGGAACAAGTCCAGACAAAAAAAAGGGCCAATTGAGTATAGTGCTGAAAAGCTTTGAATCCATTCTCTTCATTGTTCAGCCATAATATTCTTTGGACAATTACTGATTCTAGCCTTGACCTGCTTGAAGAATACAGAATACAAATACTTGCATGATAAGCAGAGTTCTTGATTGGCAATGTGAACAAAAAGTTGTATGTAATCATATTGCTTTCAAAGATTTAGTGTGATTAATATTTCTTGGAAATTGACACAGGAAAAAAGTTCTTGACATTGAATAGAGCTGGAAATGTTCTAGAAATAAGACAAGGTCATCAAGATTCAGTAATACAGCTTAGTTTAAACTATTTCACACAAAAGGCAAGTCAAACTCAATAATTTGAGAACTTCAATTAAGTGGTTCGGAAACATTTTTTTATTGGCCACATACAATCTGAAATGCAAAGAGAACCAAGAATAAAAACCAAATTCAGATTGAAGAAACCAATCAGCGAAATGGATCCATTCCTGTTGGGAGAACAAAGTTTAATAAAGCCGTTCAGAATAAATGTATATTGCAATACGAAACCCTTACCTTCAGGAATTCACATCTGTTGATGGAAAATGGTAAATGGCCCAATGACTGCTTTTTGTACCATTCCATGTTCCTCTGCAAAAATATATATTTTAGTACAAGTCAACCAAACGAGTGTAATACAGCAGAAGTTGTGTACATACCTGACACAACACTCCTTTTCCTCCTTGACGTGCATTTCGATTCACAGCAGTCACAAAGATTGCTCTGGGCCAAGTTGTCCAGCAACTCCCAACTGAGTTCATGAAGATTGGATGAAAAGATAATTAAAATGCATCTCAACTTTTCCAAATAAGGATTCCACAAAGTTTGAATGGTCATCTCATGTAAAACAAATTGACCTACAATTCAAATTCTGATATATTGAAGTAATATTTTTACCCATGCCCTTCGACAAAGTGGCAGGCTTTCTTAGTGCTGTCAAGACCATTGGGATCCCAAGCCAAAAGTTTGCAGTGGATAAAGACCTGTTGAGTAGAGGGGACATATAGGAGTCACGGCATAAATTAATCTCAGTTTCCACAATAAAACCTTGAAGCTGAAAAAAATGTTAATGCCAATTTACCTCTTCTCCCATAGCAAACGTAAAGGTCTGAAGTGATAGGCGGATCTCCGATGACTTTTGCCTTGGTTCGAATTTTGATCGTGACGACACACTTTCCCAAAGACATCTGTTGGGTTAAAGACAATGTATTAGCATTACTACCAAGATTTAGACCAAAATAAAATGTTTAAATCAATGCTCATTGCCATGAGTACCCTTTGTTGGAGATTATAGGGTACATGGTGCTTTCAGGGTACAGCTCTGGTGTGGTAGCTGCTACACATTCCTCAAGAAGCAGCAGCAAGGGCTGATGGGTCTCCTGCACCACACTAGCCATGATGGGGATGATGGAGCCCAGAGGAAAGCGTGTAGATTCAGCAGGGCCTGAGAAGTCGTCTAGGGCAGTAAACAGGAGAAGAGTCATTAAGTTACAAAAGTCAGGGAGAGCTGCCGTTCGTAGAGAGTTTCTCATGTTGTTTACCCACCATTCATAAGGCCAATGTTAAACTGCAGATCTCCTAGACTGTAGGTTTTAAACACCGGGTCATAGATCTTAGCATACCAGTCTTTGGGCCTGCACAAAATAAAGCAGAAGGGTACAGAACATACTGCAAAGTGAAACTATTGAACTTATTAGTGCAAGCTTGTTTACTCGCATTTGCTTTAAGCTCATTTAGTGGGAATGTTGATACAGCATTCCAACTACTTGTTCTTCTACGGACAAATTCTTTATGTTATGTTGCTGCTCTTCTGCTCCCACATCGCAGAAACTCTGTTCAAACATCAAAACGTTCCGCTCGGTCGGGAATCGATTGCTATTACTTTTCTCATTCATAATTCCCGAGATATAGCCCATAATGCATCACATTTTTAACATGGAAGTCAATGGAGAAACTCTTCAGACTTGAAAAATGTTCATGCCACTTCAACTGCTCCTTCATACTTTCACTCAGAAACCTCATTCCAACTTTAAAATGTTACACATCTTTCTGACATTATTCGTGGTACACCATTTTTAAATCCGATTCATACTTTTTAGAGATATTAGACATTGTTCAGAGGCCTTCTTCAGATTTTAACATTAGTGTGTATTGCGCAGCTTGTTAAGGCTAGAGTGCGTGATGTCACAGCTAGAGTGGGGGAAAGCTTGAAATTCGCCTTCATATATATATATATATTTTTTTAAACCTGCCATATTTCCTCAAACCCTACACTCCTGGGATATCATTTATGAAAAATGTAGGAAAACATCTCGTAGCTTGAAAAATAAAAAAATTAATTAAGCAAATACGGTTCTTCAACAAAACGTTCACATGTAAGAGGTTTATCTCATTCAGAACAATGGAAAGGCTCTCCTCTCACTGATTACTGCACATCACCATGGAAACCGTTGATCTCTGGACTCAAGGACAGGTGTTTCATAACGTCGTTAGCTCAAACATAAACACCTGTGTGATGGAACATGATGATGTCATAACTCCAACTAACATGCTCAGAACGCCACCAAACATCACATGATGGTTAACACTGTGGCCCTGAACAGCTCTACATCAAATCTGATGTTACATAATGTGGTGTTACTATGGCAACGCATCCCTTGCCATAAAACACGATGTCGCTGTAACTCCAATGGACACGGTCCAATCGTCCCCCAATCTTCACTTGTATATCGCCAGTCTATGGCTCAACGCCAAATCTGAGATCTCACCATATGCCGTTTCCATGGAAACTCATCCCTCGCCTTAAAAACACGATGTTGTCGTGATACCTAAGCAAATGGTCTAAAACAGCACCAGACTTCAGATAACGGTTAATGGTCTGGCCCTCAACAGCTCTATGTCAATTATGGGGTGTCAAAATATGCGGTCTCCATGGAAATGCATCCCTCGCCATAAAACACGATGTTGCTGCAACTCCAATGGACACAGTCCGATCGTCCCCCAATCTTCACTTGTATATCACCGGTCCATGCCTAAACAGCTCTACGCAAAACCTAAGATCTCACCATAGGCTGTTTCCATGGAAACGCATCCCTCGCCATAAAACACAATGTTGTCGTAACTGATATGAAAATGGTCAAAACACCACCAGACTTCAGATGACAGTTAATGGTCCAGCCCTCAACATGTCTATGTGCCATTAGTGCATTTCTCAAAATCTGTTGCCATGGCAACGCATCCCTTGCAATAAAACACGATACTGCTATAAATCCTATGAAAATTGTCAAAACTTCACATGTGTGCCAACAGTCCAGCCGTGAAGACATCTACGGGACAGTTTTGAGATTTCTTCAAATGCCGTTACACAATGCTCGCCATGAAACATGGTTCTCAACTTCAGTGAAAATGCTCCAAACTTCACATGTTTGGTGACGATGAAGCCATCCACATATCTAAGCGTATTATGGGGTGTCATCAAATACCGTTGCCATGGCGACAGATCATTCGCCATCAAGTTAGTTCAATAGTTTGCAGTTCAAATATTTTGCTGCTTTTCCAAGCTTTTTTACTTTCTTTTCTTCTCTCATCACACATCCAAGCCCCCAGTGTTCATGTATAATTTCAATCTAAATTCTTCACTTTCTTCTTACACATTACATTTCAGCATAGCAATTCAACGTCAGCATAAAGTATTCCCACTAGCAATTTCTTCAGGAATTGCATTCTCTAGTTATGAGCCGTTACTCCTATGCTAAAAGACTTCCTCCAAAATGCAAAAAACTAGAGTGAACTTAAGTGTGATGTTCAATTAAAACTATGGGAAAAACTCAATTGACAATGAATTGGGAACACAGTGTACCTTAGGGATTGTTCTCAGTAAATGGGTACATTTTTTGTTGAGAATACTTCAATAGATAAAGCTAAATTGGGAATAGAACAGAAACAGGCTGTAGATTCCCTAAATCAGTCTCCCATTCATTGTCTATATAGCAGCTTCAGACTTTATACCTGATGACATCACAAGTTTGAGACGGACTTCCATAGTTGGTGGCTTTGAGAGGGATAAGCTTATTGTCAAATTGAACTTTCCCAGGCCATGAAAATGCCACATTGGAATTGTTAGTTAAGGGTGATGTCACCCTTTAGCACCTTATGTTGTAGTTGGTATGAACACTAACCTCTCATATGCACAGACAACTGGGTGGGTGAAGGCCAAATTGTAAGAATCCGCAGAAGCAACGTAGGTCAGATCATTGCTGTACACAAGTGCATCCCCGGTGACCTGTTAGAGAGACAAAGATCCCCCTGAGAGAGCTGTAGGAAATATAGCAGACTCACAGCTTGCAGGTTTAAAATATATACACACATACCAGTCTCCTAAAGTTACAGTCAGTGAGATCCACATAGAAGTAGGCCTCTCCTGCTGAGAAGCTGGTTGGGAAACAGCTACCCAGACGGAGAAGCGACGTGTCGGCCTGGGGTCGGCTTTCTGTCCACATCAGCGTCACAAAATCTGGCCCACAGTCCACTTTCATGTCTGCAACACAAATAAATTAAGTTTAGACTCAACTATTTGAGTCAAGGGTAATGACATGACTTTAATTGTTTCCAGTCTTACCTGCATATACCGCCATGGTAGCTGCCAGGCTCAGAAGCAGTGCACCTTGACAAAATGAAACCATCATGACTGAATGCTTGCTACTGACACAGTGCATGTTCTTATACCTTGTTCCTGAGAGGCATTCATCAAGATAACGTCTTTCACCTGGTGCCTGTCAACAGTCCCAGCTGCAGCAGCTAGCACACTGATTACAGCATGGGGAGCATCCAATCACATTAGTCCTTCCTTACACCCAATTCATTTTTATTCAGCTTCATCAGCAGCACAACATCACCATTTGTTCAAGTCAATTATCCTGCGTGAATACCTTCAATTCTTATTTAAAACACTATAAGGATGATAGTGCATGGGTTGTCTTACTGATGTTTTGATTTAGTTTTGCCGTTATATATTAACATGAATATATGTATACGTTGGGATTCTTTGTTCAACTTCAAGTCATACAAGAATAAGTTTTCTTTGAGAATTAAAAAGTGAGTCATTTCTAAACAAATGATCATTTGGGGGAAGGTATTCCTTTATCAGATGTCCTGTCCTAAGTGTCATTTTTATATCTTTGACCTAATGGAAACTTAAGGTAAGGGAAATGTGTACATTTCTCAGTTCATTCAAGTTGTATTCAGTGTGAGAAAATATCCACACACATCTGAATATTAGTTGTGTTGCTATGATGTCCTCTTTTAACTGCATAAACACGTGCCATGCAGGCCATCCCTATTGATTTTATATTCATGGCCAGAAAGTAAACTATGCTACATTCAACTGCAGGCATTAGTGCACAGAAAATAAATTCAGATCAGAATTGTCTTTTCAAATGAGGCTCAACATTAATAATTGCCATAGTTGTAATACCAGACAGATCACCAATAGCTTTTCAATCTGGTGGTGTATGTAATGTCAGAATGTATATCATGTGCACAGCTCAATGGAAAATGGAAAAGTGAAAGAAAAATTCAGGGGCTATACTCCAACTCACATTATAATTGACAGTACCTTTCAATGACAAAAGTCACACAATTAGTAAAATTACAACCGTTTTATTTATACAGAGATTATAGACAACTTTAATCTGCATATGGATGTCGTCCACCTGGGCCCTCTCTTCAGTCTCCCCAATCTTAGACTGGACTTCCTGTTGAGAAAATGTTTAGCAACGTTAGTCTTATGGCAAGCTTTGAACAAAACTTCCAAGACAAATACCATAAATAAATGCTCATCAACCTTGGTCAGCAATGGAAAAATCTGATGCATTGTGGGTATTTTGTTGCGATGGATCCATTATGATCAGGGGTCCCAACACAGAAGTGTGACTGAAGCCGGTGGATTCTGAGGTGGAAAAAAACAACAATAACTTCAGAATGAAAAAGACTATACTATATTTTAAAAAGCATACAAGTTAGCATAAAAGCGATACCCCATTGGTCTCCTCTCTTGGAGCGAGTGTTGCAGGTCCTAGAACAGCAGTCACACACGGAGCTCTGCATGGGGTCATCCAGGAGTTCCCATCTGAGGGAGCAGCAATCGTTAAGGCTCAAATACATCAGCATGGCTTTAAAACATTTTGTATACACAGAAGAAAAAAGCCGTTATAAAAAAGGTGTGACGTTTCTATAAAAAACAAAAACTGGTAAAATTATAAATATCAAGTTAATGACCAAAAGATATATTTAACATTTTACAAAAGCTCAGGGCATTTCTTAATTAAAAAATCTCATTAGGTTGGCTAATCATTTGAGTGCCCCTCCTTTTAAAAACAAATATATTGTTATTCTCAAATATTTTACAATTATCATTTGTCACAATTGTTGTCTATACTTTGTTAGTTAGCAGGAGATCAGTTTTTAGATATATAAAAGCACAATACTGATCAAAGTACATGCATTGTTCTACTTCAAGTTGGATATGTTATGCTAAAATAAGCTAGCATCCTTGGCTAATGGTGCATCCTTGTTGCACATGGCATCAGTTGCATTCATCATATTAAACTGCTGGCCAGAACATTTTCACATACTTCCAACATATCAAACGCTTCCCTTACCGCTCATGTTCCTTTACATAGTGGCAAGCTTTCTTGCTCTCACTTAGAACTTCAGGATCCCATGCGAGCAGTTTGCAGTGAATGTACACCTGAGGAGCACATGAAACATACATGTTTGCTAGGAACCAAACATTCTTTAGAGCACTTTACATTTACCCCCTCACCTCCTCGCCGAGACCAAACTTGAAGGACTGCAGGTAGAGGGTGAGTGCAGACGAGTGGTACCGAGGGAGAAACCTGGAGTTTCCCTTCACACTGTCCAGGAGACACCTGAAGAAATGCAGATAAGCGATAAGGACTAAACTCCAGAAAACAATGAAAGAAATCAGAGACTGGATCTCACCCCTTGTTTCTAATGATGGAGTACACATTGCTGTTAGCCTGCAGCTCAGGCGTAGTGGCTGCCACACATTCCTCCATGAGCAGCAGCAATGGCTGATGGGACTTCTGCTCCACTGTTGCCCATATTGGCATGAAGGAGCCCAGGGGGATGACATTTGTCTCCGCTACCGCTGTTAGTTTTTCTGTGAGGGGAAAAGTAAAAACAGCTTAGTGTGCATTTTTTGAGTGTTTTGCCTTCGAGAGCATGAGCCCTCACCATTTAGGAGCAGCATGTTGAACTTCAGCCCTCCTCGGCCTTCGGCAACACCTGACCCCGGGTTCAGGAAAGGAGGAACCCACCCCTCAGGTCTGAAATATATTAACAACATTTATCCCATATATCAGCTTTAAACGTGAATTTAAATAAGAAAGAAACTCCTACCTTGGATAAACACACTCGATGGGATACACATAAGCTGCAGGACTCGACCTTGGTCGGGGCCTGAAAGTCAGCTCATTTTTGTAGATGAGTTTCTTCCCTTTCATCTGAAGAAAAAAAAAAAAGAAGCTCATTACGACATTGAAAAGGCTGAGAGGTATTTTGGTGAAACATGGCAGTTACATTACCAGTCTTTTAAAATGGCAGTCATCTAGTTTGTAGTTGAACTCAGCTCTCCCCTCTCCGCTGGGCAGAACATTAAACCTCGATGGCATGCAGGTTCCGAGGAAGTGACGAGCTGCATATTCCCGCAGCTTCGAGGGGATCGTCCATGTGATGCTTATGGAGTCTTTTTCACACTGTACTTTGATTTCTGCAAACAAATCATTATTATATATTTCCCTACATCCCCCAACAAAAGCAGATGTTTACATACATGTGCTAAGCATACCTGCATTGGTAACAGGCGTTGCAAAAAGAGCCACGACTATCACGACTATCACACCTAGGTAGAGTTGAGCCCCCATGACTGAATGATCTAGATCACACAGGAAGTGGCACCATTTGTAGACTCCCTGCCAAATTAGCTGAACGAGCAACACCTGTGTGAGAGCAGGGCAGCACCTGTCTACTTATACTGGGATGGCATTTCACATTCAATTTCATTGTAGAGTTTTCATTTGGATCATTTCTAGTTCACTTATTCAAGTACATTTTTTATTCTACTGAATTTATTTTTCAACAATTACCTGATTATTTTACATACAACACTATTTATAAAACAATACAACAATTCAGATGAAACTACTTAAAGGCAATTTTCTCAAATCAGCCCAACCATAACAAGCTTCCAAGTCAATGTACCTACATGTTAGTAAGTCAGAGATGTGCAACTACATTTAACTTTTTGTTTAAAATGTTAAGCTATTGGCTCTAACGGTTAAAAAGAGATGTCAATCATCAAAATCGACGATGGGTTCCAGAGATATGGAAAATGCACCCAAATGACCCCAGAAGTGGTTTTTGTTGTAAATCTCTCTAAAAAGGTCAAATTTCACTTGTTTTGCATCAATCTTGATACAGGGTACTTATTATATGTTATAGTTTGGATTCCTAAAGCTTTTAGTCTACTATCCCATCCTTCAAGGGAGGCTTTCACTATACAGATGAAGCACTTAATTTCGGACAGTTTGAAACGCGAGGGCAGTGATTGGTAAGTGGTCTGCCCTCGCTCAAGGGAAAGCCTCCAGCTTGACTTGAGACCGCCCCCGTTATAAATAAATGTAATTATAATGAAGCCAGCTGCAATGGATCATTGAAAACCTGAAATTGAAAATCTGGCAACGCCCTCTTGGAAAATAGTGGGAGGGCTTGACCTTCCTCGAAACTGGTCGTAGGCAGGAACAGGTAAGCTGGAGTCCGAAATTAAGTGCTTCATCTGTAAGTACAAAAAAGAAAGTTTGGACAGACACTATAATTTACATTTTTTTACTATGTTCAATCTGAATTTACATTAAAATAAAAAAAAATCTATATTGATTCTGACTTTTTTACATCCAACTTAGAGGTTTATCATTGCTTTGAGAAAAAAGATTACCCCTTTTAGAAGGGAAGATATAGTCATTTGTTCTGGGAATGTCATTTTCGAGCCTGAGACCTGAAAAACAGGCTCAGGGCTTAACAGGTTGAAACAATATTGGATGATAATAATTGTTTTTGAGTGTTTTGGACTTAGATAAATCATGGGTCAAAATTGACCCGCGAACACCATGAATGGTAACAGCAAAGTAAAACAGTAAAGTAAAAGTGCAAGTGATGCTGGGGGTATTTGTCTTTACTTGCTTTCTATCTGATCACCACTAGATGGAAGCAGAGTGTTTCTGATTTTCTGAAATAAATGAATACATGTAAAGCCCCATCTGCTAGATATAAAGTAATGAAGTTAGTAAAGTAGTAGAAACCTCAGTAAAGCTGTGGTGTTAGCACCAGTCTCTTATCAGGAAGCTGGTGTTCAGATATAATCAGGAACACTGTTGTACACACACTGGTTCACCATGCATCTGTGCTCTCTAATCTTATTTGAATGTTTCTTTTGCACACACAGCTATGCATGCTCTCCCCCTCTTTTCATGTTCAGATTACATTGCATTTACGGAAAAGCCTTTCTTACTTTCCTCTGCTGTACACAAGCTCCGTGTTATTTAGCGACTTCAGAGGAAGGATAATCCTTTGTTTAAGCTTATACTGACTTTGTTGTTTTCAAACTAAGTCCCCATGTTGCTGCCCCTGGATGTGATTATAACTTTCCCCCAAACATATCTGGGTTCATAATTCCTGCTCTAAATATTTATTTAGCAGTATTTATTCTTCCTCGCTGTGTATGCAGACTGCAGATGGATTAATAAAGACTATACATGGTGAGGATCAGAAAGTAAAGGAGGGGTTTGTTTGAGTAGGAGAGGGGTGTGTGTGTAGTTGTACTTTCATGTTGTAGCCTAGGAGGTGAAGTAAAGGACACACTTTGGGACAGTTTGTAGCCTCAGGTTTGTGGAGAGAAATGGTCAAGTTAGCAACACATTGTCAGTATGCATCACACACCTTAAAAAATAAAAGCAGGGACTATTTGTTTTACCTTTAAGAAATGTATTAATTTAGAACATCTAACTAATATATGCATTAATGAATTAATGATAGGTTAACCTATATCAAGCTCTCAATATAAAGAGTGCATACATAACATAAAACAATCAAATACAACTTTGAAGGTAGGGTAGGTAATTCACTTCAGAAACACTTAACGCTCTTAACATCCCGATAGCAATGAATACATTAAATGCTTTGACAATAAATATATACAAATATTTCATCTGTGGAAGCCGTGGTGCTGTAAAAAGCACGACCAATCACCTGAGGCGGCCCGGCTAAAGTAACTTGATGGCCTACCTGCCTGTCAGCCTTCCATCTGTGCACAAACTTATCTCGTGCCCTCATTGGTCATGTGCACGTTCGTGTGTGTTGGAGGAGGGGCTCTGTAAGGAAGTCTGAAGGAAGGGGCAGATTTTTTTTCGGTTGTGTACTTTCAAATTCTAGCGCACTCGAGCTGGTTTCTCTGTTCTTACCTACCCTACCTTTAAATACATTTGATTTTAAGTTCAAAATCACCATGCAGCAGGGTCCAACTATAAAAGAAGACAGACATGCATGAACAACATAACATGGTAAATATCCTGACCTCAAAACAATGTATGTTGTATTAAATAAAACATATTTGCAATGGTGGAAAGTAGCTGTAACATGTACAGTATTGTCCTTTTCTTTTCTGCTACAGCTTTAGCCACTTAGCAGAAGTGTCTTTGATGATACAAACTAGATAATGAGAATATTTTACTTTAAAATAAGCATTCATAAGCATACACATAATATGTTAAAGCAAAATGGCATGTTGTACCACCTGAACGTGCTGCATCATTATTAATGCTCACACTCAGTACACCACTTCTTATAAACTATGATATATCCAATCTGTCCAACAGTCAACAGACCAGGAAGAGGCCCCTGAGGGAGAGGCCCCTGAGGGAGAGGAGCCCTGAGGGAGAGGCCCCTGAGGGAGAGGCCCCTGAGGAAGAGGCCCCTGAGGAAGAGGCCCCCTGAGGGAGAGGAGCCCTGAGGCAGAGGAGCCCTGAATATTTATTTTTCTCTAAATGTTCATTGAGGAAAACACTGAACAGTATCAGTGTCTTATTTTATATTCATGACAGTGAATGCAGTGAATGCTGAACTTGATGGGCCCACCGGTGGGTCCGGACCATATACTGTAGTTGAAAGTACACAATGAAACACTGGATGTTTCTCAATGTCGAGGAAGGCTCCTCCAGAGCCAATATGTCAAGGATGCTACGTCATCGAGTCCCGCCGAAGGACTGTTCCAATGTCCAGGATCCTTGGAATTCTACCGAGGCCGGTGTCCTTCGTTGCAGGAAATTTCGAGGCTGCACATGTGTAGACTCCGCGGTCTTAAAATCCCCACAATGCTTTGCGCACGGACCAATTTCCAAAATCTTTGGCGGAAATCGTGCTCCATTTAAGGCAGGGCCTCGCATATGACGCACACCTGTTAGCCTGTTCGACCATTCTTCGTTTTCCGAGGCTAGGAAGGATTCTTGCATCGCTTCTGAGGACCTGACTCGGAGGGACGAAGCGTCCTCGACATTGAGAAACACCCACTGACTTGCTTGTATCAAATCAATACATCCCATACATCATTGGAACGGGAAGAATCTCAGCTACAACACTAACTAAAGCATTTCCATCTCCAGTAAACACAGCCTACATGGCAAGCATTTTTATAATATACAGTAATGTACAGTAAGCACTATCTTTGAATTTACTGCAAAATGATAACATAAAATTCACCCCTGGTTTCATTCTGTTTGCCACCCCTTGAGTCCACTTGCTTTGACTGTTCAAATGAGATGTCAACCTTCAAAATTGGATAAGGGGTTCCAGAGATATCACTGTGCAAAACAGACAGTTTGTGCCTGCTCAAGCAAAGTCATGACATGGTTGGGAAGTGTTTTATTTTGAAAGGTGCTTTACAAATATAGCTTATTGTTATTATTATTTTAATTGAAGTGTAAAATCACCACGCAGCATGGTTCAAATACACTTTACTATTATAAAACCATACATAAATGAATAAATGACATACACGGTCAATATTATTTCCTATTCATATCTCAACTATTTATTTTGTCAGCCTCAACCGGCCTCAACCATGGCCTCAACATGTTTGGGAAGTGTTTTATTTTGAAAGCACAACCGGAAGTCAGTTTATTTTCAGTTGGAGTAGCTTGTCGGTTGTTAAAGTAGTTCTCTAAAGCGGAAAGAGGATGAGTCAGTCCTCAGGGAAACATCATGTAGTGCAACACAGACTGAAGGCACTTTAAATATAACTCCACCGTGTTTTTATATATTTTATATTCACCAGGAATCTTCTTTTTTCGGTGTTTTAAGCACCAACTGACGTGATGTTCCTCCGCGGATCTAAAAAGCGACGGTCTAACCGCTCGGTGAGTGTTTTTACATCTTATAAAACTCACCAAACACCTACATTTACCTGTCATTCGACCTTTTCTCTATTAGGAAACACACTTTAGGGTTATTTTAAAGCTTTTTTATCTGCTTTGCTTTCATATTTCGACTTGAAATGAACTTGTAATGACCAACTGTAAAAACGGCTCGAGCCGAACTTTCACGTTCACCTGGCTTTTGTGTCGGACATTGTTTTATTTGACTGTAAAAATATCCCAATTATCTTTCTGCTTTTACATTAAATTATGTTATTCTAATTGTATTGTGAGACAGAAAGCACATTCTTGGTTTCTTAAGTCATTTCTTAAGGCGCCAGGTACAGTCAGGAGGAGTCATACGTCATAGTTTTCTACCTGAGCTATAACCTGAATGCAGATGGATTTTTTTTTTTAGGTAATTTAATTTTAAGGAAATGTAATATTCATAAAAAGAAATGAACCTAATTTTGAACATTTTTTACCAATAATTAAAACATTATATTATTAAATATATTATGAATTAAACATAAACTAATTGTGTATTTAACAAATATGTAATCTGAAATAAGAAACTAATTTGAATGTATTTATTTAATGTATTTGTTTATTATTACATTATATGTGACACCCCTGATGTCAACTTTTTTTGTATACAAAAGATATCATGTTCATATATGCTTTTGAATAAAAAAAAAAAAACCTGAACATAACATAGCATAATAATAAACAAATAACAATAACAAAAATAATAACCTATAATATTAAGAATAGTTATAATGTAACAAAACATTTGAGAACATGGGAAACACATTCTTTCACCATTGTCTGAGATTTTATGCTAATCGATAAATCAAGAAAAATACACAATGAACCAATCTTTAGTTGCATCAACAGCTGTATGCAAAAATATCGAATCATGGAGAAATAAAATCAATTCAACACCACTCAGAGAAAATGCTTTGAAGACAGAGACTTCACTAAGTCACCTGTTCATTATACCTTTGTCAGGCTTTCATTACAACAACAATTGATTCTCTGTGAGATCATGCAGCTGGAATTTTGCCCAAAACACAGCCTCCACCGTCGGGTTACTGATCAAATAAGGCTTGTTTTGGGAGCAGACGAACAGATGTGAGGTCACCAAACATCTGGCTCTGCAGCACACTTGGATTATGTCCAGACAGTGACTGTGAATCCTACTCACAGACTATCAC
The DNA here is from genome assembly GCA_943591055.1 of Gobionotothen gibberifrons. NCBI lineage: Eukaryota > Metazoa > Chordata > Actinopteri > Perciformes > Nototheniidae > Gobionotothen > Gobionotothen gibberifrons. The sequence goes on along the minus strand of CALSBZ010043430.1, from coordinate 2,422 downwards.
TCCAGGCTATCACTTGTATCATTTATACACTTCATCCACTACTAATCTAACAGCAAACCAGATTGTGTATAAGACACTATTCTGAATTTAGTTGCATGTTTTACGGTACGTCCACACGGCAGCATCGCGTGCTTCAACGGAGACGCTTCCCATTCACTTTGAATGGGGTGACGTCGCGCTTTGCCAAACTGCATTGTGTTTCCGTCGTGTCGCTTTGCCTCCGTTGCTCGCTTCGAAAGTTGAGAAAAGTTCAACTTTTGAAGCTTCGACGGAAGCAGCCAATCAAATCATATGCCAGTACAAGCTCTAGCCAATCAAACCGTGTGCTTGTGTGTCCGGGGCGGGAGATTCATGTGATTGGTTGTTGGCCGTACGCCAGACACGCCCACCGGCAAGCTTCAACGCACGCTGGCGTGTGGACGTACGAAGTAAAAGTCCTGTATTCAAATACTTCTTAAGAAAAAGACAAGTACAAGCATTTTACAATTTGCTTGTACAATTTAAACTTATCAAGTACCAAAAAGTACCAAAAGTAACGTTACTAGTTTGGCAGAATTGCTCATTTCAGAGTCATTTTCTTTCTTTTTTTTGATGAATACAATTTTAATTATTAGTGCAATAACGTGTGCATGATATTAATGTTGCAGCTAATGACATATAGAGCTAATTTAATTACTTTATTTATATGAAAGTCTGACATCATCTTCACTTATGATAGGATAATACATACATTGTTTGTGTGTTATATATTGTATTAATACTATGAAAAGTTACTAAAGCTCTCTAATATATGCAGTAGAGTAAAAAGTGAAATACTTGCATCAGAACTGGAGTATAATAAGTAAGTATAAGAAAATGAAAATACTTAAGTAAATGAATGTACTTTAAGATTATACTCAAATACTTGTCAATGTGCTCACCCCTACGTTTTAATATAGTTCTAGCAATATATATGTAACATATCCCGTGTGAAAGGGCGTATTTGAAACACCTGACACGTACAATAACTGCACTCAGGTATTAATGAAAACCATGAATATTTAATGCTCTAACACTCAATTACATCAGCTCTCCAAAAAGTGAGTTTGGAATCGTGTTACAGTGTAACCTAGACGCTTGTTGAAGATACATGAAGTTATCAAATTCAATATTATATTCAGATGATCAGAGCAGGAGACAGATCCATTTAGTGTCTATGTTAGGATTAGATATTATCTGGGACTTTTTTTAAGTACATTTGCTCAGTTTAAATGTAATATTATTATTGTAGGACTCAAATAATAACATACAAATTAAGTGTCATTTTGTCATGTCACATTATCTTGTTATCTTATATATTACATTTGAAAAGAAACATTAAACAATTCAGATAAAGCAGTCTTAACAACTATCTCCACAACAGCATCTTGAACTTTGTTTTATGTGAGGCAACAGGAAGCATGATGCACAAACTATGAGAGCATGAGGAGGAGGAGGGGGGGGGGGGGTGCATCGAAGGCCCCTGACCTCTGACCTCCTCTGTTAATGTTTATCCCCTTCTGTACCACGACATGGAAGAGAGGAGAAGAGACACCCACAATCACTCTCTTCTGTCAGCTTCATATACAAGTGTTTCCCTCCCACCTGAATGCTACCACTCACTTAGCATTTAGCCATTAGCATGTGCATAATCAATATTAACTTCAAACACTTCCAACAGTTTAAAAGTTTAAAAAGATTCAGGAAGCAGTAAATACATCAGTTTAAAATCTATGAATCCATCCTATGATATTGTTGGATAAGGTAGATTCTGGGACTTCTCACTTTTTTGCAAAGATGAAATGTCTAGGAGGAGCAGCGAGGCTACGTTATATATTTCGTGTATTAATCTGAATTAAATGAAAATAAAACAAAGAGAAATGTCTATTATAAAGTACCCTTTTTATCTCAGGGAGTGTGTTACATATAACTTGTTTGAATTTGAGATCATTATTATTATTTTTGTAGAGTTTAAATAATTAGATTCTAATAAATGTTTTTTTCTCAATTATCTTTTCGTCTTATATTCAATTATGAAAAGCCTGATCTATAGGCGAATAAAGTCCCTTATCGACCTAAACTACCTTCTGATGTCCGATAAGAAAGCTGGCAGACTCTCAGTTTGTCCGTTGCCTGGTTACACGGTTACTCGGTAGCAGAAAACAAACTCAAGCAGCGCGGCGTGATTTAACCTCACAGTGAAAACACACAGCAGCTGATATGGAAAGTCTGAAGTGTGAGCTGACGTGAACTTAGGGGACCGTTTACTTTCCCCACGCTCAGTTTAGAAGAAACTTCCTACACACCCCTCCCAGCACATCCTCCACTCGCAGCACAACAGGCGAACCTCATTGTTGGACACACACACACACACACACACACACACACACACACACACACACAC
>CALSBZ010043400.1:372198-397378 GCA_943591055.1 Gobionotothen gibberifrons | reverse complement strand
ATAGATATATATATATATATATATATATATAGATAGATAGATAGATAGATAGATAGATAGATAGATAGATAGATAGATGGATATATAGATAGATAGATGGATAGATAGATGGATGAATAGATAGATAGATGGATAGATGGATAGATAGATAGATAGATAGATAGATGGATAGATGGATAGATGGATATATAGATAGATAGATAGATAGATAGATAGATAGATGGATGGATGGATAGATGGATGGATAGATAGATAGATAGATAGATAGATAGATAGATGGATATATAGATAGATAGATAGATAGATGGATATATAGATAGATAGATAGATAGATAGATGGATATATAGATAGATAGATGGATAGATAGATGGATGGATGAATAGATAGATAGATGGATAGATGGATAGATAGATATATATATAGATAGATGGATGGATAGATGGATGGATGGATAGATAGATAGATAGATAGATGGATAGGAACACACCAGCTCTTCTGCATGCAGTGTCAGCTTTGATGTCATGCCCAGCATCATACCCACCCATGCATGGACAGACTCAGAAAGTGAGCCACACAGTCGTCTGCCCCACTGCACAGTGCTCCTCCTAAAACAACACACTGCTGTTTCTGCATCCAGACTGCAGAGCTTAAACCACTGCAGCACAAAAGATCTTTGTTCAAATGACACACATTATTATCACATATCGTCCATTTTGTCTCTCCTGTTATCTATAGGCAAAAGCCATATGCAAAAAGCTCCCTGGTATTCTGCAAGAACACATTTTTACATTCATACATTTATTTATTATACATTTATTCCTAAAAATCATGTTTTCACCTGTAAAATGCCTACCTCCTCTACATAGGAGCAACACATGCTAAATGAAAGAGACACATAACATTTTTAGATCATATATAGTCAGAGTATTTGTCTTTTTGTTGTCTTTTTGTGTCAGTTTATGGTAATTTGTTGTCTCAGTGTAGAAAACGTGTCTTTCGTTGTGGTACTTATTATTGTACTGCGTCTTTCTACATGACTTGTTTTGGTATTTGCAGGAAAATACTGTGGCTACACCAAACCACAGCCGGTGGTGTCTCTTACAAACCACCTGACCGTGTTCTTCGACACCAATGACAGAAAAACAGACCAGGGATTCAAAGCTCATTACAAAGCTGTGTCTCCAGCGCTCGCACCAGGTAGGAACAAGAGGGGGAAATCCATTTCAACAAGAAAATGGCCTTGGATCTGACATAAGGTTGGATGTCTGTCTGTGATGAGCTTATGATTGACCTAGAAAGCACATGTTATAGAAATGGATGCTGGGTGAAAAGAGGGGTAAAAAGGTAATGAAAAAGGAGGTGGGGTATCCTTGAGGTGTATGTGTGGATCTGAAGTGCTTTCAATCCCCGCTGATAGAGATAGCCGGAGCTGGCGGTTACCTCCAAGGCGACCGGGGGGATCTGATGACCCCCGGCTTCCCAGAGCAGAACTACCCCAACGGAGCACTTTACCAGGTAAGAGACACAATACTGTCAAATCAAATGTGACAGCTACATGGTATCTGAGGAAGCTTTTATCTAAGGATGTCAGGTTGCAGTGAAGCATGCTCAGTTTTCACTCAAAGGGGTAAACCATATTACATTTGCTTGCTTCAGTGATACATCTTTTTTTCAGCTTCAGGTATAACAAACATAGCGATCTGTAGGCGAGTGGATCTATACATTACTGAAATCACTCTTGACATATATATTTCCAAAAATTCCACCAGTTTCGGACATGACCAAAACCTGACTTGGAATATAAAAAACAATATTGTGTTTTTATTTAATCTTTAAAAAAAAATTATGTTTGATATAGTATGTTAAGAAGAAGATGGACCTTTATTAATTGAATTAGTCTGATCACCGATGAAGTCAACAAACGCTGTCAAGATGTTTAAATCCTTAGCTATTGGACTTCATGAGATGCTGATGTGAAATCTTTAAGTTTGTTTGAACAGCAAGGAAATCATTTTTAACACACGTTCATGAAAGACAAAAAAAACCTGTGTTTAACTCAAGAATAATCTTCTTCTTTTGTGAAATTAGGTGAATATTCAGTTTCCACTCTGTCGTACACACACATGCATTTTTTTTTATACAGGCACATACAGTACACACTTTTTACATCATGCACATACAAATACACACACAGTTATATGCGCACATGCAGTTGAGAGGTCAGAGCGGAGGCAGCCAGTCTAGCCGGCGCCAGTGAGCAGTTGGGGGTTAGGTTAGGTGCCTTGCTCAAGGGCACTTTGGCAGTGGCCCAGGAGGTGAACTGGCTCCTCTCCAGTATCAGTCCACACTCCGTATTTTTGGTCCGATCGGGACGTGAACCGGCGACCCTTCGGTCCAAAGTCCAATCCCCTACAGACTGAACCACTGCCGCCTTAATAAGTCCTATTCAGGTTTCAAGCAGCTTTTACTCATTCACCTAATTTCACAAAAGAAGAAGATTATTCTCGAGTTAAACACATGATTCACAAAGGTTTTTTTTGTCTTCCTCCTACATGAACCATATTGTACACAGTGTGTTAAAAATGATTGCCTTGCTGTTCAAACAAACTTAAAGATTTCACATCAGCATCTCAAAGTGAAATCCAATAGCTAAGGATTTAAAAATCGTGACAGCTTTTGTTGACTTCATCGGTGATCAGACTAATTCAATCAAAGTCCATTTCTATGTCAGGCTTTGCACGCTGGGGAGGGTCGATGAGTCATATGCTGTCACTTAGCTACCGTGATGATTTCATCTTGCTTCGTTTTTAGCCTGACAGGTCACCACCTGGCCGAAACCAGAGCAGTGATTAAATTAGCTCTGATGTATCAAAATGCAGCTCACGATGTAACCAGGTTTAAAAACAGAAATGAGGGTGATCCATCTACAATATTCAGGAAATGATGTGTGCTTATTCTTTATTTCTACGTCGATCAGTGGAAGATTACGGTGCCTGAAGGCGAGAGGGTTCGACTGACCTTTACCTCCTTTGACCTGGTCCCTGAGGTCTGTGGAGACTTTATTCAGGTCTACGACGGGGACAAGGCCGGCTCTTCCTTAATCAGTAAGCATGACATTATACATGTATCCAGTATGCAATGAGGATTACAAAAGCTTTGCATGAATGAGATTGACAGGGGTTTTAAAACAGGCCGGCTCTAAAAGTCTATGTAAATTGATAGATGTACGTTCCCCCTTTTTTCCACCAGTTACAATTTATTTTATTTTATTCCTGTTTCAAGGATTTGCTGTATGTGCCGCACTGTTGTTTGTAAGTTTGTTGTGTTATACTGTATACCACAATATCTTCACAAATCAGCACACTATGTCAAAGCTGGGTGATTATAATGCAAAGGAATATGATAGGATTTCAGTTCAGACTTCGTTCAACATTAGCAATGTCAACTTTGCGGGACCATGAATAAAAGATGTGATCAATTAAAAGTGTGAGACTTGTTAGAATGAGGTTCTGGGGTCTATTTTAAACTTAATGAATGAACATCTCTCCGTTGCATTAATTCATTGTCAATTATCTAACTTGAAATAGGGATGTGTTCCGTTATTGCACAAGCCTCTGTGATTATCATTCTCTTTTCAACTCTTTAATACACATATAATCCATCAAAGGTAAATTATGTGGGGGGAAGATGCCGAAGCCAGTTGAGACCAGCGGCAACACAATGGTGCTCCGATTCAAAACGGACAACAGTTTGACCTCTAAAGGATTCAGAGCGACGTTCACCAAGTCCAGCCTCCCACCTGTTTCTACCACCACAACCAAACCCTCAACCACCCTAACCACACAAACACCTCCACCTTCCACAACTTCTGGTAAGCATTCACCCCAAACTGTTATGTTTACTTTTTCCTCAACGCTTAAAATAAACCACCCATATTTACTCATAATTCAATCATCAACCTTCCTGCATATCTATTTGGATTTGAGTTTAAATTAGGGCAGTTGAAATATACCGGTATAGATGATAATGGTCATATTAAAAAATAAATGTTGATTGAGTTTTAAAGGGGCCCTATTATGTTTTGGGGGGTTTTCCCATTCCAATAGTGTGTTATATTGTTTTTTTGTGCATGTCAATGGTCTGCAATGGCCAAAATCCCAAAGTTCCCTCCAGATGAAGTTGTTTACTTTCGGGACATAATGATATCACTACGTAACATTCGCTCTTATATTGGCTAGCACTACAACACATTGTATTGGATAATGCTAAGGGTGGGGGGGACATATCTCTAAGCGGTTGACTAATCACGACCGATCTGGTCAGCTAACCAATCAGAGCAGACTGGGCTCTGGTTTTAGACAGAGGGTGAAAAGAGGTGCTGCAGCACAGGCAGTATGAGAAAAATACAGACCTTTTTGAACATTAAAGCATGTGTTACGGTTTGTGAAGGAAGCAGGACCCAAATGCAGATTTAACTGATGAAAATACCTTTATTTCAAGGTCTAGCATGACATGAGACAAGACAGAACACTCACCGCAGAACTAGTCACAACACAAGACGATCCAACACTGGAGACAGGGGTATTTAAACACAGGGTAACAAAACACAGGTGGAAACAATCAGGGGCGGGGCTGACGCTGATGAGGGCAGGAGACACACAAGGAGTGACAGGTGAAAACAATCAGGAAATTAGACACACCAGGGAAACTAACGACAGAGAGGAAACACAGGGAAATAGACCAGACAATATACAGGGAGAAACAACAAAAACCCAAACCAAGACATAGAAATGTGACAAAAATACAATAATCCTAACATCATGTCACCAAAGAGGCACAAAATCTAATATTTGAACGTAAACATGTGTCTAATAGGGCCCCTTTAATTAGACAGATATGATCAAATAATCCAGCGCCAAAAATGTTTACCCTCCACATTCCTACACTCATATTTTATTGTGGTATTCCTAGTTGAAATATACAACAGCAGATATACTTAATTTTCTCATTAACAATTAACATCAATATAAATGTTGCTTAACCAACCTCTCAAATCAATTGTTAAAAACAGCTCTCATAATTTTTTGTTGACTTTCGAAATACTAATCCAAGCTTTACACTGTTGCACAATGAACTGTAATATCATTTCCTCTGTGCTCAGTTGATCTATGAGGGTTGTTTACGGGGCCAATGAGAGCTTGTTGATACACCTTATATAACTGTCATGCCTCGACGTGCATTTTCCCCTGCAGCTCTAATCAAGCGACAGCTACCAAATAAAGACAAATGCACGTAGCTCTGTGCGAACGAGTGGGGAGAGCCCCCTGGGGTTTATTTATTCATCACTGTATTTAAGCCATTGGCAGACAGACTGCTTCTCTCAGTGACTAATTAAGGTACTACATAATGATCTTGTTAACAGGGTTAGTTTTGTATCAAAGCAAGCTGGTCCCCGTCAACTGTTAAACCGAACGGGAATAATCTCTCTTTAAGATGCTCGGACAGAAAACACAACTTTTGTTTTCTGTTATTTTGCAGGAGGTGAAGGTCCAGTCATTATTCAGGGGCGCAAAGGAGAGATCCATTCCCCGGGTTATCCAAATGCATATCCTGCTCATCAAAAGATCTCCTGGAAGATATCTGTGCCCAAAGGATTCCTGGTCAAACTGCAGTTCACTGACATGGCCATCACAGGAGAGATTGGACAATGCAAGGAGGACAAACTGGTCATCACAGATAATTACAGCACATTAGGTGAGCCTTATCTTTCACTCATTCACATCAATTATTACCCAAGCTTTTTTTCTCTCTTGTTGTTCTTATCTTTTATAATGGTTTGTAAGTTGTATATCCTTATCTGTTTGCCTTTAGTTGTGACTCCCAAATCCAGCCCATATCATTTTAGAAAACCGGTGCTCTATCGGCCAAATCTGTATCTTGTGAAGCCTGAATATCAGCCCCTACAGAGTGAAAGCTATACACTCCCCTTCTTCTACAATTATAGATATATAGACATTTGTATTCATTGGGACAAACCCCTTGAGATGCACCATCTCGTTTTCAAGGGGGTCCCGACAATAGCAACAACTTACAGACATACATAAACAAAAAGACAAAATGCAAAACATGACACACAAGACAAACCACATACAGTCTGTTAAGTACAATTCAAGCAAAGCACACAATCATTACAATTTGAGACAGTCGAGCAAATCAGTTTCATCAATATCAGTTTCATTAATAACAAGTACAGACCAGTTGAAAGTGAGATGATAATGCATGTTTAAACATACCCAATGATGCAAGAGATCTAATAGCAGCAGGTAAAGTATTAAATTATACTTCGACTGACAACAATTAAGCCTCTTCGAAAACGGAAAGTGATTTGAAATGTGACAATGAATCCACAGATAATCTAAACTACCATATATCTGCATGTACATGTAGATTAATAAATGAAAAAACAGCTTACAAAATATAAAAAGTGTTTGTTCCATGCAGTTTATGTTAAAATGCACTGCTAAGAGTATTATTTTATTATGCTATTTTATATTAGCAATAAATATGAGAACTCTGACTTGTGTTTGTTGCACCTTGCTGGAATAACAGCTCGTGTACAACAGTTTCTGCCCCCTGCTGTAAAACTGTTGATTATGATCTTTGCTAACAAAAAAGAAAAAAATTAATTACCTCTCATTATTCACTTCACTCGCTGCAGTGATACCGCTTTATCTATTGCTGAGTAAAAAGAGAAATTAACAGCAACATGGGGTCTGTTTTGAAAACCCGATCAGTTTAAAAAATGTGATCCAAAGATCCCTCAAAGCAAGACTATGTCATTTATGAGAATGGCTAATGTTATTCAAAACGTTTAGAAATAACTGGCATCTTGCATTTGAATCAAGCTGTAAAGTGAATACAATTTGGAAGTGCATTTTTAGTCTTCAAGTCTTCTTTGGCCACATCAAAGTTAAAGGTGGGGTAGGTAATTCACTTCAGAAACACTTTTTGTTATATTCCATGGAATGCTCTTAACATCCCGATAGCAATGAATACATTAAATGCTTTGACAATAAATACATAACAAAATGTCATCTGTGGAAGCCGTAGTACTGTAAAAAGCACGACCAATCATCTGAGCCGGCCCGGCTAAAATAACTGGATGGCCTACCTGCCTGTCAGCCTTCCATCTGTGCACAAACTTATCTCGTGCCCTCATTGGTCATGTGCGCGTTCATGTGTGTTGGAGGAGGGGCTCTGTAAGGAAGTCTGAAGGAAGTGGCAGATTTTTTTCGGCTGCGTACTTTCAAATTCTAGCGCACTCGAGCTGGTTTCTCCATTCTTACCTACCCTACCTTTAACTTTGTAAATAATGGTCCTATTAAAAGTAAATTGGCGACAAATCAAGGCATGCTAGTTTAGGACATTGATCTTACTTACCGGTCTAGCTATCACTGTTGTTCAGTTTGGGTGTTTCAGGTCATCGTCTTTAAACTTTAACCCTTTCACTGTGCGTTTTCAGTCCATGAAAGTTAACTTGTAAGACTTTGGTCGGCCTAAATATGTTTGGCTGTGCTTATCTTAACCAATCAATTCTTGTTCCCAAATACCAAAATGGCGACGGCAAAAATACCAAACTTGAGGCTTCAAAACGTAGTCCACAAACCAATAGGTCACTTTATGGTGACAACGTCCACTTGTTCTTTACAGTCTATGATTTTATTTGCATTACATGTCTGTTAAAAACAGTACCAGTTTGGGGTTGGGCTTCTTTTGTGTTCATACGCTCTTGGTAAGAACATTGTGTTCTGTATCTGATGAAGTCACACTCACATAGAGTAAAGTCGACTTTATTTGTCAGTGTCCTTGTGTTCCCATCCATCAACAAGAAACACACCCGACCCACTCATCCTCACTAATATACGGGGCTTACAGTATTCACCACTCTAATCTCTTATCCGTCTTGGTACCATCCCTTATATTGACTCTACATCCTCCATCTTTAACCTCCGCCCTCCCTCTCCCTCAGGCACACACTGTGGCTACCTTCTCCCCCCCTTGGTGGTCAGTGCCAGTGACACAATATCTGTCAGCTTCACGTCGGACAGTCGCCTCACAGACCGAGGGTTCTCTGTGAAATGGGAAGCTGTGTATCCTGAGGATATTGCAGGTACCAAGGACTTACACACACATGAAGACACACACATAGACACACACACACCTGAGGCACACAGTGCTGAGGCAGCTCAACACCTTGTTATGATCATAAAACCTCACACCTCTGTCACATATTTACAAAACCAGCATTGTGTAAGCAGTGTGAAGGCTGTGAAAGCACAGGTCAGAGTACAGTGTGAAGCATTAAAAGCTAGATAAAAAGCTAGATTAAAACCCCCTTTATCCTTTTCTTTATCATGATTATCAGCCAAATAATTAAAGATACCATGTGGTGCAGAGGTGCGACAAAGGTCTTGAATTATAAAGACTTTGTTCATACTTCAATATTTCCCTCAGAAATCTATTAAAGATAATCTCTTTTGAAAAAAATGAATGTAAACACTTCTTAAATATATTATAGCTATTGAGTACATTTGAGCAGTTAGCCTTTTCTTCACCACCCCACCATTAATGACAAGACATGTCTCTAGCGTATGTTCGATTACTTCTCTAATGCAGTGGTTCCCAACCTTTTTTCCCATGAGCCCCCCCCCCCCAAATGACTCCTGTCCGATGTGTTTATGTGGATTCAAAAGTCGTAAATAATCTACAAAATGGAGGAGACCGATCTGATCGGAGCAACTGTGACAAATAATCCAACTGAAACCGGCATGGACAATGACTATGTTTTTAAAAATGCGCTTATCCAGAAAAGCCTGGTTTGGACACCTTACGGGCAGAAGAAACATTTCTATTAAAGAAAGAATTATACATTTCTGTTTTGTTATACCTTTACTTGAGGAATTAATGAATTATTTTTTATATTTTATTTTAGACAAGGCTTTTAGTCACAATCATGTATTGCGTTACAATTATATGTATATAAGTCTAAATATGATATTTGGCCTCAAATCATCTGAGGCCTGGCGCCCCGCCCCCCCTGCGATCTTTGGCGCCAAGGGTTGGGAACCACTGCTCTAATGCACTTTAAAATTGCATACATATAACAGCAACCACTACATTTGAATTTGAAATTAAATGTATGTGATAGGAATTTTGTAATTCAACAGAACATGAAACGTATGTGATGCAGAGAGAGTTTGCCGATATTGCTAGTTTTCAACTCTTGTCCCTGGTTAGGCTTTTAAATGTACTTGTAAAATATAGAGCATGCAGGATAATAAAATCACGCTACACATTGAATGTAGAAATACAATAAAATAGACACAATGCCGAAATACAGAAGCATATTTCTTTGGTGATTTACAGTAAATGTGTTTAAAATTGGTCAAATCTGGTTTGCTTTGGGCCAAGATACAGAGGAGAACTTAAATCCGTAAAAAAGTAAATTAGCAGATGATGAACCTATAAAATGGGGCGGTGGTGGCGAAGTCCATAGGGACTTGGCTTGGCAACTGGAAGGTCACCAGTTCAAGTCCCGGAAAGACCAAGTGCTACCGAGGTGTCCCTGAGCAAGGCACCGTTCCCTACACTGCTCCCCGGGCGCCGTACATAATGGCAGCCCACTGCTCCTAACACTAGGAAACCGTTTCGTTACATAGTACCTGTACTACGTAATGACAATAAGTTGAATCTTCTTCTTCTTCTTCTATAAAAATGCATAACCGCAGTGTCCAGAAGATGAATCCTAATCACTTTGACGACCCTGTGACTTCATCTAGGAATGGGTTTAATACTGACCATCAAAACTAGATACAAAAGTAAACAACTCATTTTGTACAATGGCCTATATTTTGTATTGATAATCTACATTTGCAAATCAACTTGAGGTATACTGTTTCTTGATCTTCTGTTTTTATATTGTCACGCTGCAATTTGTTACTCAAAACTATTTCTGTCAATGTTTCAAGGAAGATACTGTATTTCATCTACATTTATCTCATTACAATCAACCATTAATTACTCCCTCATCTTTTTGCAGAGGTCCAGGGCTGTGGCCTTTTTTCCAGAGCGCGAACAGGAGTTATGAAGTCCCAGAACTGGCCAATGAACTACAAAGCCAACGCAGAGTGCATGTGGAACATCGAGGCACCTTTGAATAAAAGAATCACCCTGCATTTTACCCACTTTGACCTGGAAGCCAAAGATTTCCTATCGTCCAAATGCTATGATAACATAGTAGTGTTCGACATGAATAGAGTGACTAACACGATCATTCAAACACATGGTACGCTTATTTGTAAAATCACAACATCGTCCCAAAACCATTTATCATTTTTATCACATTGGAATCAAAGTAATGCCAAGTCAAAAATGTATTCAACTAAATTAAATCCTTAGTAACAAAACTGTTACTGTGTTAGCTCATCTTCTCTTCTCCAGTGTATTGTATTATTATTATTATTTTTTTAAGTCAATTTGTTGAACATGTCAGAAACAAAAACATACAACAATAATATATATATATATATTCTCATTTTTTTCCTTTTTCTTCTCACTCAAATTAATAATTATAACAAAGTACAAAAATATAAGAATAATAAGAAAAAAAAGAAAGAAAAAAAGAAAACAATAATAATTCTCAAATAGTCTCTGTCATGTTCAACAGGGGCAAGAAGAAGCTTAAAAAAACGTTTCTGGTCCTACCCCCTCTAGCATATATTTTTCTTATAAATAAAATATTAGGTCATCGTCATCAGCGACATGTTTGTCTTTGCTTTTTGTTTTTTTTACAAGACATTCAGAAAGAAATTACTTTTACAATTACAAGAAATAACAACAAATGGGATTTTACAGGTCCTGTTCATAACCATTAATGATTTGGCTCCTAAATAATACTTTCAGTTTAGATAGACTTGTACAATATTGCAGTGCATCATTGCAGTTATTCCACAGACTAACACCTTTTGATGAGATGCAATGAAGTTTGGCATTTGTTTTATTATCTCTGTGTCACTTTATTTGTAATGAAAAATATGCTTTCAATACATTTTAGGTCCATTTTGTGGGACTAAGCTGCCTGCAACTATCCTGACAAAAGGCACCAGGCTGGTGATCCGTTTCCATTCCGACTTGTTTACCGAGTCTAAAGGCTTCAGGGCCTACTGGACAACAGACCCCAGTTTGCCTGCTCCCACTGAGCCACCAGTACCAGCCAACCCCTGGGATGACATCGCCATAGGTACAGTATCTATTTCAGCCTCATAAAACTACAGTGATATTAACAGAGCCTTTTAGACTCTTTTACCGCATTGTTTTGGTTTCTGGTTGCTCTAATCCAGTGGTTCTCAAATGGGGGTACGCGGACCCCTAGGGGTACTTTGGAGTACTGCAGGATGTACGTGAGACTTTATTTTATATTAACAGAGTTACGCATATTTCAAAACGTGAAGTGTAATAACTGCAGTGGCCTAGCTGTCACTGAGAATAACAAAGATCCTCAGTGAAGCACAAGCCCATGTGTCTCACTCAATTTTAAGTACAACTTATTAAAAAGATCAGTTCAATGCAACTAACGTCGTCTTAGTGTTATTGCATGATGGTACAATTGGTTGGCCATGAATTTAGTGATGGATTTTAAACATTTGAAATGTAGCATTTAAGTGTTTCTCAGTTACAAGGTTGTTGTTTTAATAAATCAGACACCGATGGTGCAGCGCTGTACTGTACCTCTTTATATAGGCATTTCTTCCCTAACAAATTGTTTTTGCGCTGATCAGGGGGTAGGCCTACTTGGCTGAATCTTTTTTTACATACATTATTGAAAAAAGTTTGAGAATCACTGCCAACCTCTTTACCAAACACAGCTGGCAGCTTTCATCTCCAAAGCTTTGATAAACTGATGTTACTATACTTGCTCAGCACCAAACAACTAGCGAGTGAACATACTGTTCCTTAGCATTTAGCTGCAGGTCTGCGTGGATATTTTGTCACCCACAATTCTATATTGAAGCAGGATATCAGACACAATAAAACACATTTAGTATGTCCCAAAAGATAGTGCAGTATGTCAATTGCGGTATGCAAATAATATCGGATGTTCTCCTGCATCTGGTTGCACTTTGCAGTATCGAAGCCAGCATACTTTTCTGGTTATCCTATAGCCTTTGCACCGGAGATATATGAGCTAGAGGTCCAAAGTTAAAGGTCCAATGTTATGCTAACTGCGTGCAACAGTACTTACTCTGTAAAGCCAGCTGCAGCACATACTCAAATAAAAAAGCAGCCATTGTTTTTCTGATCTTTAACCTTGCCCCCAAGTGGCCAAAAATCAAAGAAGTCATTGAAGGCTTATTTGGAGACTGTGCAGCATAATCAAGCTAGTTCCAGCATAATTTCCTTTGTTATGTAAACCCTTATAGTACATTACATTTCATGGACTGAGCTACTAATTCATTCATTAACAACAACAGACTCATTATACAGAAAATAATAGTTAGTTGCATGTGTTTTATGTGCTAACTGTGAAATATTATATTTGATATCTATCATTTAACTTAACGTTTGGATCCCCTGATCTCTCCAGTTATGTTGTACTCAGGGGCGCCGTAAGGGGGTGAAAAGTTAGGACGATTCTAAGGGCCCGTCACTGACAGGGGCCCAAACAATTTTAGAACATTAAGAAAAAATGTTTGAAGTAACCAATGCATACTTGCCAACCTTGAGACCTCAGAAATCGGGAGCTTTTCAAAACCACCGCGGGGGGGGGGGGGTGCTAGTGGATCTCGCCGGAGCTGTATTAGCTTAACATTAACATGCTTCTTGTAAGTGCACTGCCTTGCAGCCTGAAGCACCATCCTTAATGGAGCATATGTGTGGGCTGGACCTGTATTTAACAGGAAAGGAGTGAGCAGAGGGTGGAGTTGTCGATTATTGTACTGTTTTCTGTGACAATCTTCCTCACAGACTTTCAGTTGCGCGCGCTACTAAAGAGACGTGTTACCATGGAAACCAAACAATGGTGTTGCTGTATTAAAGTCAGAGTGGAAACAGTCCTGAGTAAATCAGATTTTGTCAGAAATCGGGAGAAATGCGGGAGAAATATGACCCCGGGAGGAAACCGGGAGAGGGCCATGAAATCGGGAGTCTCCCGCGAAAATCGGGAGGGTTGACAAGTATGAACCAATGTGATATCTTTTCATGGGGCCCAAAATCCCTGGCGACGCCCCTGGTTATACTGTCTCTGGTCAGCAGAGCTGTATATTTATTCTCAATGACCAACATTTAGTTTCAACAGCTTCTTAGAAACTGCACAGAGACCTTCTTTATATTTATCTGATTTACGCTTCCTTCCATCTCCCCCTTGCTGTGCTCAGATGAGCAGTACAACAAGGTGTTATCATGTGCTGAGAGCACAATGTGAAGTGTCCTGGTGCTTTGCTTTTTCTTCTTGTAGGCTGTCAACCAATCCTCATTCTTCATGCAGCGTGAGCCCCAGGTGGCCCGGGCCATTTGCTGAAATAGAGTTGTATAGATGGTCTCTGCTCTGCTGCCCCTGGGATTCATTTCCACACAGACACTTACTAGAGATTCCCTGCGTGTTCGGCAAATAAAGACACAGTTTCGTTGGTGTGAATGAGGTATAGTTTCGTTGGTGTGAATGAGGTATATAGACCAAGAGAGAGAAGGGGGAAATGTGGGTGATTTGAACAACTTGTCAACTCCTTTTACGACCAAAGGAAACTTGTTCTGGTGTAATGATGTCAAAGAGTCTATTTTTTTTTCAAAAGTCCAATTCAGGAACCATTTTGTGTTTGCAGCAGAAGCATGGTATTATGTTTGCATGATAACACACTCAATTAACACATTTCTGCACACTAGTAGATTAGTGAAAGCCAAAAATGAGGGACAGTACTGTCAGCCATGGTGTGATTTGAAAAAGTATTTACACAAATAGGAACAGCTGTGGAGCAGAAGTGCCAGTGATTGGAAGCCACAGTACTATCTGTAAGCTGCAGATATGTTCTCTATTCAGGCTGTGTTGATACACAATTAACTCCACAAACAAATGAATACATGCACAGACAACCAGACAAAGGATAGATTACAATGTTGTATTTCCTATTTCCTAGAGTGGGGTAGATGTGGGATACCAGCCACCCCTCCTTCTGTTACGTCTCGCATTGTGAACGGAGAGCCCGCCACGCCTCACTCCTGGCCCTGGCAAGTGTCCATGCAGGTAAAAGTCTGACGTAATAAAAGCAGATTAATGAATTTACAGCGTGTAATATCAGTGAATACAAAAGGGCACGTACTAGTACAGCAGGGATATGTTAATAATTTATAATGTGACATTAAATAGGAATTTTTCCATACCTCTCCTTTCTTTATCTCTCATTAATAATTGAGTGGTTGCACTGAAATGTGTTTCCAAATCTGATATTATTACATTGTGAGTATGCAAATGTTTTTTTTTCAATTTCAGGTCTGGCCAGCCAGTCGCCCAGAACCCACTTTCTTCCACACCTGTGGTGGTACTCTGATTCATAAGAACTGGGTCATGACAGCAGCCCACTGCTTCATAAAGTAAATGTTCACTTTAACCTATATCACATGAACAATATTTTTTACAGGAATGTTAAAGCTGAAGCTCCCATTTAATTGCTTTTCTGTAAAGTTGTTCTCAAACTTCCAGGCTTTTCTAATTGCAGAAGGGATTTGCAGTTGCCTGTGCTTTTATCTCAGGCTTCAAGTGCAAAAGCAATGCTTGTTAGAGATTCCTCAATGCCTTGGCTAATGATCTACTGTAGAGATACTGGTGCAGTAAGGTGCCTTTAGGGACTATATATATATATATATATTCTGGCTGTGAGCAAGGATGAATGCAAGGTTACGAACCTAAGTTAGTGTCCAAGAAAGTGAAATGGGGAGATATATTATGCATTTTGCGATTTTAACTTTCCTGTATTGTGTTATAAGTGTGTGTAAATGTTCTGACATGGCTTAAATACCCAAATCTTTCTCGCACAATCTCCCCCCCCCCGGCCTGAAATGCCTCCATTGGACTCCTTTGTTTACTTCCGTAACATAGTGACATCACCAGTTCCATACAAATACATTTAATTTCAAATCATATGATACTGTTCATTTTGTATATGCAATTATTTAAGTTTCCTGTGAAGCATTTTTTGGTCCATAGACATGTATCTCAAGCTGTGTTTAAATATATAATCTGTCAGGTATTGCTGTTGATTAATCTTCTGATTTCCTCCCCAGCTATGCGGACGAGCTGCAGCGCTGGAACATGTGCCTTGGCAAACACAACCTGACCTTCACAGAGCCGAGTCAGCGCTGCTTCAATGTGACTGGTATCTATCGCCACGAGGGCTTCAAGTATCCCACAGTGCCCACGGTGGAGTTTGACATTGCCCTGGTCAGGTTGGATGGAGATGTGACTCCCAGTAATGAGATCTCCTTCGCCTGCCTTCCCTCCGTGGAGGAAGTCCTGCCAGCAACCAAGAAGTGCTACGCCACCGGCTGGGGAGATGAGACCGGTGCTGTTCCCGCTTCCTGCTCTTGATTTATTTACTTAATTTATACAATAATACACAACCTGAGGGGCAGTGATTGAATGTACCTAAGGACATTTACATAATTAATGTCTGTACTTTTACTGCCCTACATTTTGAAAGCCAATATCTATTCACCACATTCACCATCAGGAGAAAACTGCAGACCTCCAGCTGTGCATGTCTTTAGTGAAGTCATGCTACAAAGTAATAACGTGTGGATAGAGCCTCGGTTTGTGCCCTCTTTGGGATCTGTGAAGACATGAGGTGGGTTAGGGGTGGGATTATGGGATGGGCCATACGAGGTCATTTTATAGATTATCGATACAATATATAACAAACTAATAGGTGATTATGGTTTATTATGGATGGAGATAAAAACTATTAATCCTGTAGTGAAATTCGGCAGATAAAAATAGCTATATTTGATGTAACCCCCATGCTGTTCCTTATGCATTGAATGCTTGACATAGAAAATCTACCAGCAGTATACATGGTAAAAACATACTCCACCTTTGCCAGTGATAATACAATAGTGTAATATTTTTCATTCTTAAATAGTTAATGCTACATAATGATTACTATTGATTTGTTTCACTTAAAGTATGTTTTGATGCTGACACTTTTGAATTTTTAAGAAAATTATCAAGATTTTAAATGCAGGACTTTTAGTTTTGAGAAATGATGGTTGCATTGTAGTTTTGCTATTTTTGTACTGTGTTGCCCTCTGCTGGACCTAATGTGCAAACACCTCTCGTGTGAAACGACACAGCAGTTTATTGGGTTATGGTTAGGGTTAGGGTTAAATAAATGGCAAAGATATGTAGAAAATAAACGCATTTAAGATACGTTCATAACAAACGTAACGTGGGAGAAAATTGTAGAAAAAAACGTATTTAACATACGTTCAAAACAAACGTAACGTGGGAGTATCATATGCACGCAAAACCGGACTTCTGCGTATCTATTGCACGACTTTGCAAAGTCGTGTCATTTGTACGCAGACTGAAGAGAGTGGGCTGGTTAATCCAATCCAACTTTATTTATATAGCACTTTTAAAACCTTCAGACCAAAGTGCTGTACAGAGAGATCAACTCACACAACATAATATATATACATTTAAAATATGTAACCATAATAGTTGCATAGTTTGCATGCCCTCTGCTGGACGTAATGTGCAAATACCTCTCGTGTGTCCTTAGTGTCTCATGTTTTCTTTTGTAACTATCTAAATGGTTTTGTGTGATTTTCAGGTGATTCAATGAATGCTAAAGTTGCTGAGGCTCTTAACCAGGTGGCCCTGCCTGTTGTGCCGTATGATACCTGCAAGAGGATGGACTACTGGTGGTTCCAGGTCAAGACCTCCATGATCTGCTGCGGGTACACCCTGCCTGATGAGCTCCAGTCTGTCTGTCAGGTAACACAAATCCTACAAGAGATCAGCACTAATATATGATATAACAATACCTTTTATATAGCACCTTTCAAAACTACTGTAACACATTGCTTTACAAACATGGACACAGTTAGGATAGCAGGAGAGCACTCAATTACAAAAGCACTGTCAACCAGTAAAAATAACATATAAAGAAACTCAAAGTAAAGTTTATTTATATAGCAATTTTTGTTGCCCTCACAAAAGGCACGTATACAGATGCAAATTATATAGACAATACAAAAAGAAAAAGAAAAGACAAAGAAAGAAAAATATAGGGAATCCCTTTCCCATGCCACCCCGTCCCTCCCTCTTCCCACCCATCTTGCCATTTCACAGAAAATCCTACCTGATGTTTGTTCGTCTGAGTTCATCTATATATTATATATATTATTTATTTTATAGCATAACAATTTATCCACATAAGATACATTCATACCTTTTTTTTCCACGTAACATTTCATCTGTTTAAGCTGAATTGCGATTAACTCCTAATAATCTACAATTGCACCAAGGTGTGCGTATATGTACAATCATCATTTACATGAATTACCCGATCAGCAGCTCTTTGAATAGCCTCTAATGTAAAAATGATATAGCACATTAAAAAAACAAGGCAAGTTCTTTACAACATAAAAGAATAAAGTAAAAATAAAATAAAATATAAAAAGACAATTAGATACATTTAAAAAGAGAATCAGAGAATATAAATAAATAAACCAAGAATAACAGGATTTACATCATTCTGATCCTCAATGAGATGACAGTTCTTGCACACATGATATTTAGCAAAATGTGTTTAGGATGCTGATTTGTGACTTCGACAGGGAGATTCTGGAGGTCCTCTGGTGTGCCAGGACGCCGCCGGTGCTCCCTGGGAAGTTCATGGCATCACCAGCTTTGGCCCTATTGGATGTATAATGAATAAGAAGCCCTCCGTGTTCACCCGCTCCTCTGCATACATCCCCTGGATCCAAAATGTCATCCGCAGAGACTTATACAATCAGCACAGTAAGGATCCAGCTGACCAACTTTCATCACAAACTTAACATGGTACAAAGGCACATTTTATTACTGAGTTTCACCCTCTGTCCTCCCCATGTAGCATCTGGTTGTGGAGGACCAAAAGACCTGACTGGCACCGCCGGCACCGTGTCCTCGATGGGTTTCCCTGGCAACTACGACAACAAAGCCCGCTGCGAGTGGACCATCCAGGTGCCCGAAGGCCAACTGGTCCACCTGCATTTCAGCAACTTCTCCCTGGAGGAGAGTCAGCTGTGCCTGAATGACAAAGTCAGCATCAGAGACGGAGTAGGAAGTCTGGGTAAGTAAATATGTTTTCTCCACAGGTGATGGGACTGAGTCATTCATTGATGGGATTCCTTTGCTTTAAGTTACACAGCAGTCAATGGGTTTTTAAGTTATTTATTTCGCATTTTTATTTGAAATGAATGTAGTTACATTACATGTCACTTGTTAGACGCTTTTATCTAAACTTACATACATTCAGTACTGTGGGCAATCCCCAAAGGAGCAATTTGGGGTGAAGTGTCTTGCCCAGGGACACAACGAAATGCTGACTGCTATCATCTGATTCGAGGATCAGCGCACTAATCCACCGAGCCACACCCTCCCTCCAGTTGTACTGATAAATGTATTTATATTTTACAGATCAGTACTTTGATCTGTTTTATAACTGTTAGTGTGATACTCTAATATACTTGTTGATTGTTATGCATGTACATGCCCAAGGACTGCACATGGAAATGAACAATTAGCTCAAATATGGCATATATAATCTCTACTCTTTTTTGAGATGAATGTATGCATAGGCTTTGTTCAATAAAAGACATCTCAACAACAAATATCACGAGGGGAAAAGTTCGAGATACACCAAATCTAGTGGCGTTGGTGGCATCCTTATGGGACCCTGATTGTCTCTACAAAATGTTACGACAATTCATCAGATAAAGATATACTTTAGTCTGGATCAATGTGGTGGATCTATGGACCATGCAATGCTGCCAACATTGCAAAAACTTGTAGCAACAAGATGTCTTTGCCATTTGAGTAAATCTACATGTATGACATTTGTTTTGAAGGAAAAGCGTAAAGAACCATTGGCCGGTCTTGAACCTGTGAATCAAGGCTGCCTTTCGTCTTTCAATCCTCCCAATATCTAATATACTGAAGAAAGAAAATTGAAAATGGCTTAAAGGGTTGAAATAAATGAATGCATTGGCGTCCCAGTCCCTTCATATTTGAGTAAAGTGCTGTATAAATGTAAAAATGCATATGTTGTGCATGTATATCTTAAAAAGGGACATATCATTGGAGAAAGAAGCAATAGGTTAGCGATATGTTTAAGCTTTTAGGACAGAGGTTCCTTAGAAAAGTCATTGAAACACTTCTTCATATTCATTTCTCCTCAGGCACACACTGCAGCCATGTTCCCCCGACAGACCTGGTGAGTGATGGAAACAAGCTTCACATCAGCTTCTCCTCCAACGACAAGGTGGTGGACACCGGCTTCACGGCCACCTGGAGGGGAGTTTCCCCCACGGCGGGTAAGACGGGAAGGAAGTGCAAGCTGACAAGACGCTGAGGGAATAACCACCAGACAAAACTAATGCATCCCATCTCCTCCTCTCCTTTATTCTCTCCCACACAGCTCCTTGTGGAGGGAGCTTCAACACGGCTCAGGGTGACATCACCTCTCCTAACTGGCCTAATGACTACCAAGCCCAGTCTGTGTGCACGTGGCGTATCACCATTCTTGGAGGAAAAAGTATCCATATTGGCTTCACGCACTTTGAGCTGCAAGCTGCAAACATATTAGGAAACTGTGTGGACTACGTGGAGGTCTTCAACGGAGAAACCATGGCCTCATTAGGTTGGCTACTGCACTCCAAACTCTCTTTTTAATATCAGTATCATGCTTTAATGGGGAAAAAGCTCTCAATGTCTTGTATATTCTGCAGGTCGATTCTGTGGCTTTGCCCCTCCATCCACCCTCACCATACCGGGAGGATCAGTCGTCATTCGTTTCCTTAGTAACGGAGCGGATCATCAGAAAGGTTTTCGTGGTTACTGGACCAATGATGCTGGTGTTATCCCGACTTTACCTCCGACACCTCCTAACCCATGGGACAACATCATTATCAGTGAGTGTGGACTCCCAGCTGTCTCTGATGGGTGTTGTGATGTCATGTGGCGGATCAGAGTTTTAAAAATGCAGCTTAGTGAATAATAAAATAAACATATTGAACACTGGATCATCTCATTTCTGATTTTAAAGTTGTAACCGGGTCTGATGCTGACTTCACCTACATACATGTTGAATACATCATAAAAGATGATATCTTATTTATAGATAATGTAGATAATGTAATCATATATGTTCTCCTCCCAGCCTGGCCAGCAGAATGTGGAAACCCAGCAGTGAAACCCAAATCAGCCGCCATGAGGGTGGTAAATGGGGTGGAGGCGACCCCCCACTCCTGGCCCTGGCAAGTGTCCATGCAGGTAATGTTAACATCTCCTGTTTCTCTTTGTGCCTGACTAACAGTAATTGAGAAGAGCTTTTCATTTGAAAAACTTACATTTCTCTTCCCCAGGCTTCACCACTGTCCTTCATACCTTACATGCACGGCTGCGGCGGTTCTTTGATTCATGAAGAGTGGATCCTGACTGCTGCTCACTGTTTCATGGTGTAAGATGAAACTACAGAATCACATACAGTACATTTTAATAGTGCAACCATAATCATTGCTAACATGCTCAACATAGATGTATATATTTTCAGCTAATTGTTAAGCTTTCTGCCCGACAACAATGCTTCAATCTTATTTTTAGGCGTGAAAAAAAACAAAAAACGTTTTTCATAAATAATTCTGTCCTCATTTTAGTGACGGGAATTACGGCGCTTTGAAGGGAGCCGGATCTTATGGCTAACCCGTTCAAAAGAGCCGTTTTTTTCTAAGGGGGCGGGGTTAATAGGTTTATCTGCGAAGGAATCAGCAGGATAATGATTGACTGTATTGCCAGAAATCTACTTTTACTCACAGAAAATGTATAACTTGCTACATCTCTCAGCCAAACTACTACTCAAGCAGCACGCGCTATGCCATCATCTACGGCACATTTGCATTTAGGAAAGCAAGTTCCTTTAAAGGCGAGTGGATTTATGGCAGGCAGTGAGTGAACCAACGATAAAAAGAACGGCTCTCACCAAG
Organism: Gobionotothen gibberifrons; assembly: GCA_943591055.1. NCBI lineage: Eukaryota > Metazoa > Chordata > Actinopteri > Perciformes > Nototheniidae > Gobionotothen > Gobionotothen gibberifrons. Next base: position 376,080 of record CALSBZ010043400.1, on the reverse strand, counting down.
TAGGACTCGGTTCCCTTCGTTCGTACCAAAGAGCCGTTCAAAAGAGTCGGATCGTTCGTGAACGTCACATCACTAATTTAATGCTTGAGCTTTGAAAACCTACTGTTAAACAGATAAAGCTTGTGACTAGCTGGCGGACAAAGAATTTAAAGAAAAGGAGTCAGATATTTCCTACAGAAGTTGGGGGAGACCAGATCTGCAAAGTCCAAATACAATATATTTGCTCCTTTACTCCTGGATGTGTTGATGAGCATCTGTTGGATCACAACTTCACACAAACACCACTAATGCGATGTCAGTGTGTTCACAACTTTTTTCCTCTAAAAAATACTTTTTTAATTTTAATTTTTTTATCTTACCCACCAGCCATTGTGTAAAGTAACTAGGAACCTTTACTCAGGCAGGTACCTAAGTGCACATTTGAGGTACTTGTACATTACTTAAGCACCTTTCTTTACTACATTACTTCAAACTTGAACTTAACTTGACATAAGTAACTTAACATGTAACTCAATTTTGCTTGATAAAGTTAGTTTAGTTATAACAATTTCAATGCAGAACTTTGACTTGAAAGTGAATATTTGTACAGTCTTGTATACAAATTCTTCCACCTCTGCCTACCAGCTTGCAATACTATAGCAAAGTGAAAAATAAACCAAGTTCTAAATTTCACTTTGAATTTTCCACCTGCTTCCCAGCCCACTGACCAACCCCTCGTTCTGGCGCATGTGTTTGGGGAAGCACCACATGAACTCCTCCATGGACGTCCCCTCAGCAGAGGAATGCTATAAAGTGGACAGTATCATTCGCCACGAGGGGTTCGTGTACGAGCAAGATCGCACCGACATCTCCAACGACATCGCCCTGGTGCATTTGGCCACGGCTGTGAACATGACGAAGGAGATCAGCCCAGTCTGTCTGCCCAAACCCGGGACTGTGATGCCCGCTGGGACGCCCTGCTATGTCACCGGCTGGGGCGACGAGAAAGGTACAAAGTGGTGATTTAGCTGACTTTTTTAATCCAAAACAATGACTGCAATCAACCATGAGCACAATCAGAACAGCAAGAATAATGAAAGCACATACGCTTCAAACCTTTTAAAGTTTTTATTTTAATGGCCAATGTGCTTTGTTGTAGAAACCCAACCCACTGTCTATCATTGAGGAGCGATATAAGCACAACAATAAGCTAGATTTCGGCATCTGGCAGCCGTGATTATTTACTACTATCTACTGAGACATTGGTTTGATTACTGAAGAAATAGATAATTGGGAGTTTTTATAAATGTGACCATCTTTGTTCATACCCTCTACAACAGGGGTGTCAAAATAAATGTCATCGCGGGCCACATTCGCATAAAGGTTGCACTCAAAAGGGCCGGTTTTAACTATATAATATATAATATATATATCAAATAATGTATTATATTACATTATTGCCTCTGAATTGGATTAATATCGGATAGGATAATAACTTAGCAATTAACTATGTCTGAAAGCAGAAGTCCAGGGCAAATAATTGCAAGTCTCTTCAGTGTGCCCATGTCACAAAACGAGATGCATTGTGGGACATGTAGTCTATGGGCAACCTGCTTCTGTAAAGCGGCATGTAACCGTATAATAAACGTATTACATTCTTTGCAAGCTCTTACACATAAAATGAAGTCGCGGGCCGGATTTGGCCCCCGGGCCTTGAGTTTGAGACCCCTGCTCTACAACAACATATTGTCCATGTTGAAATTGTATTAAGTTGTATATTCTGTATACAACATCTGCTGCACATCTGTCTGTCCATGTTAGAGGGATCCCTCCTCAGATGCTGTCCCTGAGTTCTTCTTCCTTTTTACCAACCGATTATAGAAGGATTTCTTATAGGGAGTTTTTCCTTAGTCTAAGGACAGAGCTTGTTGTATGTTCGTTGTACAGTTTCTAAAGCCACCTGAGACAGATGTATATTTATGATATTGGGAAATGTAAACAATTCGATTGATTAATTAACAAACTTTGACTGTTCACTTCACTCTCTCAGGTAACATGTTCCCCAAAGTGTCCGACAAGCTGAATCAGGCAGCCCTTCCTATTGTGGACTTCCAGACCTGCAGTAAACCTGCTTACTGGTGGGACTCCCTCAGACCCTCCATGATCTGCGCTGGCTACGAGTCCCCAGATGAGCTCAAGTCAGCCTGCCAGGTGAGAGGATACACGTTGTATAAATGTCCTGGCCTGGTCCTGGTTGGGTCGTCTGTTATGTAACGCCCTTTAAACTGTTTTGTTTTTGGTCAGTCAGCCTTGATCGTAAATGTCTGCCTGGTATTCAGCCGTAATTGGACATTATGTGTTTGCTATAATGAGCGAATGTGCACGTAGGGACATGGGAAAAGCCGTCAGCACAGAACTGACGGCTTTTTCATTTCAAAAGAGCTTTACAAAACACAACACTGACATTTGCCTCCCTGAAGAAAACTGTCATATTTTTGATAAAGTTTAACCTTTACCACTTCCAGGGAGATGATTTATAGAAGCTATCAAAATCAAATGTTCAGCAATGCATCTTCTCAGCAGTGCAGTTAATCTTTAGTGACTTACTGTACCTGTCCTGCTCTCCCATAGGGCGACTCTGGAGGTCCTTTCGCCTGCTCAGGCTCTGCAACGACACCCTGGGAGGTGCATGGCATCGTCAGCTTCGGAGCTCAGGGCTGCATCAAGGACAAAAAGCCCTCAGTGTTCACCCGCGTGTCCGCCTTCAGCGACTGGATCGACACCAACATCAAGAAGTTTATGCATGAGAGTGGCAAAACCTACTAAAGCTCATATCTTGAAATAAAGATTTTGACAGTGATTGTTGCTCAAATCTGTTTTAAAGTCATTGTTGTCTTTATTGAGGGTTTACCATTAAGTGTTGCTTTCTGCTAAAGCATGATGACTCATACAGTTCATCTACAAGGCATCTTTTCTGGCAGTAAGAAAAGGTTTTAAAACTTTATTTAACACTTTATCTCAATGGTAAATCTCTAAATGTTAATTTTATTATATGATACTGGTTTACATTTTCTCAAAAATGTTATAATAATTACAATAATGATAGTTAATAGCAATGCAACTATTCATTTTCGATGTGCAAATTATAAGTAATATATACGAAACAAATACATGGGTGCCACTTTACAATAAGACTACCCTTATAAAGGATTCATAAAGGGTTTCTAGTTAGGTTATGAATTAGGTTGTAAACACTTTATTAATCATTAAGAACCATTTATAAACCAGTTCTAACATAGTTTTCATACATCAACACAGGCTCACTATTTGGCAAGATGACTAAGCCTTATATTGGCTACTTAGCTTACTTTGTCTTCTTCATCAGCCAGCATCCTTGGTATCTGTTGTTCACTGAGTTGATTCCCCCCCCCCCCCTTCCATCTTGACGTTTCTTGGCATCTCTTTATGACCATTTATTTACGAGTTACTAACATTTATAACTGCCAAAAGGGAGCCTTATTGTAAATAATAATAATAATACATAATATTTATATAGCGCCTTTCACGAAACCCAAGGTCGCTTTACAAGTCGGGTAGGGGGGGGGAGTAGGGGAAAAGAGGTAGACAGGTTAGGGGAGGGGGGGGGCAAAAACCTATCAAACTAACTATATAGTGGGGAAAGCCTTGGTGAAAAGGTGCGTAAAACACATTCCCATTTATTAATGAGTTACCATTTCTAATAATAAGGCTTAGCAGGACAGATACATGTGGGCTCACTATTTGGCAAGCAACCGGTCACAGTCGCCCTGTTTCGCCTCTCGTCTTATAAAAGCGTATTAATGATTTATAAAGTGTCCACAACCTAATTAATAAATGAATTACAAACTATTCGTAAACCCTTTA
>CALSBZ010043400.1:335531-358488 GCA_943591055.1 Gobionotothen gibberifrons | reverse complement strand
GTCGGTGGTCAGCACAATGCAGCTGGTCGGCCGGCTCACTGTCAGCCACAGGTTGTGCTCATGCTCTCTAAACAGCACGAGTTGGCCTGTGACCTCACCATCTGCCCATCCACTTGGATGAATGATCGTTTATAAGTACAGGCTTACATAATGTCAAGTTAACATTGATTTAACTATTGATCTTATATCCCAGCCTCCCCCACAGGTGGCTGTTTTGAGTCTCTGGTTGTTGATTTATATTTGCTGCTTGGCAAGCCGATGTCTTTATTGATTAGTCAGTTTATCCGGTCTGCTGCTTTCCTGGCAGTGTCTTGCTGCTTCCTCTGTAGCTGCCAGAGGGAAATGTGCCTGAAGGAAACAAACCAAGCATTGTGTGGCAAATCAGGCATTTTAAAGCCATGTAAGTCAACTTTAGAACTTTTCTTGAACACACAATTGTGCTGTGAAAACTGTTTTATCTCCAATCATGTTTAGATAATCCAATGGAAACAAAACCATTTTTAGATGCTTTATTTAGCGTAAAAAAGTGCCTTTAAATCCCCAATTTACAGGGTTCTTACGGTCATTGAAAACCTGGAAAAGTCATGGAAATTCAAAATGCTAATTCCAGGCCCTGGAAAAGTTATGGAAAACAATATTTTTCCCAAAGTGTTGGAAAAGTCATGGAAATTAAACTAAAGTTGCATCAAATATAATTTATATTTTATCTAATCGCCGAAATAGTAAAACTATAACGATAATAAATACTGTATCGTATAGTAATGAAACGCAAAATTGCATTTAACTGACGAGGTGTTTTGCTGGTGAGAGATTTTAGTTGCTTTAGCGTGTAGAAGCTAGTAAGCCTATTGGATTTGTTTTAGATAGGCACAACATGTTTCATATGCAGACCTTATTTTCCTGTTCCATGTTAAAATAAACCATTTTCAGTGGAACCGCTGAGAAAGAGTCATTTGTTTGGTCATGGAAAATTAGGTAAAGGTCATGGAAAATCATTGGTGAAAAAGTGTATGAACCCTGAATTTAGCAATACATAGTTTACTTTCAAATACAATTCTAGTGGGAAAATAATGAAGATTTTATCCACTTATTTTTAAGTGGTCATAATGGATCAAACTAGGGAAAAGTACTTAACCTATTATATTTCCACCAATGTGGAATGAATGTTCTTGAGCTCCCTCAATCCCTTGAGAAATATCCAGTTGACGTCAGTGACTTTGATGGTATTTACAACCCTGTAAGAAACATTTAACTCGTGAGCATTTATCCCAAAGGGACCCCATGTTAACGAGGAAAACAATCACAAGGCAGAACAGAAACACAGAAAAGACACAGAATCAAAGCTTTGTGCTTTTTCTGTAACGAGGCTTAGTACATAATATATTAATAAAGTGTGACGTATTACATAGCTTTGGATTTATGTTGTTCAAAATAAGTAAAAACAGCAACAGTATAAGTATCTTAATACAATTATATCACAAGCAGACTCCCAAACATGTCTTTCCCCACAGTCTATACCAAATGTCTTGATCTTGATGACTGTGTTATAGGCGGGGAAATGTGTCATGGACCATCGGGTGCCCATGTCTTTGACCTCTGATCTCTTATGTCAGGGTACCTCTCCCACCATTTTTAACATAACCAAACATCGTGTCGGGTTCCCATGTGACACTTGTTGCCATGCAAAAATAAAACTGCTTAAAAATATTTGATGAATGATGTGTTCAAATTAGGGCCGGGACTCGATTCAAAAAATGTATCTAATTAATTAGAGGCTTTGTAATTAATTAAACGAAATTAATCGCATTTTTAATCGCATATAAATAAAGCTGCTGGATTCTTTTTGTCACCGTCTTTCTGCATGGCAGCTCATATGTTGTGTCAGACGATGCAATCTGTAATACCTTTTGCAGCCCCTTATCTTCTACCACTCCAAGTGGTCTACAGTCGAGTGCAATCCAGTGAGCTGGTTATTTTTTCAGACGTGGACTTAGTTATCCTGGCCCTGGAACCAGTCATCTGGTTGAGTGTGGGTTGGGTGTAGGGCTGGGCGATTTTTTCGGTTTTAACGATTAATTTGCATTTTTACTTTCCTACGGTTTGTGAAATGGCTGAACCGAAAAATCGCGATTTAAAAACATTTCTAGACTCCGCAGATTTGTTTTGCTTTAAGGGACTCCGTAGATTACTCTCTCACAGTTCGTTCATGTCGCTGCAGCTGCTCCCCCGTGCTCCCCGCATCCATTTCCGGGTTCTTCACAGCGCCTCTCATTTTCTCTTCAGACATCATAGAAGCCGTTTTTGTTCTTGTTCCTTCTGTGGAACCTCCCGCCACCTCTTTGTCTTTACCATCCATCTTCTTTACAGCTTTTCCTGCCGTTTCTCCGTTTTTTCCAGCTGCTCTCAGCTCCTCCGTTTCCACTTCCTCATTCTTCTCCGTCTCAAACATTCCTGACATTCCAGAACGCACGTTTTTATTCTCCGTGTTTTTCACCAAACTGTCCATCCAAAGATTTTTTTTTTCAGTTTGATTTAAAAAAAATCTTTGCACATTAATGACAGCCAAGTGGTGCTGTTTTTATTTTATTTTTTTAAAACAAAATTTTCCATCCACGGGGCCAACCAAAGCGGTATCATCAGCTTCTTCGTTCATGTTTGACTATTGTTCACTGTGGTTTGTTGTTGTCTGAAGTCATGCACGTTAGTTGGTGCTCCAGTATAATCGGTACGCCTGAAACTCATCCAGTGAGAAAAGTTCCGTGGTGCAAAAATAAGTGCGATTAAAATGCATTAATTTTTTGAACGCGTTCATTTTTGTGTAATTAATTAATCTTAATTAACGCGTTAAAGTCCCGGCCCTAGTTCAAATGCAACATGAGCTCAAAGAATCTAAAAGCCCTGAATCCCAGTAGTGGTTTAAAAACATCTTTATAGTGTTATTTTGTGAGTTATAATTTCCAGTCACAAATGCCTGTGCTGTGTTGTGAATAACTGTAAGGGCATAGCTACATGAGACCCCGCTGACCTGCGGGAAACCCTTCAGTCAGAATGAGATTGTCTTACACTCAAGCACACACACATAAACACTCATGCATATGCACAGGCATGCACAGCCTACTTAGGCCCCTCGCCTGCGAGCCTTCCTGTTGATGCCTTTGAACGAAACACACTCATCATGAGCATTGGTGTTACCTTCCTCCCTTTCTTTCACAAAATGCTGATGAGCTGTAGGTGTGCATGAACCGTGTTCACTGTATATGTTTGAGAGTGCAGTTGGTCAGACTGTTAAAATATATTCCGTTAAAGGTGGGGTAGGTAATTCACTTCAGAAACACTTGTTGTTATATTCCATGGAATGCTCTTAACATCCTGATAGCAATGAATATATTAAATGCTTTGACAATAAATACATGAAAACATTTCATCTGTGGAAGCCGTGGCACTTTAAAAAGCACGACCAATCATCTGAGCCGGCCCGGCTAAAATAACTGGATGGCCTACCTGCCTGTCAGCCTTCCATCTCGTGCACAAACATGTGCGCGTTCGTGTGTGTTGGAGGAGGGGCTCTGTAAGGAAGTCTGAAGGAAGGGGCAAATTTTTTTCAGTTGTGTACTTTCAAGTGCACTCGAGCTGGTTTCTCCATTCTTACCGACCCTACCTTTAAGGTTTATCAGAAAAGCAAAAGTAGAACACAAATATAAAAAAATGACTCCTGTGATATTTAATAGCTACTGTTTACATTCCAACAATAAAACCTTGAAAGCAAAGCTTGTTAAGCACTATCTGTTGCTCCTTTTAAAAATAAAATGTCACTACAAACGCATTACAACCCTGACCGTCTTCTTTTGTTGTTGTCCCCTCTCTGGTTAAAGGAGGTGCAAGAGACGGATGCAAGCACCCAGCCGCAGAAGTCCCCCAGCCACCTCAAAGCAAACACACCAGCACCAGTTCCTAGAAAGAAGGTGTGTGGTCCGCTCAACAGTAGAATGGAGGTGTGTCTGCGTTGTTGTTCACGCATTCCTTCTCCTAGCTGTTATGAAAACCTTTGTCTGCATGCGTCCGCTGTGAATTGAAGTGTTGTTGTTTTGGTGTGAGGTTCCCAGATTAAACTCCCATGACCCCTTCAGACGCCCAGTCACTTTAACTCCAGCCATGTGATCTGTGTGACTTGATTAACATAACATGGGCATGTTTTGGAAAAGCTGTTTTCCATCACGAAAGCCGTTTCTGTGTGCGACTGTAGGTTTCTGTGGGCTTTATCAGTGTCATGCTGCATGCAGGGGTGATCAGGTCACTTAGAGTTCACAGATGCAACCATTTTATTATATACAACTGACATTACTGACAAATTATCATTACTCAGGGTATTGTTTTTTAATTGATCAGAAGTTTGCAATCAATAGAGTATTTCTTTTTTGATTTTAGTATTTGCATTTTTTTTATTATAGAAAGAAAATGTATTAAATTAATTGTTTTAGGATAATATGTGACCCGCTCTATCGAAATCAGTCGGAAGTCGAAACGGCTCATTTCAAAATATAAACGTCGATTTGCATAAAAAAATAGTTTTTCGGGGTTCGGGTGTTTTGTGTTTTGTCTTGGCTTTCAGAATATGAAACTTTATTTCCAAAATCACACGATAAATACATGTTTGAAGCTTGTAAAGGGAAGATGACAGCTCTCACTCGCACCCTGCTGTTCCGCAGCGCCGCCCCCCCTCCCTCCGCTGACATTATGAATGTAAGGCGTATAGTAATCATAGATAACACGGCAGGGTCCGTTACAGTTTGTTTTCATCTGATTTCAATTAAACAAAGTCTTGGCTTTCAGAATATTAAACTTGTTTCGGCAAATTCAGATGATAAATACAACTTTGAAGCTTGTAATTATTAGAGAGTAACAGCAGGCATAACAACAGCCGGTATTTCTCGTGAGGGTTTTCCCCGGGAAACAAACACAATACACACAAACGCACACACACACACACACACACACACACTCGCGAGCTTCCCCCAGACCAGTAATCCAAACGAAAATATCTTCCCTCCGTGGTATTTTGATAATTTGCTAATAATCAGTCAGATCGATGGATTCCAGAGAAGAGGAAACTTTGAAGGCCTTTTTCTCAAAAAAATGACTCGGTGACAGTCATTATATAATGTGACACATTTTGCTTAAAGGAGGGGTAGGTAAGTTTGAGAAACCGGCTCGAGATACACTTTTTGTTATATTCCATGGAATGCTCTTAATATCCTGATAGCAATGAATATTCTAAGTGCTTTGAAAAAAACTACGACCAATTATTTTAGCCGGGCCGGCTAAAATAACTGGTTGGCCGACCTGTCAGCCTTCAATCTCGTGCACACACATACACACACACACACACACTCGTGCAGTCTTTGCGCGTGCCGTCCATAGACTGTATATATAAAGGTGCCGTCATTGGGCGTGTTTCCCGTGAGCTCAGTGAGCTGCTCAGTCGGCTCACTGAGCTCGCTGAGCTCAGCTCCGCTGCAGGAGTACACGTTCACCATGGCAGAGTTTGCTTCAACATCGTCTACTGGTCGCAAAAGAAAAACTGTAATGGAGCAAATTATGAAGAAAAAGAAAGTGGAAACTAGGAGAAGTCAAACCAGAGTCAATATCGGAGTTGCTTTTCAACTATGGCGACTATTTACGGAGCACACCGAGCTGATATGTAACGTTACCGCAGCCTGTCAGCTAGACGTAACATTTTTAATACATTTTCACAAAACAAACATGCTAGCTTCAAAAATATAAGCACTGACAATAACTGTGTTATACATTTGTTTTAAATTCATCATCATGATCTTGTGCGCGTTCATGTGTGTTGGAGGAGGTGCTCTGTAGGAAGTCTGAAGGAAGGGGCGGATTCTTTTCGGTTGTTTACTTTGGAATTTTTGTGCACTCGAGCCGGTTTCTCAAACTTACCTACTGCTCCTTTAATATACAAAAACAATCCTGATATTAGGGCTGCTCAATTAATCGTATTTTAATCGCAATTACAGTTATGGATTGCAACGATTACGAAAACAACATAATCGAAATAAAACTATTATTTTTGTATTATTATTATTAATTTTCTATCACAATATCCTAAAGGCAATCATGATTTCACCACATTGCTTGTTTTGTCTAGAACATTAGCACAATTGGGAGGTGTAGCTGAAGTATTTTTTTTACTTGAAATGAATTGAACATAATTCAATATAGTTGACAAAACAACTGATTGTTTCATCGCTATCGATGATCTACATACTTTGTCAGTCACTGTCATTCACTACATCATAAATACTGCTGAGCAGTTGACCTGTGAACAAATGTTGTACCTGCTGTACCGAGTTTATCAACATTTTTTTACTTGAAACATTGTCTAAATAGTTCTGTTGCATATTTGTTCATTGAGGACCTTTTTACAATTGTCTCGACACGTTTTTGCTCACATGTGAACTAGGGCTGCTCAATTAATCGTATTTTAATCGCAATTACGATTATGGCTTGCAACAATTACGAAAACAACGTAATCGAAATATAACGATTATTTAATTTTTTGTTTTTATTAAAAAAAAAATGTATTGGTTTTTCAGTTGAGTTATACTTAAAGTTCAGGGTAATCAAGTGTTAAAAACATATGGTTCACATTGTTTTTCTCCAATAAATGGATGTTTTCAAAGTAAATCGTTTTTAATAATCGTGATATCAATTATTGACCCAAATAATCGAGATTATGATTTTTGCCATAATCGAGCAGCCCTTCCTGATATCATTAGAAAGCTTGGAATCTCCTTTTTCCAACAGTGTATACAACTCAAAATGTGTCTTCGGGTCAATGGAACAGGCCACATATTCATTCACGTTTCTTTATCACACCCTCCACCAAGTTACTGACTTTCATCTTGCAGTTCACCATAAATTCATGGGTTCAATCGTCCAAAGATTGTTAAAAAGACTGTCTTAGTAAATGCTTTTGTGTCAATTGAAATGCACTGTTTTAATAATGTCCTTATGTTCTCTCTAAATGTCTGTATTTTGCATTTTCTCTTCATACATTCTTCCAGGCTGGACAGAAAAACCCGCCACAAGAGGCAGAGCTCCTCAACAAACCCTCCACTATTCCTCCAAAGGCGCGGCAGAGGAAAAACAAGGTAGAGGAAATGAAAGTCTGTTATCATCGTGAAACACTTCTTTTGATTGTTATTGTTTGAGGCGTTGTGTCTAATGGTTTACTACAGTCCATTTATCTGCCTTTCCAAGAAATACTTCCAGCCTTCTTATCTGCTGCATTGCCTTGGTGCTGATTAGCCTGAGGTCACCTCTCAGACTGACGACTCTGATGCGTGTGGCCTCGCTGCTCGGTCACATGACTTGATTTAATTTGATAAAGGCAATCTGCTGCAGGGCAAAACAACACACTGCAGTGGGAAACATGTGTCAGGGTTCTTACGGTCATTTGTTTTTCTCATACTGATATTCTGAACAATCTGTGCTGTTGTATTTGCTGTAAAGTGTCTCTACTGTAGGCTATTTTTATTATATGTACAGCACTTTGGCTCAACCAAAAATCGTTTATAAATGTGCTATATAAATAAAACTTGATTTGATTTGATTGAAAACCTGGAAAAGTCATGGAAATTCTAAATGCAAATTCCAGGCCCTGGAAAAGTTTTGGAAAACAATATTTTTCTCAAAGTTTTGGAAAAGTCATGGAAATGTAACTAAAGTTGCATCAAATATAATTTATATTTTATCTAATCGCCGAAATAGTAATTAGTGTTAATTTCGTTGACTAAAACTATGACGAAATATGTTCGTCAACGACCTTTTTTTCCATGACGAAAACGAGACGATGACGAGACCGCACCGACGGCAGTAAACAATAACTGTAACGAAATCATCATGCAATATCGTTGACGAAAAGTGACGAGACGAAAATGTAGTTTACTAAATCAAAGCTATGCCAAAATCTCTCTTTACTTTCGTTGACGAAAAATGAGGAGACGAAATATTATGAAAGATAACGTTACATCAGTTTTTCTCCCAGCAGTTCAATTTCCGGTGCTGCGGCTGGGCAGCAGCTGTGTGTCCGTGCTGCGCGCGGCGGTACATTTGAATTACACCGGGCAGCGGCACAATATGAACTGTCAGGAATACTCGGGTCTAACTCATGGTCTAACTAACCTTATTTAACAGAAAATAAAATGGCAACAACAGGGCTTGGGAGCAGTGGTCGCACTCGCGTTAACCGAATACCCCCCCGTCAGCGCGAGTGAGTGATCAATTGTGCACTCGACGGGTAATAATGGATTATGACGGAAATGTTACGATCCTGTCCGTCAAAATGACTGACAACGAAAAAGTCTAAAGCCACCACTGCTTGGGAGAAAGAAACAATGTGATATTTGGGCCCATTTTCACTACAATGAGGCGGAGAAAAAAAGTGAATGCATTGTTGTATCAGAAGGGAAGCAATGTGGCCATAACACAGCTGGTAAAAACACCACAAACCAGATACTCTCTGCAAAGCTGCATTCTTAATCATTCAACCTGTGTTTTTCTTCAAATAAGGACAAGATATAATCTTATTGTGAAATAAGTTTGACTAAAATGACAAATTATTGGTTTTGGCTAGACTAGTTGGACTGAAATGTTCTATATAATCTGATGACTAAAAAAGATTCAACAGTTTTCATTGACAAAAAGTAGACTAAAATAATTAGTTTTCTTTGACTAAAATAAGACTAAAATGCTCAGACTTTTAGTCGACTAAAACTTGACTAAATAAAAACAGGATGAAGGTGACTAAATATGACTAAAACTAAAAAGGAAATTTAACACAGGATAATAAATACTGTATCGTATAGTAATGAAACGTAAGATGGCATTTAACTGACGAGGTGTTTTGCTGGTGAGAGATTTTAGTAGAAGCTAGCAAGCCTAAGATTTGTTTTAGATAGGCACAACATGTTTCATATGCAGACCTTATTTTGCTCTTCCATGTCAAAATAAACCATTTTCAGTGGAACCGCTGAGAAAGAGTCATTTTTTTGGTCATGGAAAATTAGGTAAAGGTCATGGAGAAGTCATTGAAAATCATTGGTGAAAAAGTGTATGAACCCTGATGTGTGGTGGTATTATTACAGATGGACTCTGCCACAAAAGCTGCATACGATTTGATTACTATTAAGACATTTCCTGTTTGTGTACAAGTATTAATTTAGCTTTGATTTCATTTATTAAAACAAGATTTAAAGCTATATTCAGCAAAATAAATGTTTTTAAAGTTCACATTTCACTTTGATGCAAAATAAGCTTGTGTATGCATTCATGTTAAAACAGGTGATACAATGAGTAATTGATGTGAGGTGAGCTTCAGTTTGACAACAAAGATAAGCTTGCTGTGGTTGTTCCACATTTCCATAAACAAAGATCTGATGCCATAATTGCGGTCCTCATATCAAGACCAGTGTCAGAGATAAAAGAAATGCTGACTGACAGTGAGATAAGCTCAGGACTGTCACATGCTGATAAAGGATGTCTGTTTTCCCTGGTAGTCAGTGAAACGTCTTCTACTTGTAGCAGAGCTGGTATTTGATGTTAAGAATGTTTTGAGATGCCTCACATTTCTCCAGCTCCTCTATGATCACTATGCTTGGAGCTGCACAGCAATGCAGTCTATACAAACCAACAATGATGACGGCAAATTGCCCATGAGCTTTCGTTTCCGCCAGACCAGGGCTGAGAGGGCGGGGTGTGACATCACGTCGTGTCACGTGACTTGAATTTTGAATTGAGCCGTCCCTTAAGTCAGTGCTTCTCAAACTTTTTGCAGTAATGTACCCCCGCCCCTTTGAAACATTTTCTCAGCCAAGTACCCCCTGACCGACCCCGAACATTTTTGATCGAAAAAGCCTATAAACATAATTAAAATATAGTGATGTTCCCTCAGTGTGTGATTTATTAACTCCTTCGTGCAACAAACTAAGGATATTTTCATCTTCATACATGAAAAAAAATAGCATTACAGATTTTTTTTTAACTGATTTTTCCAAAGAGTTTTTCAACTGAAGTAATATCTGTTTTTTATTTTTATTTTTATTTTTTAATTTAACCAGATGAAAACATTGAGACAAACCAATGAACAAAATGATATATTATGCAAAACTATAAAATACAATACACACATTTGACCTGTTTATATGAGGACCCCCTTGGTGGTTCTAGGAATATTTTATATACAATTGTGTTTTCTATTTAACTTATTGTACTAAGATTACTTTTGTAATCATGCATGGTATTTTTTTAATAATTTCGTTTTGTTTTTTAAAATCTCACGTACCCCCTGCAGTACCCCAACGTACCCCTAGGGGTCCGCGTACCCCCATTTGAGAATCACTGCCTTAAGTTATAGATACTACAGTATCTCTTTACGTATTAGTGATGGGAATTCCAGCTCTTTTTAGTGAGCCTCAGTTTCGCCGCTCGATCGGAGCATCCCTAGTCAGGACTTATGTCTTATGTCTTGAATGTTGTTGTGTTGAGTATTGTTGTTTTGTTTTAAGTGTCGGACCCCAGGAAGAGTAGCTTTTGTCAAGAGCAAAAGCTAATGGGGATCCTAAATAAACCTAAACATTATGACTGGGGAGCAGCGAGCATCAAGGACACTTAACGGCCCGTCCACACAGCGGCGTGCGTTGAAGCTTGCCGGCGGGCGTGTCTGAAACTCGACCAACAACCAATCACATGAATCTCCCGCCCCTGACACACAAGCAGCGGTTTGATTGGCTAGAGCTTGTACTGGCATATGATTCGATTGGCTGACGCTTCTGCCGAGGCGTCAAAAGTTGAACATTGCTCAACTTTTACAGCGAGCCACGCCAGCAACGCTCCACTTCGCACAATGCAGTTCGGCGAAAAGTGACGTCACCCCATTCAAAGTGAATGGTGAAGCTTTCAACGCACGCCGCTGTGTGGACGGGCCGTAACCAAGTGCTACAGAGCATCCTGCATTGCACTGAAGAAAAAACAGGAATAAGAAGAGCCCATTTTTCTTCTAATCAACAATATTTGAATGAATCATGAAAGAAAAAACAGGTTTCCACAGAAGCCCACAGTTTTCTAAAGAATATTATTAAGAGATAATTTCTTCGATGTGACTAAAGTTTATTTTCCGCTGAATCAGCATAAGCTCCCTTGGTACTGTGCCCTTGGTTGATCCTAGCAACAGAAGGTTTCAGTGAACCACCTGCTGGCGGCCAAGCAGTAAACTAATAAACCAATCAAGAGCAGGTTGTTGAGGAGCAATTTAAACTCAATACACATTAACTCAAAGATCAAACTGCTGATTCAACTAAAAATGAAACCAACAGACTCCTCACATGTGAGAATAACAATAGCATTTACTGAAAAACGCTTGACCTCCTTAATGATTATTATCAGGTGATATCACCATAAATATTAACCTTTACAGCTGCATTTCCTGTCGCACCACTTGTAGGGCTTGGCACAGATTTGGCCTTGATGCTTATTTTAAAGGTGACATGTCATGCTTTTCCGGTTATTACCCGTCCCCTTGTGTGTTATGAAGGTTTTTCTGCATGTAAACGGTGTGCAGAGTCAAAACCCTCAAAGTACACCCTGTAGCGAGTACAACTCTAACACAGAAAATACCTCCCCAGAACGCCTCGTTGGTGAAACGTCATCATCCATTTGATTCTTCCGGGTACGTGCTTACGAAAGCACGTACCCGGAACTAAATGGGCCAATCCGTGGAGCCGTTACGTTAAGCCCCCGCTGATTGGTCCAAATGTACCAATCCACACACACACTCAGTGCAGGCAGCTCAGCTGATTTCTCCTCCCTGGCTGCAGGCTGATAACAGACAGTTGGGATCGCGCAAAATTCTCTCTGCAGACCCATTCTCACAGCGTTTATCAACCTATAAACCTTTTTCTTACTCAATATCAAGCCACACGTATTGTTTTTATTTCGGCTGTGACTTTGTGTGTGTTCAGGTTGAGTTTGGCTGTGTAGGAGGGGGGGGGGGGGAGCTGCAGCGAGCCGTTTAGTGGAGAAAGTGAATACTGCTGAATACACATACTTTACAGAGATGCTGTATGCGACACCAATGTGAGTTTGGAAAATTGCACAGTATTTTTTTATTTTAGTATACCTCAACAATGGAATTATGATCAGTGGAAATGGCCATGACACCTCTCCTTTAAAGATAACTACACTTGGGGAAACACATATTTTAGTGATCACTACTTACAAATCACAGCTAGAGCTAAACATTATGTTTGGTACTGTCGCACCGCAAGGCAAAGGTGAAATAAGTCTATAAGTTAACACAGTATTTATGAGCCTCGGGCCAACAAACACACCCACACACTTTAATAGGAAAGCACTAAGCATGCCTGTTGTTTGGTTTATGATGCGAACTTGTGTTTAGTTTGAACACATAGTGATGTTTATGTCCATAGATGAGCTTTGGACTCCAATAATACTGGCAGACTATAACTCATTCCTTGTTGTTGGATAAATGGCGAAGCAAGGGAGCCTTCTATTGCGATGATAGGACCACAAACACATTTTAATACCCATGTTGAGCAAAACTGCTTATACATACAACCAACTATTTTGAAGAGACTAGTGAAAGTACCGTAATTTCCGGACTATAAGCCGCTACTTTTTTCCCGCACTTTGAACATCGCGGCTTATACAATGACGCGGCTAATTTATGGATTTTTCCATTAGAAACAGCAGCGTGATACTAGAAAATGAGCTCGAAGACTGGGTCAATACACAGAGAGCAGACGGCCGAGAAAACTGTATGTAAAAGTAGCAGTTTGCACATCATTGTGTGCGCGAGACACACCTCTGTCCACAGGCACACGCTCTTGAGTATGGGGTATAGAGAGCGCACACACAGCCCACAGCGGAGCCCAGGACTGACAGCACGAGCACCGGCCACGGTTTAAAGCCGCTCCGGTTGGTGACCGACCGTCCCGCTCTTCCACATTCATTCTCTCCTGACAGGAGACTCTCCCCGGGTCTCACAGGTGCACCTGCGGCTTATAGACATGTGCGGCTTATTTATGTACAAAATACATATTTTAAAAAAATTCAGTGGGTGCGGCTTATATTCAGGTGCGCTTAATAGTCCGGAAATTACGGTATGTGTGGTGGTTGCGAGAACATGTATGGATTAACTGCAAAGACTCTCAGACACCTAAAAAAATGAGCTGTCACAAATGTCTGTCGCAGATAAGTGCTCAGAGGTTCACTGACCTTTTTATTGTAGCAGATTATTTATTAGTGAAAGTATCATCTAGTGTTTAAAAATGTAAGTTACAAATCTTTTAATGATTTGTTAATCCATTACATTTACAAACCAGGTCATATCCCCATTTGGTCTGTTAGACTTTTTACCATCTGGCCTATTTACCGTAGCTCCCACTTGTCGTTCTGTTTGAGCTGTTTCATATGCATATGCAGATACTGACAACCAGCAATATGGGTCAGTGGTCAACACTGAACTTACTCTCAGTTTCATTTGAATCTACCGCTATTTGAAGTTTCAATGACTCCAGTCCAAACAAATGAATTTATGGACAGAAAGCAAAATTGGAACACCTTAACATTGGCCAATGAATGACAGCACCATCTCTTTTTTGTCCATTTTTTATGTCAGAAACAAAAACATACAGCAATAATATATATATATATTCTCTTTTTTTCCTCACTCAAATTAATAATTATAAGTACAACAAAATTATAATAAAAAGAACACAATAATAATTCTCAAATAGTCTCTGTCATGTTCAACAATGTCAATCTCAGCAATACCTTTAAAGTTCATTATGTAAACACCCTTTTTTTAAACCTGGATTTAATGATAGCATGGTGACTCCATCACTTGTCCCCTCAAGAAATTGTCTTCATTCATTTTAAATGTTTTGTCTTTCCTTTTGAGATAAGGAAAAATAAGCAGTTTTTCATTCTTTTTAAATTTCTGTCAATTAAAAATTAAGCTAAATCAATAACAAAACCCTGAGGGGCAAAATCCATACCACGTCTAGCTAAAAATATGTTCACAAAGATCCACCCATTAAGTGCACCAATGACTACATTTCAGAACAACCCATTAGGTCCAACCCTAAATGGAAACGTTCTGCTGATAATTGGTGTGAAGTAAAAAAGTAGGCCTTTTAATTCAACCGACAGACGTTTATCTAGAGCAAGCCTCTTTTAGCAGTGGTTGTTTTTGACCATTATCAATACTTAGGCTGCTGGCGTCAGACCCATTTTTACTCTGTTTTTCACAGTCAGTGGGCTCTCATTCGCAGCCCTCTCCTTATATACCAAGAGAAAGCTCTGTGACACCTTCTTCATCACTTCTAACGGGCTTCCTTGGACCAAACTCATTAGAAAAAATGCAGAATAATTTTTCTGTTATTAGATTGAGGTTCTTTTCCTACATTACAGTAGGCGGCTCACGTTTTTTATACCCACTCAGGGTCGACACGGTAAGATAAGCATCAGTCTAACCTTACAGTTTTACAAGCTAACCTCTTTTCCTCCTCTCTTTCTCTCCTCTCGGCTTAACCTCTTAATATCCTGGATTGCATGTTTTATAGTAACCTGAGCAAAGCCTGCACGCTTCAGTGTGTGTGGTTGTATGAGCTTTATTGTTCCCAAATGTTCACAGTAATGTATCATTTACCTCTCCTGTTATCTCATATTTCCTGTCACTAAGACGGTTGTTGGCTATTTTCTCTCTCCAATAGGTGAGGAAAGGAAAGAGTAGCGGTATGATTCAAGTCATCCCTCGGCCCAGCCACTCTGCTGGGTTGCCCCATGCCAAGATCCTCTCCATACCAATCATTTTGCCCCTGACATCAGGGCTGAGAAGCCCCAGTCCTGAGCCGATGGAGACAGCGCTCCAAGACTCTGCCTTGCCACTCGGCCACCTCGATGTCAGCTCCTCAGGCAGCATGGAGGACGTCAGCAGGTCAGTGTGGAAAGAGCGTGCACAGTGTCTGAGAAAGTTACTAATTAAAACTGTTATTCTTTCTGAAAATTGATAATATTAATTTAACTGGACTTTTTTTTACAACCATTTTGTTTGGAGAAAAAATTATTTGTGCTTTTTTAAATGTTAAATGTTCACAAAAAAGATTAACTTCAAAATGAAATAAATATTATGTAAAATATAGTCAGGGATATAAATATAACATATCTTAAGATGCTTTATGTGCACTTAATGCACTTTTAATTTTGAGTCAATCACGTGCCAAAATAATTTACTTTAATCTGTGACTCTTGCAGTTTTAAGATTTGTTTATGATCTTATCTGCAAGCCTGATCCTTTATGGTCGCTGTAAAATAAAACATGGTCATATAACACAAAATAAATCTTCACTGCTACAAACATAACATCTGACTAGGAAACGACTTCTATTTTCGTTTTGTGACGTCTCGTTCCAATATGTGATTCGAGCAGTGGCAAATAGGTTATGACCACTGTTTGCACAGGTGATTTGCTATCAGTCGAGGGTGAGGGTGAAGAATCCTCACAGCGATCGGGGATCTAAAGCCAAAGCACCGTGGCAATGTGCCACTGGCATGCAAACAAGCCTATTATAAGAAGCTGAAACTGGAGCCACTTGGTGTCGAGTGTCCTCAGTCCTGGAATAGCAAGGCTACAGCTGTGTCTGTTGTTGGGGCTCCTTCTGCTTTGACTGGGGGGTTGGACTGACATTTGCCTTGACCGCACCTGCACTGTTTGTCTGAAAAACCCTTCTTTACTATTTAAAGACTCTTCTCACACACTCCAAATCCATGAGATTTAGCTTCCTCTATTTATAATATTGACATAAGTGATATTAAAGGTCACCACCTTGTGAGAGAGGATACGTCTCATTGGAAAAAGCTAGAAAATATGATGTGGCTGTACGATGTTGAAACACTCAGATGAGAAATTATGACTCTGTTTTGGCCTCTACTACGACCTGGGGGACACACCACTAGGGCTGTACCCGAATATCCGAATTTCCGAATATTCGGTCGTTGGCCCACTATTCGGTTTTCAATTTCGTTATTCGGACATTCGTTTTTTTTCGTTTTTTCTTTAGAATTGAATTTATTGAAATCTCCAATATCAACGTAAGAGCTTGTGCCTCTTAGGGGGTGCTAACACTTAACCATAAACGTTATAGTTCTTTTTTTTTGTAGGTGTCTTTTATATGTAGATATTACTTTTCTCCGTTAATCTCTGCTCCTTTTGTCCGTCACGTTGTTTCCATAGCAACAACAACTTCCTGTCAACAGCGCTAACTCTCCTTCAAAATAAAAGCATGTCCATACAAAATAGGAAGCCAAGCCAAATTACATTTAAGACATATACGACTGCGACGAAAGTAACAAACACAATATCCTTTTCAATTTCAAAGAACATAAATTGGGTTATTTTTACATTAACAAATAACTATGAAATAACAGTACTGTAGAATAACAAAATACACCGAAATACACGTGTTGAAGCGCGCGGCCCTATCCGAATATTCGCTGCTGATTACTACCGAATATCCAGAGCCCGAAAATGTTTATTCGGGACAGCACACCACTGACCTTTAATATCACATTAATCAGAGTTTAAAACCGTCCGTGTCAGAACCAGATCCATTAACACATCACGGTATCACTCACACAGTGGTTAGCTCTCATGCATACCTGTGGACTGAATTTAAACCTCACTTCACCCACTTATAAAAACAGAAAAAAAATAGGGATTGTGAAAAAAAAGAATATTATTTAAAAAATGTTTAGGGGAAGTAATAATTACTTTTGTCATCCCATCCAATTCAAGTAGTATGTTGACAAGTTGACACATTTTCACAAGCTATCAAAAAAGTCCAATACTTTTAAAGTAATTTTCTTCTTGCTCTTCATCTCTAAAGGAATTAACATTATTCCATGGTTGACCTCAAGTTTTTTTTTAAATCAATAGCATCTTAATGGCAAAGATTATGCTGTCTTCACAAAGTAGCAAATATTATACTTCAAAGGTGCCAACAGCTTTCATCACCACGTCAGGAAACCAATAAATCTCCCGATGGATTTCCCCCGCACCCTGAAATCCCCCTCGTCAGGTCGCATTGGGTGACCGATGTACAGACAGCGTGACAGGGGACCCACCGAAATGCGTCAGCACTCAGAACTTTGTGGTAGGGCTGCTCGATTATGGCAAAAATCATAATCTCGATTATTTGGGTCAATAATTGATACCACGATTATTAAAAACGATTTACTTTGAAAACATCAATTTATTTGAACAGTATGTTTTTAACAGTTGATTACCATGAACTTTAAGTATAATTCAACTGAAACACCAATAAAATAAAAAAAATAATTTAAATAAAAAATTAAGAAATCGTTTTATTTCAATTATGTTGTTTTCATAATCGTTGCAAGCCAAAATCGTAATTGCGATTAAAATACGATTAATTGAGCAGCCCTACTTTGTGGTATTTACTAACAAACACCTGCAGTTACAAAATAATTAAAGTAATTAACCAAATGCAATGCAGGAATACTTACTACAAGTGTTTGAAAAATCCACGACATTGGATCTTTTAAAAGTTCAAAGGTACATTTGAACAGAGTAAGAAATACATAAAGTTTACGAGTTTGTATTGAAAATGTTTAAATCGCAAATAGATGTGATTTTGACACATACTATAGAACCATAGCGAATATATGATAATTTTCCATTAGAGGATTCATCTGTGTTTTCATATCTGTTGATCCTCCTGTGTCGACTTGTCAGTTTGCTCTCACTTTCCATCGGTATGTGTCAGACAAATCTGTGTCAGCACACAGCCGCTCAGCCACCTGGCCTCAGCTGAATCGAACACATCCAGAAAGACAAAATGTAGAAACTGCTTTTTAGATTTTAATCTAAATGCTCATCAATGTTGGATATGTAATATGAAATTGAGAACATATGTTCACACCTTGTAGGTTGTAGAGAAGAATTAAAAATACATCTGATGACATGTGTGATTTGCGCCCTTCTTTCTAAGAATTACTCCTGTCCAGGAGCGTCGGCACATTTAGTACCAGCTGGGAATCTAATCGTCATTCTAGAGGGATTCTAACTTGTAGATCTTCCTGTGTTCACGTTTTGAAACGCTGTACTAATCAGAGTAGGTCTTTTACATCTGATCTCATTTACATATTTTGTACCCAGAGTTTCCGCAATCTTTTTTCTTCGCCGGTCAAAATGTCCGTTAAAGTTTAAATCCTCTGGACAAAATGAGAAAAGTGCTGGTCAAAGGTCTTCTTTGTTATTTATTGAGCTTTAAAACAAATTGATATGATTCGATATTAAACAAATTAATTATAGTAGATGAACTACATTATTCAAAAGTGGAATTTATAATAACACGGGAATAATAAACGGAGCGCTCTCTCCCTCTCCTGACAGCCCGTCAGTCTCATGCAGCTCGCTGATCCAGTAATGAGTGACCCGACAGTAAAACTAAACATATCTATAACTAGTTTAGGTAGTTTGAGAGGTAATTAAAATAGCTACGTGTGATTTCCTAACCTGAAGTGTGTGTTTTGTCCGCTCACCGCTGCAGGTGATCATGCAGAGCTGCGTGTCGACTCGTCAGCAACAGCTGATCTCTCTCTCTCGTCAGATTAGACTTCACTCGCGTTTATGTCCATATCGATCAGATCCAGCTAGTTCTAGCTAATGATATGACTACCTGCTTATCAAGACACCTAAACAATAAGTGTCGCTATGCAACCGAGTGAGGCCGCAAAGTATTATGCATTTGTTTACATGCCCACCGGAACCCCGAGGCATTAGCAACAGATCAACGCACAATCAACCCATACAGGACATCTCTTTCTCCACATTAACGGTACGTTCACACAGCGGCTTTGGAAAAAGCTTGCCGGAGGGCGTGTCTGAAGCTCGATCAACAACCAATCACATGAATCTCCCGCCCCTGACACACAAGCAGCGGTTTGATTGGCTAGAGCTTGTACTGGCATATGATTTGATTGGCTGACGCTTCCACCGAAAGCTTCAGAAGCTTCAAAAGTTGAACATTGCTCAACTTTTGAATCCTGAGATGCCTGGAAATCTCCGCTTTGCTTCCCACAATGCAGTTCGGCGAAAAGTGAGGCAAAGTGACGTCACCCCATTCAAAGTGAATGGGCAGAAGCGTTGGAAGATTTTTTTAACGCTGCTGTGTGGACGTACCGTAAGTGTTAGACATTATAATTGACTCTTCTTGCCTGTCACATAAGTGGCGCAACTGATGCGGTATTGCGGTATTGCGCTAAGGGGAAATTATTTTTGACCGGACATTTTGACCGGAGAGATTTAGATTTGCCGGTCTTCAGCATATTTTACCGGTCAAAGTCCGGTAATTACCGGCTAACGGAAACTCTGTTTGTACCTCTATCTATTAAATCAATGCAGTAATTCTTTATCCCACTGCTCTCACCTGTATCCGAAATATGACACCAGCCTAATTCACCACACACACACACACATGAGCCAACATAGCAGCGTCATGTGAACTTATTCTGTTCTCAGCATTGCGTAGTCGCACGTAGGGGATGCATACTGGCTTTTGTGTGGAGTTGCCATGGTTCACTAAATCTTGTGATGTAACCATTGGATTTCTTAGAAGCCCATTGGAAATAAGTGGGAGTGAGGAACGTTGCAGTGTGGTGTGAGCGCAGGGATCCCTGTGGGTATAAAGGCATTGTTGGCAGCCTGTCAGAAAGACTCATCAATCAACCTTAAAGTCTGACAGCACATATGTACAGCTGCACCCTGCTGACTGGATTAAAATGGCCTTCCTGCCATTTGTAATGTGGTGCCTTTTTTTCAAAAACTTTTCAGGTTTTCTTTTAGGAATTTCGGTTTATGAGGAGTCTCGGTCAGCAAGGTCACAGAATATCTAGAACTAGGATATTAGATCCAAGTCAAATGAGATATAAAAGAACATTTCAGCTCGTTTGTGGAGTATTTTTCGCCCCTCATGAAACTACTACTGCGAGTTAATATCAGGACTTTGGTCGTAAGAACACTGCTATGTCAGATTTACAAATCTAAAACAGGCCTGTGATCTCCTCTCCCATGCGCCATTTGGGTTTAAACATCAATAAGATGCAGCAGAGATTATATAACATGATAAAGAGATTTGACACAAAACAAGAGGCATTTCAGATCTGATCATATTTCATGTAAATCGTTACAGCCGCCTTCAGCTTTAGCTGTGCTTCAGTTTAAAACTTGGAGCATGGTGGCCTTTTGTTGCTTAAACACTGATACGATGAACTTATACCAAGCATAGCTTAGCCAGGCTTTTCCAAGACATACTTTAGGTCTTGACCACCACACCGTTTGTGATCTGAGGTATTCTAAGAATGTGTTTTGGGGGTCCTGAATAGGAGCTGAGACACAAGGGGACTGATTTAATATTAAAAACAACATTTCAGGAAACATTTAGTTGAAGCCTGTCCTAGCTAGAGCATTTATGTTTAAGCACCTACTCAAATAAAAGCTTCACTAAACCTAGAAAATAACAACAGTCAAACCACTAATCACAACTTGTATTGCTTAGGCAGCTCCATCATAATGTTTTATAGATGTGGTTGAAATCTGAGTTTCACTGAGAACTTTGATTAGACTTCTGCAATTGTTGTTTTTGCGAGTTGTAGGATTTTGTCAGGATTTTTCCGCCAGACTACTTTGTCGACACACTTTTTAAAATGTTCAGCGTGTCCAGAATAACCGACTTGTCATTTGTAATTTTCCGTTCCCCCCCCGGAGGGATCAGACCTTTTTTTTCTGTGTTCTCCAACAGAGCTTTTTGTTATCCCCTCAGTACGGTAGTGGGTAAGCAGGATTTCCGCTTTTGCAATTCACCGTGCCAGTGAAGGCACATTATTATTAATACGATTGCCAGACTGTATAACACCAGTTAAGAACATGTGTGTGGGGAAAAACCTTCACCTCGAAGGCTCTTTAGGAATGCATAGGTCTCATAGTGAACCATACCTGCCCCTCAGACATGTCTACAAGAATACATGCACATGTCTTTTGCCCTTGAGAAGATTTCTGAAGCTCAACTTTGGCCTCTTTCTGATTCCTGTCTCACTTGAAACCTAAATCCTTTGTTTTGAACTTGAGGTGCTGCCCCAATGGCCGAAGTGGATTCCTTTTCCCTCCACACGCCCTCCCCCCTTACAGTGAGCCCCATGATGGCACGTCACGTACCAAAACACACCGAGAACCAAACAGTCGCAGAACGGTTTGCTCAATAACAACCCTGAGCATGTTTACGACCTATGATGAGACTGATTGTTTATTGGCACAGTGTACTCAAATTTGGAAATTGCTTCAGTTAGATGAAGTTATTTTGTGTCCCTCTCTAAGACATCAGACGAAACCAGCAGAACAGAATATTCTTGCTGCTCATTAGATATCAACAATACTGTGTGACTTCTACTGCGATGAATATGGTTTATAGGACAGGTTTAATTACATTACAAAAGTAAATCTATATATACACAAGATATTACTGTTAGTCATTATGCTCTTTGTCAGAAGATTGGATATAAACCACTTAAAGGTGGGGTAGGTAATTCACTTCAGAAACACTTGTTGTTATATTCCATGGAATGCTCTTAACATCCCGATAGCAATGAATATATTAAATGCTTTGACAATAAATACATAACAAAATATCATCTGTGGAAGCCGTGGCGCTGTAAAAAGCACGACCAATCATCTGAGCCGGCCCGGCTAAAGTAACTGGATGGCCTACCTGCCTGTCAGCCTTCCATCTGTGCACAAACTTATCTCGTGCCCTCATTGGTCATGTGTGCGTTCGTGTGTTGGGGGAGGGGCTCTGTGAGGAAGTCTGAAGGAAGTGGCAGATTTTTTTCGGCTGCGTACTTTCAAATTCTAGCGCACTCGAGCTGGTTTCTCCATTCTTACCTACCCTACCTTTAAGGAACAATATGGATATTTTTATGTTCAGTCAATCTGCCAATGATGTTTTGAATTCTCCTTTCCAAGCCAATCATGATGTCACCACATTGCTTGTTTTGTCTAGAACAGGGGTGTCAAACTCAAGGCCCGGGGGCCAAATCCGGCCCGCAACATCATTTTCTGTGGCCCCACAAGAGCTTGCAAAGAATATAATATGTTTATTATACGGTTACATGCTACTTTACAGAAGTACGTTGCCCATAAACTACATATCCCACAATGCATCTCAAATTTGACATTTTTTCTCAGAATTTGACATTTTTTCAAAATGTTAGTTTTTTTCAAAATGTCACTTCTTTTTTGTAGTTCTTCCAGAATGTGGCTTTTCTTTTTAAATCCTTTTGTGACATTCTCACTGAAGTACGGAGCCCCCTAGGGGACATGGAGAAGGAAAAAAAAAGTATTTGAACAAAAAAAAAAAAAAAAATGTTTTGCGAGATCTCGCAAAACCCCGTTGCAGTTTGTAGACGGTCCCTAAGCACTCCTCTCCCTCCTCCAGCTGCAGATTGTGACCAATTCTTGATGTTTAGCTCGGATGACGGCACGTATCGAACTGTTCTGATAAAAACGACTCTGTAGCTTGTTGTCTACCTTGCTATCATTGTAAAGTCATGTTGTTTGTATTTTTACAACGTTATGTTCATGAGTTATTGATCCGCGAAATTCGAATCTGTCAATAACTCAGCTCAGAGGGACGTGCATGTCCCCTCGCTCTGAGTGTTCTCTTGAGGTGTCTTCACTTATGTGAAACCCTTTATATATACAGTCTATGTGTGAAACCCGTGCCTATTGCCAAGCACTGATGTTATATTTAAGGCCAAGCTCAAAGTAAAATCGATGAACCGCTCCATT
>CALSBZ010043400.1:289298-305531 GCA_943591055.1 Gobionotothen gibberifrons | reverse complement strand
CACACTTTATATAAATACAGCAATCCTCAAAAGGCCAATCCAAGCTGTAGTTCAGATCTCCTGCCAGCCATGTTGGCCCAAAACGAAGAGAATCTTGTTTACCACTTCACTGTGACCCAGATTGCCAGTCAACGGTGAATAATGTCTGAAGCTAGAGCGTGTGCAAATGGTGAGCTCGGAGCTTCAATTTATGTTTGTTAGAAATTCTGACGCCACGGGAGCTTCGGAGTCATTTAGGGGACAACTCTGTCTGGAAAAGTGAACTATAGAGGAGCTGACAGGCACTTTTTTGGTTGTCAATCCCAAATACAATTGCAATAATTGTGCTGTCTAACCCCTGCTAGTATGGTGGTGTGTCAGGCAGAGCTGAAGAGTAGTTAACCGGTCTGGGCTAGCTGTCATGTTGTGTTAGTGAGTGCCCTATAGGGATGTACTGAATAACTTTTCACATTTGAAGTGTCTTTTTCAAATTATTTCTGAATGAAGCTTCAAATCTCAGTTTTCATATTTTCAGACACACTTCAAAAAGAAATCTCAATCTGAATAAATGGATAGATAGATACAAAGTACATATTTGACCACAGTGGACATTTTTAAAAGGCCAACAAATATGGATTGAATACCAACATTTCCATAGAAAAAACATGTTGTGAGTTTTTTCTTTTGGACCTAACAACGTGGAAATATTTGGATCATACCAGTAGGAAACAACCCTGCGCAGCCAGCACTCTAATCTTGCAAATGGTATAATACTAATAATATTAGTGTAGCCTTAATCTTTATCTGCAACTGTGCGGAAGTACCGGGTTTTAACTGAATGAATGACGTGCAAAAACAAAGACTGCAGAGCATTTGAATGTTGATGTGATATTAGAATTGAAAAAAGATCAATTATCCGGTAAAGCCCTATAGTGCTGCAGCGAAAGAAGTGAATGATATGCTAACAAGGTGTCTTTGCTTCCGTCCTTTTTTCCTTCAGGTCACCAAGAGCGAGAGGCAAATCATGAAGCCCCTGTACGACAGATACCGCCTGGTGAAGCAGATCCTGTGCCGAGCCTCCAGCATCCCCGTCATTGTAAGTTCCACACCCGAGCCTCCCTTCCTTCTAGCTTTCCTCCACAGCTGTCCGTTGGTCCAGCTGCTCTTTGACCAGCGAGTGGCCCACGTTGACAAAGCGCCTGCAGACACTTAATCCCAGCTCATGTTGGCATTAGTGCCTGTTGTGTGGGAACTGGTGGCAGTGGTGCCACAGACGACGTGTTATCCACCTTTCTAAATCCAGCTTAAAAAGCTCAATGAATCCCCCCTGGTCGTAAAGCAGCTCAGAGGTGGCAGATTGAGTTCACAGGGAAAGGCATCGTGAGCATCTGAGTGCAGGCGGGGGTCAGAGACTGGAGAAACTTCACTGGGGTGTGGGGACTTGTTTGCTCAGAAGTGCTGCACAGTATATGCATACAAGTATCAGGGTTCTTACGGTCATTAAAAACCTGGAAAAGTCATGGAAATTCAAAAAGCTAATTCCAGGCCCTGGGAAAGTTATGAAAAACAATATTTTTCCCAAATTTTGGAAAAGTCATGGAAATGTAACTAAAGTTGCATCAAATATCATTTATATTTTTATCTAATCGCTGAAATAGTCAAATCAAATCCAATCAAATCAGGTTTTATTTATAAAGCACATTTTAAAACGATTTTTGGTCGAGACCAGAGTGCTTTACATGCAGATAATAAATAACACATTACTAAAAATCACAAATAACAGAAGACAATAAATTACAACAAATAAAAAATCCAACACATGGAATTGTCCGTAGTCATACTCCGCTCTCATTTGAATGCCAGGGAGAAGAAGTGAGTCTTTAGTTTAGCTTTGAAAAAAGTCAGGGCCGACCTCACATCGAGGGGCAAAGTGTTCCAGAGCCTGGGGCCAGCTGCTGCGAAGGCTCGGTGCCCTCGGGTTTTGAGTAACACTATAATGATAATAAATACTGTATCGTATCGTAATGAAACGTAAAATGGCATTTAACTGACGAGGTATTTTGCTGGTGAGAGATTTGAGTTGCTTTAGCGTGTAGAAGCTAGTAAGCCTACTTGATTTGTTTTAGATAGGCACAACATGTTTCATATGCAGACCTTATTTTCCTGTTCCATGTCAAAATAAACCATTTTCAGTGGCACCGCTGAGAAAGAGTCATTTGTTTGGTCATGGAAAATTAGGTAAAGGTCCTGGAAAAGTAATTGGTGAAAAAGTGTATGAACCCTGGTATACGCTTCCTCTGGCTGTCATTTGTGTACTCAATTTTTTAAGAAAACATTTCTATTATGTAAGAAATTATCTCTATTTATCTGTTATGTAATGCTCAACCTTTAATCCCAATTATGCAAATCGGGACAACTGCCAGAGACTTATGATGCAGCAATTTTATTATCCTGGAGCCATTTGTTTCTAGTTCCATTACGCCCCTTTTTTGTTCCCCAAAAAATCAAAACAATTTGATTACAGATATGATTCTGGTTGATTTTGAAAGGTGGCTCTGAAGTTACTCACACAGGTTAAAAAATGTTTGTTCTTTTCCATATTTATTTTTCTGCTGGTTTACTTTACTGCTCTATTTCGTATTCTCAGTTTCCCAAAAAATAAGCACCCATTTTTTACATTTGGTTTCAAAGGGTTTCAATAAAGAGAGTTGTGAGGCTCCAGATGATGGCTCACATTCAGGCTGTTTGTCAGTTTGATAAAGTTAGGTTTTCAAAATAAAAGTCATGTGGGCCTCCTGTGGAAAACAAGGTGGAGTTACGATGGAAAAAAGAAGGAAGAACTCCACAGGTTTAGAGAATGAGGTGAAAGGTGAAGGCAGTGTGGCGTTTCCTCGCGGCCTCGCTGTAAACACAGCATGGTTAACGCCTCCTTCTCAACCGTCACCACAGGGCTCTCCCTCCAGCAAGCGCAGAGGGCCGCTCCTTCAGCCCATTATCGAGGGCGAAACAGCGCTCTTCTTCGATGACATCAAGGTGACGAGCTGCTGCTTGAACAATCAGTCGCCAGCTCCCCTCCCTCCCCCCCCCATTTAACTCCCGTCATCCCCTCTAATGAACGTGATTGCTGCCTGTTGATTGGGCGGCTGCAAACAGCTCCAGTAGAGACGTTGAATCAGTAGCTGCCTGGACTTGATGTTGGAACCGCTCTGTGATTTGTATAGCGGTACGTGTTGTACTCTAAAGGATATCTCTGGTTTATTACAACCTTATTTTGTATTTATTGTTCATTTGTAATACTTATAATATTATTGTATTATTCTAAGTTCATTGCTAAGATCTAGAAACACACAGTGATTAAAAAGGTGTAGAAAAGATTTTGTAAAAAAAAAATTGTTGAGACATTTTTTTTTTGGTTTTAATTAGTTTTCTTCTGTGTAAACGCTGTCATCTCAGTTATGACTTAAATAAATAAAGCAACAAAAATAAGACCCAGGTTGTAATAAAGCAGAATGCATCATGTTAGTTACGTTTTGATCAAGAACTAAACCATTGTGCTCGGTGTATTTGCAGGCTGTAGTTGTTTCAGGACTTGTAGCTCACATGAAGTCGGTTCTTGGTGATCTGTGTTCTCTAGTTCAGTGCTTCTCAAACTCTTTTCAGTAATGTACCCCCTTTGAAACATTTTCTCAGCCAAGTACCCCCCTGACCGACCCCCAACATTTTTGATCGAAAAAGCCTATATACATAATTACAGTATGTGATTTATTAACTCCTTCGTGCAACAAACTAAGGATATTTTCATCTTCATACATGAAAAAAAATAGCATAACATTTTTATAAAACAGATTTTTCCAAGGAGTTCTTCAATTTAAGTAATCTGTTTAACAAACCAATGAACAAAATGATATATTGTGAAAAACTATAAAATACAATACACACATTTGACATGTTTATATGAGGACCCCTCGTATTGTACGTATTTTTTTAATTCACCTTTTATTTTTTAAATCTCACGTACCCCCTGCAGTACCCCAACGTACCCCCAGGGGTCCGCGTACCGCCATTTGAGAATCACTGCTCTAGTTGACTGCCTCTACTAACTCCATCCGAACACACTAATGGGTGTAGACATGAATCACAAACGAGGTCCGTGGGGAGCGCACCGGGCTGCTGCACCGTCATGATTGATTTCCCTTGGGGACTAACACTGCACGACCCTCACGCACTGCGGTGTTTGAGCCTGGACGCTTTCGCTTGTAACGCCACAGCACGATGTGGCCCCCCCGTCACCCTCAGGCCACAGTTTGACCTCTTTGTGTTTCTGCAGGAGGAGGAGGACGGCTCGGAGGACGACGGGGACTCCAAGACGCAGTTCACCGTCACCGTCCGGCCAGACCTCAGCGCGCTGGGCTTCCTGGACCACATGGAGGAGGAAGCAGACGGTTTCATCTCACCTGTGGACGACCTGTCGCCCTCGAAGAACACCACAGACATGAGGCTGTCCAACCTGCACTCCGCCACCATGTAAGTCACTGAGAAGACTATTCTCACATGTCACATTATAGACCAACATTCAGAATATAAGAAAAACATTTAGGAACTTTTATTTCAATATGTGCTAGTTTATTTTTCTTCCTCTATACATTTCAAAAGGAACGTTTTTTACATATTTATTTGACGGCTTAAGATGGGAGATTTTTAAAATGTCACAGACTCAAATAAATAATATGTAAGTAAGATCACTGATGCTGATGCAACAATATGTGACCCGCTCTATCGAAATCAGTCGGAAGTCGCAACGGCTCATTTAAAAATAAAAGTGGATTTGCGTAAAAAAAATAGTTTTTCGGGGTTCAGGTGTTTTGTTTGATTTGAAATAAACAAAGTATTGGCTTTCAGAATATGAAACTTTTATTTCCAAAATCACACCATAAATACATGTTTGAAGCTTGTAAAGGGAAGATGGCACCCCTCACTCGCCCCCTGCTGTTCCGCAGCGCCGCTCCCCCTCCCTCCGGCTGAAATTATGAATGTAAGGCGTATAGTAATCATAGATAACACGGCAGGGTCCAGGACAGTTTGTTTTCATCTGATTTCAATTAAACAAAGGCTTGGCTTTCAGAATATTAAACTTGTTTCGGCAAATTCAGATGATAAATACAACTTTGAAGCTTGTAACGGCATAATTACAAGCGGAGAACGGAGTAACTTGACGTCACAGCAGGCAAAACAACAGCCGGTGTTTCTCGTGACAGTCATTATATAATGTGACATATATTTACTTAGTATTTGGAGTACAACAACAATCCTGATATCAGTAGAAAGCTAGGAATCTCCTCTTTCCAACAGTGTATACAACTCAAAATGTGTCTTCGAGTCAATGCGACTGATTTCGATAGAGCAGGTTACAGCAGGTTATGGCTTCACCTTGTGCTCCCCCATGGAATAAACATTGCATCCATATTGTTGCATCACATCTTATAATTACTAATAATAATATGTCATTTAAAGGAATTTTACCTCAAGAGTGTGTACTTTTTTTATCTCCAAAAAGTACTTTTTTAAGGATCTGAGTTCTTCATCCACCACTCCATAATAAAACATTTAACACATATAAATATTGTCGAGCAAAATATAAAAAATATTTCCACTCTCACAGGGAAGAACTCGTGGTGCAACTCCAAGAGAGCCGGGAGGAGAAGAAAAGACTCCGCAAGGACCTGAAAGAGTTTGAAGACCAGTTTTTTCGGCAAAACGGAAGGTAAAGAAAAGAAAACATCGGCTAGAGAATCAACATTCACATTTA
Source organism: Gobionotothen gibberifrons (assembly GCA_943591055.1). NCBI lineage: Eukaryota > Metazoa > Chordata > Actinopteri > Perciformes > Nototheniidae > Gobionotothen > Gobionotothen gibberifrons. Next base: position 299,746 of record CALSBZ010043400.1, on the reverse strand, counting down.
ATTGCTTTTCCACCGCTGAGCCTTCTCCAATTCTCAATGTTTGTTGTCTTGTTCCCATAGAGTCGCGCAGAAGGAGGACCGCTCCCCGCTGGCAGTCGAGTACAACGAATACAAACATGTCAAAGCCAAACTGCGGCTGCTGGAAGTCCTCATCAGCAAAAGAGGATCCACTAAATCAATCTGAGACAAAAACAAATAAAAGACTCTATGGACTTCAGAGACACAGTCAAACACATCTCACCCCGTAGGAACAAATATCAGATGTTCCTTCTCGCTACCGCCTGTTTTTCCATTCAGTCGAGCTCATGCTGGGTTTTCTTCGGGAGCCTGCAGAGAGCCGCTGAATCGTGACTGATTCAAAGCGACACAAAGTCACCTGAGAAGTTCCCTTTCAACAAAAAACCCTCGCCTTTATAAGAGCGAGGACATTTCTCAAACACACACACACGAAAAACCTGAATCACAGTTTTATAGCTAGTAATTTATTTCTATCCTTTTAAATGTTTTCATCACAGAAACGGAAAAAGTTATTTTTCTCACACTTTACTGTAGATGTCTTAAAAAATATAGATATAAAAAGTATTGCTATTTTTTAAAAGAAGGATTTTTGTGATCAAGATGTATGTGTATTTTTGTAAGGGAGATGTTACTATTTGTATAACTTCAATCAGCTTAAGAGTATTCACTAAATGGATAGCTTTCTCTATTTCAGTTCTGACCATCGTATAATGTCTGAAATAATCTTATGTTACTTCTCTAGAAGTTAAATTGAATATTTGTTCACTATAAGAAGTGTTTTTAATATAAATACAACCCAAAGACAGTGAGTACAAACTGCAAACCAAAACGGCTCATATTCATTAAAACAGCTTATGTTGTGATCACTGGTACTTCGGCATTAGACTGTATATTTTATGAATTGACATGCCTTTTTCCCCCCCCCATCTACTTCCTGTCAAATAAGCTATTTCTCTTATTGAAATCACTGGTATGTTTTTGCTCACATTGATAAAACATTGACAAATGTTTGTGAGAAGGCTTTGGAGGAAAAAAACAGCAGCAGTCTGTTTTCTTCTCGTCCACCTTGGAGCTCGTTGGTTCTTTTTGTAAATATAGATCACCTGTGTATGTTTACGTTTCTGTGAGCATTTTTCCTTTCTTTCTCCAAAATGGATGATTTGTCAGTGTGAATTTCGTTTTTACTGAATGTAAACACTGGCCAAGACTTAATGAATTTTGAGTGTGTACATTTTAGTACATAAATTGTTATTGTATTTTGTATATATTATGAATGAAATCAAATTTTTACTGAGTTTTTGGACTGTGTTGATTTATTTTGTGTGAGGAAGTGAAGAAGAATTATCATATGTACAGAACATAACCGTTTTAGGTAAGGAAAGTAGTATTTTTACAATTATTTTATTCATTAAGCAACCTATATTTTGTTTTAGAAAATTGTGAAAATGGCAAATATGCCAAATCATTTTCGGTTTACAATGATATAGGATAGCGAAAACAGGAAATCCTCCCATTAAAGAGGCTGCAATTGTGCTTGAAGAATTATTTAAACTATTAATCAGTGATTTCATATAAATTATTTATTTGTTGGGGATCACATTATTACCTAAACTTAATACGGTTTATAAATGGACACATTTTAGACGCAGCAAATAGGACAACATCAGGATGTTCATTTGAGTTGTATTTAGTCATGGGAATGAGGAAGATTAAACCAAAAGTAAATACAATAAACTAAGCTAATGTTAATGTCCAATAATGCAATCATGAGACACTGAATTGTTTTATTGAAAAGGTTTTCTGGAGCAGTTATTCGTAGATTTCAAACAAAACAAAAAATCACATTTTCCAAGCACATTAAAAGGTACAAAAAAAGTAAAGGGCTGCACAAACCTTTGCATAGGACTAAACTCTGCAGAAGAAAAAGCTTCAATGCAGCAAATTCTGAATTAATATGTGGAGCGTATAGCCTACTGTATGTTCATGCAGTATAGAGCAAAGCAGAAAGATAAACTGTTCTAAGTAAACATCTCTGAAAAGTCCAGTGTTTAAGACCTTTTAGAAGAATAGCCCAGAGTTATCATCACTACATTACTGGACTGTTTCAGGTTGTTATTGCTGAACGGTTACACGAGTGTCAATTAATTTACTGCAGTCACTTTGACACCACTGTCATGTATGAAATATATAAAAAATATACGTATATATGCAAGACCATTTCACACACATCACTCCAATGCATCACCTTATTAAACATCAGTTTGTAATAAGAGGTTTGACTGTAGGATTAAATATAGCGTCAGGGCAAGTTTAGTATGACATGAAGGATACAGTTTATCAGCTTATTCTAAAGTATTTAATAGGTCATCTGCCCACACTGTCAAATATAGTGTCATCCAGCCGCAAATGTCACAATTGTAGTATCTGCAACTTGGAAACAAACTAATTACAATTATTAATTTTAATGATTATATATTTAGTACTAAAATGACATTTTAGGACATAAATGATGCACTTTCTGGTTGAGTTAGCTTAGCTTAGTAAGCTAAATATGAAAATACAGATAGCAGCCGGTTAGCTTAGCCCAGCAAACAGCCGGAAATGGGTAGACAGCTACTCTGGATTTGTCTTTCTATCGAAAGAAAAAAAAATTAAAATGTCAAATAGCAAGGGCTAGGTACCTGGCTACTATTAGCACTGAGCTGTTGCCAAGCAACCACAAGCTGCTACTCTAGCAAATAGTCTAACTCTGTATCACTAGGGATGAATATATTCAATATATCAAACTATGTTCTGAATGACTTTATTTAAATACTTAGGTCGTATAAAAGTAATGTAACATAAACTAAATATGCTATTATTATATATGCGGCCTAGTTTGAATTTATCCCAATCTGGTCATGGGTCTCACCCATAGACTGTATATATAAAGGTCTCACCGGTAGGCTAGGTAACAACAGTTCCAACTGAGAAATATCCAGGTAAATTACATAACTCGATGTAAAACAGAAGATTATATTTTTTTGCACGCTGTTTTTTGTGTGGAATAAACAAACGAGATATGAGGTGTTGATATATGCGCTTTTTGTAGGCTTTGGGGTTGCTAGTAGGTGGGTTTTGTTACGGTTGGGGAGAGCTAGCTAGCGTTAGCTGTTTCACCTCCTCTCCAATCTTTGTTCGAAGCTAAGCTAACCGGCTGCTAGTTGTTACCATATGTTTAACAAGAACATGTTATACATCTTTAATTCCCCACCAGAAGGCAAACATTTTCCGAAATGTCAAACTTTTTAAATGACAATCAGGTTCTGCTTTCACTCAAGAACATGCACACAGACAACAACCACTAAAAAAAATAACTCCGCTTTGTCGTATAGGTTTTTGCTGGAGAAGGCAACACTGTTGAATGCAGGTTCAAAGTCAGCTGCTCTGTGAATGTGATCCACAGCTCAAAACAAACGAGGAATTGCAAATAATATTCACCATCCAGCATCTTTCTGCCTGTTTAAGACTCTCACATTGTACTTCTTAAATGTCAGGCAGAGAAGACATACTGGTGTCCCCAAGCGGGACAAACACTGCTCCCAATGTCAAGGGTAAAGATTATATTCAAAGTACTATTCACATACATACAGTTTATATGTTGTCGAAAAATAACCATTCTATTTATTAAATTAAAAGTAACAAAAAGCAGATATAGTGTCTCAAGTTAATAAAACAAGTATTTAAAGGTAGAAAATATCATTTAAGTAGTTATATATAAAATACACAGCTGTGCAAAAAAAAGAGACAAAAATAAAACTATGCATGTAAAGCCAGTTTTTCAACCCTCTCTGGCCTTTGGTCTCAATGTTTTATGATCCCTGTATGTCATATGATTTTTAAGTATATCATCTTTATTTAAAGGGGACCTATCATGCAAAATGCACTTTTTGATGTATTTTATACATAAATATGTGTCCCCTGTGTGTCAGGGAACTCACGCAGCGTCAGAAAATAATCTCTAAAAACGGGGGAACAACGGAGCTGATCCAGATTTGCGTCCGATATGACGTAATATCCGAAATGCGGACCCACGGCACTATCAGAAAGTTGCTATCAGAAACAATGCCCGACTGTTTTGGACGTAATATGGTCGGTGTTTACATTAGCATCGCTAACACTCAGAGCTAACCTGTACTGGAGAGCATGTGTGTGAAGAAGCAGGAAATACAAAGGAACTCACCTTGTGGTATAACCGGCAAGAGAGAAAGCCTTTGAGCTCCATACTGTTTCAGAGATAATCCTTGATAATCCATGATATGGCGTTTCATCACGGCAGTATTTAGTTTAGACAGTAGCTGCCGGGTCCCGCATGAGCTCAGACCCCTCCTTTTTTATTCTTTATACATTTTTTTATTTTTTTAAAGCTTTATACCCAAAATCTATGTATGAGGCATGGCTACAATGGGTGATCTGTTTGGTATGTTTTATATATCTGAGACCTATGCTATTGCCTAAAAATAGCATGATAGGTGCACTTTAAGGATTGACAAACGCATTTTAAATATCTTCCAAATGGCCATAAAAGGTTGAGAGACTTTGCCCAAAGCAATAAAAACAATAATACTCTGCATTTACATATATAGACCTTTCAGATTCAAGATCTTTAATTAACAATTTTGTGAAAGCATATAAAGAAAGTGAACTTCTTCTGTTTCCGATGTCCCCCATCACACTGACATAGGGGTCATATTGCTTTAAAGTGCATCAAAGCTGCTGCAGGTCTCCCCCTCCTCAGACCAGACTGAAGCCCTCGTACTGCTCCACAGCCCGGGTCAGGCGGCGGTGCAGGATCTCTTTGGTCTGGTAGCGGGGCATGTCCAGCAGGTTGTAGCAGGTGTGGGCGACCGGCAGGTAGTGCTCCTCCGCTGTGGTCGACTGGATCACGATGCGCATGCTCTCCATGCCGTGGATGGGGATGCGGTCGCTGCCTGTCAGGAACACTGCAGGCAGGACATAGAGGGCAGAGTTGCAAAAAATAATGTTTTGAACCGTCCCATATGCCGATATATATATATGGTACCTGGATGCATTTATATAATGCTTGTAAACAAAGTAAAGTATTATAATTTAACCCATGACAGCCTGATACCATGCAATGTATTGGTTTGACCTTAAACCCTAAATGGGTTAATTTTCTTGCTCATGGACAGTTTGACAGTAACTAGGATAAAACCTCTATCCTTTACAAGATCTCTCTTCCTTCTCTAAAGCTAATGGCGGCAAAAACAACGTGGGAAAGTTGCTTATTTGCTTTTCCACCTTGTGACACACAGGATTGATTTACCACAGAGATCTTGAAATGATTGTCAACATGTTAAGGCTTTTTGTCGAAGCCAAATGTTTGTGCAGGTAATATATTGTCATGCACGAGGAACAACATGCACACACAGTATTCATAAGTTGTCAGAGAGAGAGTGTGAGTATTAAGCGGTCATGCACATTGAGCAATGAGGCGTTTAAATGCTTACATAAGAACTGCTTCTTCTGCTCCAGAGGGAACTCGTGGAAAACTTCCCAGAACAATCTGACTGTTGGATGGGTGGCTGTATATTCCCCTTTGTACACAGCATTCTGCGAAGAGAAAAGATTTCCACCAAATTTAGAATTTTTGCCTTGAATTATCTATATAACAATAACAATCACTCTTAGGTTTCCTGGTATGTCATTTCTGCTGTAGGACATTAACTCAGAGCAGACTCATTGCTACTACAAAATTATACGTATAGCTCTTCAAAACCACACACTGACCTTCTCCATCTCTTCCCAGTTGTAGTTGTTGTTGCCGACCACCATGGCCATCAGCTCAGAGGGCTGGAACAGCGACAGGATCTCCCCGCCGCACACCTTCAGGAAGCCTGAAGAGAAGGCTGCATACTCGTCGCTCACCGAGTCCGAGAACACGTAGCGCAGGTAGGCCTCCACAAACTCTTTCCTGAAAAACACACCGCCACACACACGTTAAGTAAACATTTAGATGTATTAAATTGTTCCTCGCAGCAGCTGCATCCTCAAATATTAGTTTATAAGGAAAGAGTCAGACGTCAAGGTTGTAAACACTCACTTCCTTCTTTTGTGTGTGGGTGAAAGTATGTCAGTTCTTCTCTAAATACAAGAATCAAAGCATCAGTGAGGTGTTAGAGCAAGTAAACAAACATTAAATATATATATTTTTTTAATTGGTGACGGATTTTGGCTACATATTTATCACCAATACTTGAAATCTGGTGACGGGACAACACCTAGTTTTGTGCGATGCATTGTATACTCTCTCTCAAAAAGGTCAAAAGTGAAACATTTAAATAAGTTCTGTGTGAAAGACATTGCAATGTACTACATTTGTAAAATGAAAAGTACTGAAGGTCCATCTTCTTAATTTAGTATTTACTAGGGATGTAACGATACCAAAAACTCACGGTACGATAATATCGCGATAAAAAGTCCACGGTACGATATTTATCGCGATATTGAAAAATAATTTTTTTTTTTTTTACTTGAATTTCTTTTTTTTTTATTAAATAATAAATCTGATTTGTACAGCATTTTAGTAGGATAGTAGTATTTTAAAGTGTCAACAATATAATCAGACCCTGCAATAGAATAAATCAAGTTTCACTTTAGTTTTTCAAGTAACTCAACTCTAACTCACTAACTCACTCACTCAGCATCATCAAGGTTATCTTTTAGGAATATAAGCATGTCCACATTTCCAGGTAGAAACTGGGATGTTTGGGCGTTTACAATATCCCCTGCTGTGGAAACAACTCTCTTGCTTGGTACTGATGTTGCTGGGACAGAGAGATATGCGTTGGCCATGGGTGACAGCAGTGGGTCAAACTGTGCATTGTCTCTCCACCACTTCAAAAACAATACAGTTGTTGCCAAGAAGGTGAGGCTTATTGACAGGGCGAGATATAAATATACTGTTGGTACTTGTCAATGTCTCTAGGTATGTACATGTAGCCCTGTACATACGATGTCCTTTTGTGTTATCTGTTGTTTTATGTTCATGTTGTAACCTACTTGCTGCCATGTTGGACAGGTCTCCCTTGAAAAAGAGATCGATTATCTCAATGGGACCATCTGGTTAAAGGTATAAAAAAAAAAAAAAATCGCGGTACATTTTGTCAGTCTCACGACGGTATTGAGACATTTATTTACCGCGATATTCGATATATCGTTACATCCTTAGTATTTACCCATAATGGATCATACTACTACTAATCTAGAAAACTGTCCTTAATTAAATGATGACTTGCATTTTTATGAAAACATGCCATCAAAAGATACCGGTAAAACAGGAAAAGCTACCAAATAAGGAAGCAATCAACATTTGTTTACTGAGGAGTTATTTAGGCTTCTTGTAAAACCTGATCTTTATCTTTCTATAACAAACCACAATATGTACAAGAGCTACAAAACCTTGGAAAACCAACACTGTCCAACAAAAACAGATCACACCCACAGAGTTTATAAAGCCTGAAAACGAACTTTCAGTTTAAATGAACATCTCTCCTCCAGGGTTCAGATGTTTTACACCGCAGCGGCTACAATGTTCTGTTATTTTTGTTATAATGTTCGTATCGAATTGTCGAGGGGATTTTGCAGGAACATCTTAGGTCACTGCCTCTCATGCCATCTGTTCAGCAGTCAGACGTGCCGACACTACCCCTACCTCCCCCCCCCCAACTCTCTGTGGACTCCTCAACACAAAACTGTAATCAATGGTACTGGCACAAGGTCAAGCAACAGGGATGTTATGGTGGAGACGAACACGCTAAATGACACTTAAAATACAGACATTTTAGTTTTCTAAATGTTCAACACAGAGAATGACCTTCAGTTGGAACAATAGGACACAATCTGCCAGCTGTTTGAGCGACCTGGTAATCTCAGCACTGGAAAAACAACAGAAATTAAAAGCCCAGAATCATCCGTTTGTCTTTTAGACCTGGACTGAGTGCGGAGCATTAAACAAATTAATGGAACAAGGTCATTTAAAATGGAACATCAAGTGAAGAACAGATTTATTTAGAAAAAGATCTAATCTCCTTAAATTGTTGCATGAACTATCAACATGTATAAATAAACTGTAGGTCACCTGTTGTTTTTGTCCACGCTGATGCTCTCTCCTCCGGGAACGAGCTCTTTGACTTCTGTCACCCCATAATTCTCTCTGGTGATCTGAGACATGAACACAACACATGATATTAAATTACGATTGTGTACATTTTTACATTTCAGGAGGGAAGTGTAGACATTTTTTTATGTCAACAAATCCCATACAAAGGCTTTTACTAACATCTAATCTCTGTAGGGACAGTTTAATGTGCTCCACCATTTGCTAAAACATGCTTAAAATTTTTTGCAAACACAGCGATTACATTTTTTTAATACTTTTGTTAAAAACGTCTTGTTATGCAACATCAATGTGCTTAAATAAATGTTGGATAAATACAGCCACACACATTTAATTGTATTCAGAAGCCTACAACTGGAGCATTAATTGTGTCTATGTTCGTTTTAATCTGTGTCTATGGTGTAGACGTATGTATTATCTTTTTAAATGCCTTTGTGATGTGCTGCAACCCATTTTCCCCTCGGGGACAAATACTACTACTAAAGCATAACAATATAACTGCTTTTAATATTATAAGTATCATATTTGTATTGGTGACTCCAAACCTTTTGTGATTGGTGGTATCACCCACTTTAACACTCTCAGGTGAGCTATATGCGAATTAATCCGCAACTGAAAACAGTCCCCAATAAAATACAACTCTACATTTGTGACACGTTCAAAAGTAGTCAAAAAGTATTAAAAGACAGTCACAATGTTGGTACTGGGCTTTTAATGTGATTAATTGACGATAAGAAAAACCTTTTATCTAGAGCACATGTGTCAAACTCAAGGCCCGGGGGCCAAATCAGGCCCTTGGTGGATTTAATTGCGGCCCGCAGGATAATTTCTAATTACTATTAGATCTGGCCCACCGGTATATTGCACGCACACCTTCACTCCATCCTGAGGGTTTCCTCAGCTCAGAGCCTGACCCCAAACATTGATGAACTTGCACCCAAGATGAGATGCCAAGTATCTGCTTGAACTAGCATCACAGAGCAGCACACTGAGTTTACATGGATGTTTCCTTCTGCACTTTCTTTCTTGAGACAACAGGGCATGTTTGTTTTTTTCTTTGAGGGACATAGTTTTGTTGAAGCTGTTGTTGGCTTGTGGAAAAATGTAATCATAAGAAATGACTCCAGAAAAGCTGCAGATAGAGCCATAAGAAATGATGAACTGATTATTTAATGTTTAATGTGGTTTTTACAGGCAATCATTTAAGCTTTGTTAGTTCCAGGTTTAATGTGCAATAAGTTCATTTCAATAAGTTCTGCAATAAACATCGAACCAGTCCGGCCCTCGACTAGTACCCATTTTTTTATTTTGGCCCACTGTGTATTTGAGTTTGACACCCCTGGGTTAGAGGGATAAAGGTGAAACAGTTTGAACACACTTACAGCAAAGTTGAGAAGAAACATCTCCTCCACATCACCTCCTTCGTAGTCCAGAAGTTGTTGTAGACTCCTGCAGAAGAATAAACAGAAACAGTCAATATCTGAAAGCAATAATATAATCAACACGTGTTGTGTGGCACTGGAAACACACAGGCTTATTAATCTTATTAGTCTAGCGGTAAAACAAAAAAATGAAGATCAGAATCACCACCGCATCATAAGTTAGGAGACGAATTTGGTTATTTCATGTGGAAGTAGCTTCTTCATGCATATCACCAACATGCATAGCTGAGGACTTGTTTGTATCGTTTTTAATCTTCATTTCAGAAATATCTGCAACACTCTGATATCAAACATCTGTCGTACTTTATCTGTCGGTTCATTTGAGTCGCCCGCAGGTTTAAATCTGACCCTGTTTGACTTTTAAAAAGGCATCAGCTGTTCCTGTCCTACAGCTGCATGGATCAAATAGAAATGTGCTGTCAGGTTAAAAGTGAGGGGCTGACATATTAGCTAATCATAATGCCATGCCGCCACGGGAAATGACTCAGAGGGAGTGTTTGGTTAGTTTCCCTGCAAACATCATGCTGGATATTTACCGCCAAAACACAGGAAACATGGAAAGAAGAAGTGTAGCTGGCAAAGGAAATGATAATTAGGGAAATAGGATTAAATAACATTGCTTTAAAGTTTGACCCCGACTACAGGTCATTTAAACAATACAACATATTTCAAACAACTGACGCAATTATTCAAACAACGTCTTATCTCTTTATTGTCAGTGTGAGGCACCCTGTATCCTTAACCCTCCTGTTGTCTTCGGGTCAAATTCGCACACACACACACACACACACACACACACACACACACAC
>CALSBZ010043400.1:253853-284106 GCA_943591055.1 Gobionotothen gibberifrons | reverse complement strand
CCCTCCTTTGCACCAGTGTTTGTTTAGCGGATGTCGGGTAACAAGGAAGTGAAATGTTGTGGGTGAATGTCAGTACTCACGATGTCAGCTTTACTCAGAAACCATTTGAGGTAGTCTTCCTGGATGTCCACCAGGTTGGTGATGTCAGGGATATAAAAGCGGTTGTACTCCACATGGCGGGCCTTTAGGTTAACCTGGTAGCATGGAACAAAATGGAACAAAGCAGTCCACAGATGAACTACTAATAAATCAGGAAAAAGTCATGTTTTATTGCAGAATTGAGCGCTTGTGTGGATACCTTGTGGAGTTTCTCCAGCAGTCGCAGTGTGGCGACAAAATAGTTTTCGTAAAACACCGGTACGAGCAGCGTCTTTCCTCCCGTTAGCATGAACACAACGATGCTCTTGTACATGTCGACCATTCTGGTGAACACGCTGCCGTCAACAAAACACCACCAGTTATCTGCAGGGATGGAGACAATGATTTAATTAAATCAGAGAGTAAATAACTCATAAGAGGTTTAGAAGTTTGTGTTTTGGTCCATTCATGCATGAACACAGACGGCAGCTGTTGGAGCTATATATCTCTTTATATTATTAAATAGTTTAACATTTATTTTCTTGCTGTTTTATAGTGTTTATTGTAAATGTATTCTTAGTTAGTGTCATAAGTTAAAGTAGTTTCTATGCTTTTATTTTGAAGGCATGTTTTGGGCACTGGGTGATTAGAGCACCTGGTGTAATTGTATATATTGGAGACAGGTGGGTGGTGGGAGCCAGAGCACTAGTAGGCAAACGTTTTTTTAACAGGGTGTTTCAAGCCAGCAAAAGGAAAGGCTTAAGGAAAGGGATATAGGAAACCTGTTCGTTGTATTTTGTTATTGGAATAAAATGCACAAATGGAGAATCTTGTCTGGACCTGGATCATTGCCCTGCCTAAGATCTGCTAACTAGTGCCTCAGCGGCTGTATTATTTTAAGTTAATTATCTGTTTTGGTTCTATATGATTTTGTCCGCAACAGCAGCAAATGAAGACGATTTGAAATGACATGTATGATACCTAATACTTTGGCGGGGTTGGCGTCCAGCCGCAGGATGGCCATTGCGAGGGGGATGGTGAGGCGGATGTAGTTCTTGGAGTCCAGCAGGACGGGGTACTCAGATAGGATGAGGTAGATCCTCATGGCCTCGACGTCGGGAGGGGAACGCGGCAGCTGAGGGATCACCAGACTCTCAAAACTCTTGGTGGCCTAAACAAAGAGCAGGACACAGAAAGGGCGCATGTTGGAGATTGTGCATTACAGAGACATAAGGAACAATATTCACAGTTATACAGAGAAACGTTTATGAAATGTACTATGCTATGATATAAACGCTAAGAAAATAATTGGTAGGATAATTTTCTATTCCAAAACGGCCTGGAGAAGCTTTTAGTGGTTTGGAATTTGGCCTTGGTCTCCGCACAAATCATAATTCATGTTCAGCCTATCATTACTGAGCTAATGTTAGAGGTTATGACTCAGTCTGCGGCAGAACTTGATGTACTTTCCAAAGAAGCCCAACACTCATGCAGAATGAATGTTTTCTCGTAACAACAAGATAGATATCCAATACTGGGTAACCGTCTCAGAGGTTCTCTACCGTTTCATTACAGTGAGAAAAAACACTTTAGTTTGTAATCAATAACAATTCTGAGACTTTCAGGTTTTGGCACAGAGGAGAGAAACATGTGATTTCATTTTGTAATAAACCTTTAGTCAGTACCTGCTCTTGAAGTCCAGAGAAGGCGGGTTTGCTGAGCGTTTCAAATAGTTTTCTGACAGAGTTGAGATCGATGCCTGCGATCTTCGGGTTGGTTTTAAAGTGGGTATCATCACTGAGAAGGGAAACAAACATTATGTGTCGACTATCTATTATGTCTCAGCAATCGTGAACAGCGTAAAAATAGGCCAGTGGATACATTCAAGGACTTTAAGGTTTAACTCGATATTACTCGACACTCGTTACTTTAGATTAAACACCGAAGGTTAGGTGAACACAAAGGATAAAGGTATTTAAGTCAATCCCTTAGCAGATCTCCTCCAGTGGGTAGTGCGGACACAAAGTCAACAAACCCCTCGGCATGAAGGACAGCAATTATTTACAGTGTAAGCCTTCACATTCTTATAGCTCAGGTTTTATTTAGTCATAACTAATACATCAGATCTGATCCCGTGGAGGCTGTTTTCCAAACAAATGGCACGGATGCAGACAGTACACTGTGAGTGAGAGCACTGACCCATTTTATTTTGAGAACTCTGTGAACTGAAATATCCAGAAAAGTGTTCCTAGGGCGTAAATGTTACAGTAATACAATAAAAATGACAGCAAGTAAGAAACAAGTTTTAGGTCCCTAACTACAGTATATGCAAAATAACTCATTATTTTAGCTGACCAAGTTTAAATGCATCGTATACAGTTTAAATGTATTTACACTTTTATAGTCAGTTACAGCCATTCATTTCCATCTGGTTTTAAAATCACTTTATACACTGTAACGGTCTGAGAAGTTAATTATATTTGGATGTTCATTTATGATTTAGTACATTTGAGTGTAATTAGACAATTGTAAAATGTAGAGTATTATCTGGATAGCGAAATGTAGAATGGTTCATATTTGGGATGTGGTCGGTGAGTCGCATGACCACAGTCAGGTCAGAAGGCATTGCCATGGCAACGCATGCCGTTGGCATAATTCTACAGGGTTCAAGAGGCACACACGGTAAATGTTTCTCTTTTGTGATATGTGTGTTAATATTTAGTGTGTGCTTTGATTTTGCTAATGTGTTAGGTGTTACGATTTAATGTAAACTTTAAACTGTTCATTTCTTATAGTTTACACGTTGTCTTCGGAGAATGAGAGCGAGAGGGAGAGAATAAACCATCAAAAAGACATCAGTATGTTCGTGGCCTTATTTATTGGACCGGTATACACGCTTGAAACTTTTGCTAAAATGATTGCAGATCTGATATTCTCTGGGATGTACCTAAACAGATGAAAACAAATGGATGTCTGGAGCAGTGAAAAACATTACATTAAACGTTTTAAACATAAAGTAAGGTTTGCCTAATGGTTAACTGTATTGTTAAGTATACATTATTTGTAATAAATAGGCTAAAATATTAAAAAACAAACGTAGCTATAACTTAAAAAGTAACAAAGTGGAGGGAAAGAATGACAGAACTAGAATAAAATATAAAAACCCAAGTACAACTACCTCACATGTACATCAGTGCAATATTTGAGTAAATGTACTTTCGACGACTGCATTTCCTACTGGACTCCTGAGAATGTATACGTTTCACTAGACAGTACAATATGAAGTACTTTAGGTTTGCTTTGCCCTGATGGCCTCCACAGTTCATACCTGCACTCGATAAGTATCTGCTGATGAGTGTGTACTTAAAAGCCAACACACCTTCACACAGACTGCTTGTCAGAGACATCAGACAGTCAGTGACCAAACAGATTAAATCTTTCCCAGCTCTGACACTCAGCATATTTTGGTGGATAGGTGACATACCAGGTTGTGGCCCCTGTGAGGCCCCTGTGAGAACCCTGTGAGGCCCCTGTGAGAACCCTGTGAGGCCCCTGTGAGAACCCTGTGAGGCCCCTGTGAGAACCCTGCCCAATAAGGTCCCAGGAGTCTAGCCTACACATGAGTTTGTCCAGTTCTAAAGATCATCGGCTATTTTTCGCTAAGCTCACAGTGAAGGTACAGACAAAGTATAACTAGACTTCTCAAAAATTATGAAAACCTATTTATGTATGCAATCGTTTTTCAGTTTGATAATACATTATTCAACCATTAGAGACAATGAAACATATTTTAAAATGTGGAAAAGAGAAATGCATGTGTGTACCCCGTTCAATGAATCTGCTACTTCTACATTATTAATCCTAATGCCTGTCACCAGGTCCTACTCCCCCCCCCCCCCCCCCAACCATGACAAGTTTTGCATTTAGTAGTAGGATACATATGTATATGACGCGGGAAGAGATTTTTCTTAAGAAATTGTTATTTTTCAAAAACAATTACGAAACAGATTTTTGGTGAGAAATAAAAGTAAAAAATGCATTGCAAATTTAAAAGATTATTTCATATGTGTTATGTAGAATCTTAACCCGAAAAGTAATTAGGGACTGCAGCAATATTTCCCAATAAACACTAATGGAGTAGTGGTATTACGATCAGGAAAGGGAAGTACAGTAGTTGAGTTTATTACATAGTTACTTGTGTATTTCAACATACCTTTGTTCCAAGAAGCTGGCGTTCCAACAAGCCGTAGAGGAGAGTTGAATTATAATGTCACTGTACACAAAAACACAAACAGAGCCTCACTGTGAAACATTTTAAGAGACAAGTGCAGAGACCATTCACATATAATTGACTTACATTACATTACAATAATACTTGACTTACTTTGTGACAGTGGAGTCTGTGCTGCACATCAGCCTTAGCCTCCATGAGTTTAATCTTTCATAATTGATCGGGGATATTGATTTACTGACATTCATCACTCTGAAGTCGTCCGGGGGGGCAGAGCTCTGCAGACAGGACGACACACAGAGATTATAGCACACATATTTTGATGATGTTTGTGCTGGCACTTCCACAGTTCGACTGCGGCTTCAGTCTTAGTTGTGTCTCTTCTTCTTCCATGAAGATAAAATAAATAGGCCACGTCTGACGCCTAAATATTTAGCTGTAGAGGCTGAATGTGTGCTGTTTCTTTATCAGTGCACATTCCTGACTATTCGCCGGCTATTTGTGGAAGGCAACTGCTCCAAATACAGTAGAGCTCCTGTATAAGAACTGGTATGAGCTTAGACATTAATGCCACCCTGTGGTTGAACACAGGAACTGATTAGGGGAAAGCATAAACACAAGGTTATTTGGGGGTGTATTTAAAATTTTTTTGTAATGGTACAGTTCATCCTAAATAAAAAAGAAACAAAACAGACACACATATGCAAAGAAATGGCCCAAAAAATATTTTAAATAGAAATAGTATTTTGATGGTTAGGCTTGAAATTCTGTGAACAAAATGTGATGCAATCAATAGATTTAAAAGGCAAACTGTTTATAGATTTAAATGTAACTAAATCAAATATAACTATTAAAATTAAGACCACAGGCTTTAAAAAGAAGGTCACTAAAATCTTAAATCACATACCTCTTCATTAGAGTACAGTAGGAAGCCATGGTCTCCTCCACAGATGATTTTGGTCACTGTATGTTGTTTGGATTTTAAGAAAGGAAAGAGAAAGAGCACATGTTAGCTGGTAAGGCGTGTGGCGCAGTGGTCGAGTGCGTTGGTGTTCGGATCAGGGGAGCACAGGTTCAAACCCCACTGCAGTCAGCATGTCGTTGTGTCCCTGGGCAAGACACTTCACCCCAAATTGCTCCTGTGGGGATTGTCCACAGTATTGAGTATGTAAGTCGCTTTGGATAAAAGCGTCTAACATGTAATGTAATGTAATGTAATGTTAACAGCTCATAACAGGTAATTCAATACATACTTTGAGTAGTTGTGTTTGAAAATAGGAAGAGTGTACTTTAGTCATGGTGTCATAGTCTACCTGATCTGTGGAAACTCCCAGTCAGGAAACCGGCCTTGAGAGGAAACGGGCTGCTGGCGTCCCCCGGTGCTCCTGTGGCCAGCTGGCCGTGGCTGTTACACCCGAACGCATACACCACGCAGGAGGAAGGCACAAACGCCAACGTGTGTTGCCTGACAAAAGAAGAAAGAGCAACATTTAGGATGAAGGAGGACAGAGCCAGCCTCAAATATCCTTAAGGGGAACATTCATTTGCAACCACTGTTTGCCAAGATAAGATTAAAACACCCAAAAAGTTGCATTTTATTATTCTTGTGTCTGATTTCAAACAGTTCAAATGTTTCCTTTAAACCAAGAACACAGTAGGCGTAAAAATGGCAGATGGCAAGGATTTTCAGACCTAGAGCCATTCGTAAAAACCTCCGGCATGGTTACACTTGACATATATTACAATATATTTGCGATTGAAAATGCCTGTCAGTGCAACTCTGTTACCACCAACTCCTTCAGCATCTCCCTGTAAGTGTGTGGCTATTAGTGCTGATCATTGTGGATTTTAAAGGGGCCAATTTTGCCAAATGAAAGCACTTACCGGATATTAACAGAGAATAGCACTGAGATACCTTTTGTTTGGCAGTGTGGTTAGAGTTGCATTTAACCCTCTGCTGGTGCAGAGTTACACCATTTGTTTGTCCTTTAGTTATTTGAGAAGGTTTAGTGGACGCAATAGCCGCACAATCCTTTTGTGAGTTTGCCCCCTGAGATTATAAAATACAATCTAATTTAAGACAAATCAATGACCCTGCCAATAACTTGTGATGTTTCAGGAAGTTGTTAAACTTTGAAATACCTTTTGAAGTTAATTCAGTACAATATAACATTACCAGTAACCACAGCCTCAAAGATGACCACAGAGCTAAATAAACACTTTTCTGACAGAGACATCAGCTTGTACAGGGGGGTATACTACGAAGCAGGATTTTCGCTTAGCCGGCTAACTTCAGGGAAAACTCCGGCTTTCCGGTCCTACGAAGCTGGTTCTCTTTTTCGCAGGCTAGATCTCCATGGTAACTTATGCTGAGCGGCTAACCTGGTCCCGACCAGGTTAGGTTGCAGGCTAAGAGATCATCTCAGTGAAAGCACTGCCTGCTGACCAATCAGAGCTCTGTGTGCGGAGTTTAAAGTGATCAAGTCACATTACAGGAGAAAGGAAATACAGAAAAACTGCCGTTGCAGGAAAGACGGCCGGCAAAAATCAACGGACTGTGAACGTGAACATTAATCACCTCCCATCTTCAGAGCAATCTGACTATTATAACATTAGCGTTAAGAAAGCTTAATTAAATATCTGCCACAACATAAGTAACCGGATCAAAGTAACAGTACAGTCCGCGGCATATCACATCATAATGTATCATATATTTTGTGTATTATGTTTTGGATTAGGCCAACCGGCTAACTCAAACATATCCAGGTTAGGTTGAACCAGCTTCGTAGTACAGGCCCCTGGTGTACCTCATATTTTGTCTAGGTTAAAAGAGAAAGTACCTGCCACAGGTGATCTGGGACACCTCGGTGCCCATGAGCTCCAGCACTCGCCTGGGTAACAGTTCATTGTTGGTGGAACCATGACCCAGCTGACCCCACGAGCCTTCACCAAATGTAAACAAGCCGCCGTCCTGCCAGAGACACGACAAAGGATTAACTCTTGTTGCTGTTTCAGATTGTAGCAAGTCAAAGTTAAATATGTAGAGAATGACTATACAGAGAGAATACTCTAACTGATATACCAATTATCAAAGACTTAGTGGGACTATACAAACTGAACTATTAAACATGTGGTGTCACGCTATTGGAGGTAGAAAGATATGTGGATATTATGTGGATCTGTGGGGAACTGAAAATCCCCAGTGGGGGTTTCTACCTTTGTGAGGGCCGCTGTATGTTCCTCTCCACAGCTGATGTGAACAACTTTTTGAGATCTCAGAAACTTGATGTGGCACGGGACAGCACGATCTGAGGAAGTGAAAATGAATAAGCAAGCAAGATCACTCAATCTCTTATACACTGTTTGTGTATTCACATGTGACTGGTACACCTTAGAGGAACAAGGCAACTTCTGCAATTGAATCTCTCCATGATGAGTATTTGTTTTAATTCTGTTTGTATACTTCAATTCAAGGCTGTATTGTCATTTGTGCATTAGCTACAGTGTAGATATGTCAATGAAAAACGTAGGTCACAGGCTCCTCCAACAGTGCATATATATATATAGGACATAGAACAAATAAAAGTAAGTAAATACAAATAAAATAGAATAGAAATAGTGCAAGAAGAGTCTATTTACAAGTATATATATATTATATCCCATATCTAATGAATAAAACAATACTGTAACTGCTATATTGTAGGTGTAATATTAAATCAAGATATACCAGCAGTGTATAAACATAGTTATTGCAGCTTTTTAAGAAATGAAGGCCATTTATAAGCACATCCAAGGTACCTAAACCAGAAATATCCACACTTTAAGACTTTATCACCACATTTAATTGTTACTATGAATGCAATTAGAAAAAAAAAAAAGTTTATATAATTCCTTTATACCTAGAGCAGTGTTTCTCAAACTTTTTCATACCAAGGACCACTTAACCAATAAAAAAACACTCGCGGAACACCTAACTCCACAAATATCAAAAAATGTAATTTAAGTTTTTCTAGAACAGATTACAAATCCCCTGAAAATGGTAAAAACAAGTAACATGGTGGTAACATGTGTGATGAAGGTGTTGCCCTGGGCTATATCAAGCAATCGAAAGTGAAACTTAACCTCGCTCCATTGCGGAGATATTCCCACGAGAGTGCGGAAAACTGAAATGTATTTATTTATTTCAAATGTGAAATGTTACCAATATACTCACGGACCACTAGGGGGCGCTCACGGACCACCAGTGGTCCGCGGACCACACTTTGAGAAGCACTGACCTAGAGCAACGAATGTATATTGTCATGTTGTTCATTTTACAAGCTGTTCACAAGTATGTTTTGATCATAATTATGTAATAATACAATCATTCATTTCTTTTTAAATGGATACGGCCGGTTGTTTTTTGCTATCCAGCTGATTATTACCTTGTTTATCATTGAGACCCAGTTGTCCAGCTCTGTTTTTGCCCCATCCGAACACAGCTCCAGACAGGGAGAGAGCGAAGCTGTGGTCCCCCCCGGCGGTTATCTGTGCCAGAGGAATACCTGCCAGAGACTTGAGGGGGTGAGGGAACAGCTTGCTCGGTTCTCCCTTCCCCAGGCCGAGCTGACCGCTGGTGTTCTGGCCCCACGTGAACAGCTGGCCGTCTGTAGGGGAAAACCGAGAAGAAGAAACAGGTAATTTCACATTTACATCAATTACTGCCAGGAAAGGAACATATTTAACATCTGTTTGGTGATGTCAGACTATGCAACATCCCTCAGGACCCCTCTCTCTCTCCATCCAACCTGTCTCTCTGCATCACTGTCAAATAAAGGCAAGATGCCACACAATATTCTTAAAGAAATTACAAAAAGGAGAAAAGATTGAAACACCCTTTACTTCTTTCTTTAAAGGTGAATACAATGGCTGCAACACAAATCCACATTTACATATATAGTGCCCAGCATTATATTTCATTACAGTATAAAGTAAACATATAGTAAAAGTAAATATATTGTTATCAACACCTTATATTATTTTTGTATGTGTTTTTCTGTGGGGATTTCCAAAATCGTTTGGATGGGAACAAATTACAGATTGTGCAGTATTTTTTTAGGGGGGTGGGCATGTGTGAAAAGGATTTGAGATGCATGCTGATGAAAAGTTTAAATTGTTGTCAGTCTCATCTGGATGTTGATCGAGTTTTGCCAAAGAGTGGATGGATACAAGAATACAGACATGATGTGTTACGAAGAGACGTTGTCTTTCACACCTTTTGAAAGTGCAATGCAGTGCTGATTCCCACACATTACTTGAGAGATCCGGTGGTCACACAGCGTTTTGAGCCAGGGGGGGGGGGGGGGGGGACAGGAAAATGATTATTAACCAAACTATAGAAAACCAGGAATGAGCTACTTACAGTATGCTAAATAATAATAATCAAATATGCACAGAAATACAAATGTTTATTTATTCGACCTAATACTTTTAATATTAGATTATTACATTTATTTTATTTTTTCTGTTATTTCTATTTTTAGTTAATTCCCTTAATGTCATGATTTATTGCATTTTCTTTTTACTAACTTGTGTATTTCTTTTTACAATAATAATTGCTTTACTCCTTCATAACTCATTGCTTACTGTACAAAACAACTATTTATATTAAAACCTTGGTCTAAATATCAGTTATCAGAAGATTTCATTTTGTGACCAGGATAGTCCGGGGTTCAGGGGCTTCTTGGCTTAACTAAAGTATTTTTTTAAATGTATGAACATTCATAGTAGTCAAGTCTCTGAGCTAAACTGTAAGAAATTACTTATTTATTATTCCACCGCAGGGGGTTTACTGCATCTGAACAGTTTAATGAATAAAATATTATTCTCGTTAAACCTTCTTATTGCTTTGGAGCAGATATGGGTCGCTGCTAGAAACACAACTCATTTACAAAGCTCATATCCAAACCACCAATCATTACAACATATTTTTTCTTTTCAGCCAAAAGCCTACATTTTTTTGTTTCTGTGCTACTCAGTCACCTTGGGATTCGAACAGCCACCTCTGAGGTCCCCAGGCCGAGCTGGCCCCCTTCACCGGACCCCCACGCAAACACTTGCCCCTGCTCGTTCACCGCCATCGAATGAGCCCGACCACACGACACCATCCTTATGGTCTGAGTGTCGAGCGCCGCTACAAGCTCTGTGGAGAGGAGGGAGAGCTTCAGGCATTTCATGAAAAGAACAAGTATGTTAAGTATGGAGGTTTCATTTTCAAGATACTCTCTCGTTGCATACACAAAGGCCTGGGTATACGTTTTGACAAAAACTACTTTTCCTTTCAGTTAGCAAGCTAAATAATCCAAATGGGTTTTTTTTATTCATGATGTTGCAGTAGAGAGCATTTATTATGACTTCATGGACCCAACCCATCTTAGGCATTTAGCGTGGGCATCTAATCTTTTGGACAGCTCTAACTTAGTGAGGCATTAAAAGGCTTTTGCTGTAAGTCATAACAAAAAACACCTGATATTCAGAAGCCCAGATCTTATGATATCAAACATACACAGAAAAAATCTGAGTCATCTATGCTGAGGCTGTGTGCTATCAAAGTAGGCTTGTCACATCACAGACCCAGCAGGAATCACGTGAGGAGGACAGACTGTGGTGCAGATAATGTGGAGTTGGTGTACTGGTTTCATACAGTATGTGGGTTCCTGCTATAGAACAGGTTTATTGCGGATAGATATGATCCTGTGGTTTCAATAGAGTGCCCTATCGAACATAAATCTATCGATTAGATTTATGATTTGAAAATTATAAAAGTAGGTGTGGAGATTATCCGACTGAACAAAACGTGATCCGTCTCTTAAATGTGTGTCAACCACAGACCTTATTTCCAGCTATTTTCCAAAATCCTATGGAGAAATTTGATTGCTTTTTTGTCGAAGGAACCCATGCGCAGCTTACTTCCGGGTTTTAGGACGCGTCACTGTGGCACTCTATAGAGACTATACTAGAGTATGACTTAAAATAATCGGCAACTAGCTAATTACAGGATGCTTCATAATTTACAAATGATCTTTACCTAAATAAATCCTATGTGAATCATCAACATCTGTACCAAATGCTAAGGCAATCATTGCATCCAGTTGATGGAAAGTGGTGAACTGACCAAGAGTTGGCGTTGCCCTCCGTAGAGACAGGCACTGCCAATACAAACAGCTTTTGTAAAAACGCCATGTCATCTTCACCCACCTTCTCACACCTGTGTGGTAACTTTCCACTCTGACCAAGTGAAAGTGGTGCAGCATGGTGGTGCAACCGCTTACACTGTGTAATGATTAATCAAAAAGGTCAGTGAATCAGCATTTCAGCTTACCTGGAGAAGTCCCTGGTTTGTCTTGGCCCAGCTGTCCACAGCTGTTAGAACCACATGTGTACACACTGCCATCTTGCAGCAGGAATATAGAGTGTTGGCCTCCACACGCTACATCTTTCAGTCCCCTGCCATTGAACACTTGGCAGTATCTTGGCTCAAATAGGAGGTTCCTCTCCAAACCTATTCCCAACTGTCCATCCTTTGCGTTGCCCCAACAGAGCATGTTGTCGAGGGGAGAGGGCGATAAGTACCGATCTGAAGAGGCAGAGAGTGATGGCCAGATGGAGGAAGACAAAACAATGTTCAGGCTTGACAGCAGCCCCGCTTTCTCCGCTTCATGTAAAGTCCAACCCTGGAAGAAGCAAGAAACAGGGTAAATATCACGTCATATTTCTTCATTAGGAACACTTTCTGATTATTACCGTGCTCCATGTGAAGCCCTGATCCTTTTTTTTAACATTAAAGTATGGGTTTAAAGGTGAACATGGATGAAATGTGTGAGAATGGTGTAAGCATTCTGAAGAAGAACAGGACAGTGTGTTTAAATAAACCTTGTCGGTGTAATCCCGGCTTAAGAAGCTACAACAGTCCCTGCTTTACTGTCAATCCGCATGCAACACATGCATGTTACTCACTGAGTTAGACATGGGTAATAAATACATGGGAATCGAACATAAGTTAAAAATAACATGACATAGATCAGATGTCAAACTACAGCTCTGGCTTATTGTGATGGCCCTTTTATGTTATCCCTTTAAATGGACTGGGATATAACCATAGACTGTATAGGACATAACTAGTTGTAATAAGAGAACTAATGTTAGTCATGTGAAAATAATACATGCGATGACATTAATGAAATGCAGCGTTATATAGCCTACACTAAAAGATTATTCTGGGAGATACATACAATTAAAGCACTTAATACATGCATGACAGAGATAATTATGTTTGTGACAAGTGTATACAGCATTTGATATGTAGGAGTCAAGGTTCAATAGCAGCAGTTGTCGATTATTATAAGCAATAATTTAGCTTATTGTGGATCCCTGACTATAGCTTAATCATTTTTGTCAGTAGGCTACATGTATTTAGTGTTACGTTAGCTTGCTGTTGGTGAGACATTAAGGGGAGTGGCCTGCATTGTGCAGACATTATCAACAATAACTCACTGTGCGGCAGGCGTAGTTAAATATCTCCAAGCATGCATCATCTGGTTAAACAGTAAATGAACAAAACCAAAGCAAAAGACTCAATGACACACACACAATCCGTTGTTAATAGTTAGCTATTTAACCTTAGCAAGCTACAGCCACGCTGACTGTCAGTGTTAGGGATAAAAACACATAAATCAACGAGCTAACCGCCGTCTTAATTATAAGTAAAACAGTGTTGTAATATCGTGATTATTACAAAAATGATAACAGGGTGTTTACCTGGACAGATGCATCCTGAAATTGGGCGTCTGTTTTCAGTTCAGCTGAGAAAACAAACGAGGAAGTACCACACAGCTGACGTCAGTGAACGGCAGGGGAGCTGCGATTGGTCCGCAGATCCGGAAGTGCTGGTGTCACGAGAAGAATCTGTGATACATCCAACATCACATTCATAGAAATGACAGCAATATTAAACTGTATGTATAAAAAATATGTATTATATGAAATAAGTGAATATATATTATATCTAAAATACATAAATAATAAACCCGTTCATCTCCATTTTAACTTCTATATGATGTGTGTGCTGTTATTGAGGTTGTTAAATGATGGCCCCATATTATTTAGTAAGGCTCAATCATTTTTGCCGTAATGACCCAACACAGCAGGGAGGGTCACCATTTTAAAAGCTGTAAACCCAAAAATGACTAGATCTGTCACTGTGCTCCTACCCCTATGGTAAAATATTCAGAAACTGGTAACAGACATTTTTGTTCGAGGGGTGGGGTGTCAATATTTCCCAGTGCTGCATCTGAAAGTATTAATAACAAACAATCGTTTTTTCAAGGTTCAAAGCAGCCATGAAAGTCTGCACTTTTAGAGCACTGTGCTAACACATCCTGATTTTTGGAAAACATCTAAAATCATTTGAGAATGTCAGACTGTGACCTTTACTTGCTGAATGCAAGCCAGCATGCTTTTCTTGCTTTTTTTTAACCCAAATATTTGCACAGCATATGATCAAGTGGAACAAAGTTCAACACGCTGTGTCAGTGAAAACTTTGTAAGGGCTGCTGCACTTAATGATACAAGTAAAAAGAAAGAATGGAGTTTGGTATGTAGTCTTAATGTTATAAAAACAATAAAAATGCCAGCACATTTCAGAGGAGCACCTTTTCACAAAGGGTCCATATAACTTCATTAACTGGTAAAGCTCTCACACATTCTGCTCGAATACAATCTGCTATTGCAGTTCTTAAACTTTATGATGAACATTTGACATACATTGTTGTACTGTATGTCAAGATGAAAGAAAGAGGAGTTTGTATAAAACTACTCTTTAATATCATATTGCAAGTCAATGATAAACTCTCCCTTTGTGATATTATAAGGTACATTTAACATGTGCTAAACATTTACGCCTCAAATGACTAACGTAAACGATGCTTCTCTGTCTGCAGTAGTCCCTGATTGCTGATTGGTGCATATAGCTGTCATTCACTATCTTGTCGACCAATCATCTTCACTGTGGGGCGTTGATGTGGGCGTATATGTGTTCAGGCTTCTGATTGGCGCGGTCACATCTCAGGCCGTGTATGATAACATTGAGGATCCAAAACATCGAGGACGGCTGTTTTGATTCAGTTACTAGCGGGTTCTTTTCAAGAAACCAGCAGAGGTCTACAGCATTTGAATACATCTACAACATTAAAGGTATGGTTCTTAGTCAACATATAATTGAAAGGTCGAGGAGAATGCGAACTTGTAGCCAATGCTAGTCAACTAGCTAGCTAGTAGCTAGTCAGCCAAATATAGCTATCGTTATGCAGCTAGTTAGCTAGTTAATGCTAACGCGTCGAAACCTACTAACTTTAACGTGTTTCCATTTGCTTTAGAACAACTGCAATTAGTATATATTATTTCTGATTATTATTATACATGTTTACACTAACATTGAGACACACCTATTTGGTCCTTGTGTTTATGTTATCGGATGTATTGTTAGCGCAAGCAGCTTTACGACATTGGAGAGTTGAATACAGTTGGTACAAGTACAAGTACTGCATTGCAAATGTTACCAAAGTAAAAGTACAAAAGTATTAGCATCAAAATGTACTAAAAGTGCTAATTATGCAGATTGGACCATTTCAGAATCATATATCACATGTGTTGATTATCATTATTGATGCATTCATGTGTTTATCGAAGCTGGTAAAGGTGGAGCAAATATATTTTTACTTTGTGTACAGCAGGGTAGCTTGTGAATTTACTCCTTGTTTAAGTGTTCATTAATTTCCCATCGTTAATCAAATTCTGCAAAGTAACTTATGGAACTAAATAAATAAAGTGGAATAAAAGTCAACGATTTACCTATAAATTGTAGTGGGATAGAAGTAGCAAATAATTCAAGTAAAGTACAAGTCCCTTCAAAATAGTACTTAAGTACAGTGCTTTTGAACCTTGATGTAACTATACTGCTACTTTTAGTTAGTCTTGTTGCATAAGTATTTCAAGAATGTATTCAAATGTTCTGTATGCATCAGGACTGTTTGCAGGCAATGCAACAGAGAATCTTTGAATATTTATGTGATTTTAATTAGGATAAATTGTCAAACAAGAAGGTACAGCACAAAAGAGCCACAGACAGCTTAATGTTACATTAAGTAAAAAGAAATGTTAGGATATATATACACATACATGTGTAATAGGATTATTTGGGGTCAGATTTGAAAGTTGTGAAACAATGACTGACTCACTTACAGCTGATGTTCTGCTATTAGTAAGTCTTGAGATTGTTTTTCTCCATTGTCTGTGTGTAATGGCAGAAATCCACTAACAGCTTTCGATCTACTGGAGTCCTTAAATGAGTTTGTAGCAATAGCTGCAGTATATTGATATCCTTTGGTAATGTGACTGCAACGTCATTTGTAATGTTCAAAAAGTTCCGTATCTAATATAACTAATAGATGTCGTCTCCGTTGTTTGGACAGCAGATCCCTGTTTCTCTGCATCCAGTGCTTCTCCAGTGTTTCTGTTGTCACGGTGATGTCAGCAGCCTGTCTCGTACGCCTGGCAAGGTGCAGTGGTCCTCAAGTGGGACGTAGTGGTCTTTTACAGAGGGGCCTACTCCCACTACCATTCCAGCAGGACAGCCACCCCCACTTCACCCAGAGGCAGCTCTACACCCCTTCAGGAAAACGGTACAGCAACACGCGCTTTGATTCAGACGGCAGTGGCACCCCAACTACTTGGGATTCATTTGGCATCTGGGACGATCGTATCGATGAGCCAATTCAGCTGCCTTCCAGCATCCGCTACGGCAAGCCCATTCCCAAAGTCAGTTTATCGAAGGTAGGCTGTGCCTCGCTCATCGGGCAACGCAAAGACAATGAAGACCGCTACCAGGTCTCCCAAATGACCGACAGCATCCTCTACTTTGCTGTGTTCGATGGACACGGCGGGCCAGAGGCGGCAGATTTCTGTCTAAAATACATGGAGAAATACATCAAGTAGGCAAATCATCAAATGTGGCTTTATCACATACCAGCCGTTGTCACATGATTGCCCAGGCATACCTGTTATAGCTGATTTTCTGATCCTCAGTCTGTTGTTGTTTCAGGGACCTTGTGACAGAGGAGTCCGATCTGGAAGTAGTTATAACGAAGGCCTTCCTTGAAATAGACAAAGCTCTTGAAAGGCACTTGCACTTCTCTCCAAGTGGTAGGTTCTTTCATTCTACATGTACATAGTTATACTGTGTGTATATATACACCGTGGTATTTATGTTATGACACTTTTTTCTTCTCTCCTCAAAACCTAACTTATTTATCCTACTTAGGCTTTGAAGCCTTGGATTCCCAACTGACATTAACCAAGCACTTTGGTTAGAGGTCTGTCATTAAACTCATAGTTACTGAATAACATATGAACAATAAACCACCTACAAGCACAGCCAACACTAGTGCTTCACTATTCATCTACGCATTCAGAAAGCAACACATTAAAGGAAAAACCTGAGCTACTGTGTGGATAGACATAGGTCATGTGGAGGTTTTGTATGAGCCCGGTTAAAGCCTGTGTTATATTGTGGATTGGTGTGTAAGACAGTGTGTTCCACCGTCACCAGAAACAGTAAGCGAGGGAATATTTTATAAAAGATTATTTCAGTAAAAATAACTTCTTTCATTAAAGATCTCTGTTTAATATTTACTCCAACAAACCCTGAAGCTTTTTTAAAGTCCTGTGGTTTGTCAACACTTAACAAAGACACTTGCTGTTGTTGTTTTTCCTATAATTTGTCAACTATCTATCAATCTGCAAAGTATACTGTTTAGCACAGGTAGTGAAATGAATTATGGGTACGTAAAGCATCCCTCAAAGCTAAATATGTGTCTTGATGATTTGCCCTTGTCATATAGAACATTTAAAAAATCAGCTTACATTTTCTTAAATGGCATTATATCTGCTTACGGTTATGTTATTTTATAAAAGCTAGTATACGTGTAATGTGGCCAAACATCGGCCACGCTGTGTGAAATGTCCCAATATGCCTGTGTGTGTGTGTGCATGTTATCTACGGCAGCTGCTGACCCAGCTAAGAGCTGGAGGCCCTTGGCACCAATGTGGATGGAGAGAGGCTAGATATTGAAGGAGAGTCCAGCGGGTCCTAAATCCTGGACTACTGGAAGGTTCCCTATCTTTCTCTCACTCCGCTCTCTCTCTTCATTTTCTTCTCTCACCAAGTGTATGCAAATCTTCTTGTGAGACAATGCTTCAGTTGGACCAGTTGTATGAGGTGTACTGTGTGTTGTCAATGACACGTCTGGTCCTTGAGATGCAGCATGTTTAAAATGCATATACGTTTAAAACTGAATATGAAATGGCTATAAATCTCTAGCTAGTGACCTCATTTGTGAATTTGGAGAGAAAAGGTCAAATGCAGACCTAAATCATGACATTTAATGCGGTTAATTCTCATTTGTCGTAACTTAAGAAATTCACGTTTAAGTGTAGTAAACACATTACGTCGGATGTAACCGTGTTGCTTTTAAGACACATTTTGAAGTCACATCAACCGTTTGCTTGCTTTAAAAAGAAGTATTACTAATTACCATTACCAAGTATTTATATTTGATATTAATTTCCTTATGACGAATACATTTTTTTTCTTTCATTTGGAACTCTAAATAAATGCATGTAAACCTTTATATATATATACAGTCTATGATGTAAACCCTCACCTGAGGATGTATAACAAGGATCTTGTATGAGTACTATACACAGATGAGTGTCAGATATCTTTAGCTCTTTTTATAACTCTGCTGTAGCGTTAGCTGTGGACCTGAACTCTGTGCTGAAACAGTTCGACCTGCATGTGCGACTGCCCCCTCTTTTGTTTACTGTGTAATCTCCAGCCCTCTAAATGACTCCCCACTCATGTGTTCATGTTTTGATGTGTGGATGTGATGTGTGAGATACACCATGTGATGATTGATGTGACCAATGTGAACTTTTTTTGTGTTTACCATTTTTATTTTGTATGGCACGTTCCACCTCTAATGTGACTGTTCTTGTCTCTGTAGTGAATGCAGGCACCACCTCCACCGTGGCCCTGCTGAGGGACGGCATCGAGCTGGTGGTGGGCAGTGTGGGTGACAGCCGCGCCATGCTGTGCCGCAAGGGCAAGGCCGTTAAACTCACTGTCGACCACACTCCTGAGAGGAAGGATGAGAAAGAGAGGTGAGGAGAGGAGAGCTTATCGGCACTGCAAAGTTTGTCATTCAAGGGGACGTTTATCAGCGGTATAGGCATATGTACGGGCGCTGTGCAATAGCTGCCCACTGCTCCTAGTACTAGACTCCTGGTACTAGACTCCTGGTACTAGGATGGGTTAAATGCAGAGAACACATTTCACTGTGTGCGCTGCATGTGTGACCATTAGAGAGGGTTTCATCCCTCCCAATTCTATTCTATATCAAACGTATCATTACCTCACATCATTTCTAAATAACTACCGATTTAAAGTACCGTAATTTCCGGACTATTAAGCGCACCTGAATATAAGCCGCACCCACTGGATTTTTTTAAAATACGTATCTTGTACATAAATAAGCCGCACATGTCTATAAGCCGCAGGTGCACCTGTGAGACCCGTGGAGAGTCTCCTGTCAGGAGAGAATGAATGTGGAAGAGCGGGACGGTCGGTCACCAACCGGAGCGGCTTTAAACCGTGGCCGGTGCTCGTGCTGTCAGTCCTGGGCTCCGCTGTGGGCTGTGTGTGCGCTCTCTATACCCCATACTCAAGAGCGTGTGCCTGTGGACAGAGGTGTGTCTCGCGCACACAATGATGTGCAAACTGCTACTTTTACATACAGTTTTCTCGGCCGTCTGCTTTCTGTGTGTTGACCCAGTCTTCGAGCTCATTTTCTAGTATCACGCTGCTGTTTCTAACGGAAAAATACATAAATTAGCAGCGTCATTGTGTAAGCTGCGATGTTCAAAAGCGTGGGAAAAAAGTAGCGGCTTATAGTCCGGAAATTACGGTAGATGGCAGTATCAGCCAGTATACATTAAAACAACTGTGTGCAGGGCTTTTAAGAAAACGATTTTGCCATTCTTTAATCCCGAAATGGGAGTAAATACACTTTAATCTGTGATTAGAAGTAGATCAGAATCAGAATACCTTTATTAGTCCCACGGAGGGGATATGTACATAGTTACAGCAGGAAAAAGAGCCACAGACGGCTTAATGTTACATATGTTAAATAACATGCATTAAAAAAAAAGTACTAAATTATGATATAATAAAAAGTTACATAATTTAAAAAAAAATACACACCTTGTAACAGTTCTAAGGATTTAGCAGCCAGGTATATATTACAGTTATTAACGGCATCTATATATATTGCACATAGTTTGTTAGTATTTAGCAGCAAGGGGTGATATAGTCTGTGTTGTGGTGTGTGTAGGGGGGGATACTAAACTGTCCAACTTAAAACCCAACATGAAGTATTTAGGCTTTCTAAAGTTCTTAATCCTTGTTATTTATCAGCATACTCCCTTTTAGTAAAACCCAGTATATCTGTTGCATTTGTTTTTAAACTGTCTCTGGTGTTATGGAGATGTAGCTGTTTAATGAAAAGCATCTGTTTATCTTTTTAATGCTACATCTCTGTCAATCGAGTACTTTTCTGTGTGCGTCTCTGCGTCTAGGATAAAGAAGAGTGGAGGTTTTATCACCTGGAATAGTCTGGGCCAGTCGAACGTTAACGGCAGGCTGGCCATGACGCGCAGCATTGGAGACTTTGACCTGAAGAACACCGGGGTCATCGCTGAGCCGGAAACCAAAAGGATGACGGTAGGTTTTTAAAAGAGGGATTTGAAGCAACTTTGCACTAAATACATACGGATTTACAACAAAAGAAATAACCTCAACTTGTCAATAAGGAGTCTGTACAATTGGTTATTATATATAGGATGTTATTTAAGGATTTTATTTTGGTTCTGTTTTTGAATAAATGTATTATCCCTTCAATGTGTTTCTTATTCCTTATAAGTCAAAGTTAGACATCTTTCTAAATATAGCTTGCCTTGTCCTCAGTTGCACCACGCCCACGACTCTTTCCTGGCACTGACCACAGACGGTGTTAACTTCATCATGAACAGTCAGGAGATCTGCAACGTAATCAACCAATGCCACGACCCCAAAGAAGCCGCTCAGAGAATCTCTGACCAGGTAAGAGCTTCATACGGGGCCTAAACACACGGAGTGAAACCAAACCATGCATCTAAAGTCTGGTAAATGGACACTCAGAAATCTATCTGTTACATTTACAGACCCTCATAAGTATTCTTTTCATTTCAAGCTACACTCATAGTGGGCTGCTGCCATCAGTCAAATCTGTCCCTCTATCATTTCATCATTTACAAGAGTAGTGTAATGTGTGCTTAGCGAGAGTGTGGATGAGCGACACAGAGAGAGAGAGTTTGCGTTGAGAAAAAAATCAGAGAACAGAGAAGAAATTAGAGGAAAAGTTGTCTTGTTTTATTAAATGTAGTGTCACACACACTTTTTGCCCCCCCTACACTTCTAAAACTAACACACGGTTTTGCAGGAGCGAGTTTACTGAATGCGTGTCAGACATGCAGGTCATGCACTTTGTAACCATGCTGTGTAGCTTGACTTAAGGTCCTCACACACCAAGCCGATTTCGGCCGTCGACAGATGTCGGGCCGCCGATGAGCGTCGTGTCGCCCTACTCAGATTGGTGTGTCTTGGTATGTCCCGTTGTGTCTTTTCGGCCGTGCCGACATCTTCCGCCGCCGGTAGGCTGTCGGTAAAAGGCCGTCGGCTAAAGAAATCACTCTGATTGGCTGTTGAGCTTAGCGAATCAGTGTATGAGAAGCGAAACGGAAGTGAGGGACCCAAACAAACTATTAAGAAGGCAAATCGGAGATTACATTTAACTCCAGCTCTCGACACAGGTTCGGGAAAGCCCCATGAGCTTCTCGCTGTAGAGTGAAAATGGAACGCACACGCTATTTGTTGCTATTTGACACAACAGTCGGGTCCGTCGGGACGTGTTCTTTGGTGTCAGAATGGTGTGTAGGGGCCTTAACATGAGCCCTAATGAACACAGTAAAACATGTCCGTCAGGATCCATACTTTATGGACCTGCTGGAGGTCGTCTTTGGTCTCAGACAATTGCTCAAACTCCAATGAATTTATGTTGCAAATAGTAGACGGCAGACTTTTGTACGATTGTTAATGTCTTTCTTTACATGATGGTCCTCTTGTCTCACAGGCCCTGCAGTATGGCTCAGAGGACAACAGCACGGTCATCGTGGTGCCCTTCGGAGCCTGGGGGCGGCACAAGAGCTCGGGCCCCAGCTTCTCCTTCAGCCGGAGCGTGGTGTCCAGCGGGCGCTGGGCGTAGTCAGGTTGGGGTCTGCAGACCTGGTCAACGTGTGCAATACAATCCAACAACAGTGCCCTTGTGGAAATATTATAAAAAGTGTGGTTTGCTCCAAAAATGTATACAATAGGGTAACTTGATATTATTTAGAGTAGCATGATGTGAGCCTCCTGTCCTTAGAGGCAGTATTCATGAAGTGCACTAAATGAAAAACATCCTCTTTATAAAAGGTTTGATCTCACGCAGGCCGATGACCTTATAGACGCTGAAAGCTAAGAAGAGTTTGAGTGGCAGGCAGGAGTTCCCGATGACCTGACAGCCGTCGCCTGTATTTATTTCGCCTGCTCTGAATCACCTGAGATTTGAAGACTGCTATCCTGTCAGTCTTTTAAATACTTTTAGCTATAATACCCAAGTTTGCACTTTTTTGCACGTTGTTAACTTAACGTGGATCATTTGCAATTTTAACAAAAAAAAGTGCTTCTGGATTTTACCAGCTGTTTTTAAAGCCAGCCGTCTTTCTGTTTCTCAGTGTTAAGGATTGGACTACATGCACAGATACGGAAAATACAATAATGGAACTGCATTTTAGGGATGCATGATATGGATCGTTTATCAATAACCGATAAATACCGGCTTCTCACCGCAAATGCTCATAACCCAAGCAATATTTCCACATTTCTGGTATTATAAAAAAAGCAGGTTTTTTCAGGATAAGAGAGGCAAAGCAAAAAATATATCATTTAATAATGATAGATCTTATCTATCAGATCATAATTGTTGTCAAACAAAAACAACAAACACTCTTTTTTTCTAGTAAAGTACATTAATAACTTGTATTGCAAATTGAAATTGTGTTGCCTTCCTCTGAAAACCGTCCAAAGCGGCAACAACATGTTTATCAGCGTTCTGCGCTTCTCCCCTCTGTTGATTGGCCGATCTCAAACACACAGTGTCAGAGTGTGTACATGCTGCACCTGTGAAGTCTGTCAAAGCTATAGAGTGCCACGGTGACGCGTCCTAAAACCCGGAAGTAAGTTATTATTTTACCACTTCCGGTTCCTTCGGAAAAAAACAATGCAATTTCTCCATAGGATTTTGGGAAATAGCTCGAAATAAGGTCTGTGGTTGAAACACATTGAAGAGATGTGTCTACCCTACTTTTACAATTTTCAAATCGTAAATCTAAACGATGGATTTATGATCGATTGATTTATGATTCGAAAATTGTAAAAGTAGGGTAGACATGTGGATATTATCCGGCTGAACAAAACGGGATCCGTCTCTTAAATGTGTTTCAACCACAGACCTTATTTCGAGCTATTTTCTAAAATCCTATGGAGAAATTGCATTGCGTTTTTGACGAAGGAACCGGAAGGAGTTTACTTCCGGGTTTAGCTTTGTCTTATTGGCTAATCATTTATCAGCCATCATTTTATTTACAGAATACATTTCCCGTCATTGATGATGATGATTTTATCGGCCTGATTTATATCGTGCGTCCCTAATTAATTTGTCAATTGATCGGATTTAATTTAGCCCTTTTATATCAAAATGTACATAGAAAGGTCACGACTTCTGAAGCAACTGGACAAAAAGCATCACGACCAAAATACGTCAGAGGGTAGGTCTCGATACGTCCGTTCTTAAATGTTCTCTAATTGCACAATCGTTGAGAGAAATGAACCCAGAATGTTCTGTGATCTAGTTTGTGCTTAATGCTATTTATATGATCAGCATTTCCGTGGCGCATATAAGATATTCTTGTTACCAAGCTTGTATAAGTGTTAATATTTCTATTAAGAAACTGTATTTTAAGGGCACTAAGATGTGTTCAAGGTACAGAAATGTAAAGTTTATGTTTTGTAAATAATTATATTTATGTACATCCGGAAAACTGGTAAATTCTCATTCGTCATATCAGTCACAAACGCAGGACCTTTGCTTCAGTTTCATCTTCTTTTGTTTGGTTGTAACTTGTTTACAATCATTAATTCTTCATTTGATGTGTCACTCAGAAAGAGAAAAGCACACTTAATGCAACGCTAAAGAGATGTTCAGCTAAGAGCCATGTTCGACTAAGTGAATGTTTGCTTAACTTCGCTCCTCCACGGAGAAATATCACTCGCACCCTGCAGGGTTAGGAGTCTAAGCTGTAGGTTGTCCTGGCTGATGTGAAGGGTTAGAGATCGACTGTTCTGTCCACTGTTGAGAAATACAACGCTTCATATCATCCTTCTTCTACCTGTGACATTTGTTACCTTCAGTTCTTTTCCTCCAACACCAGCTTTGGATGTTATGTGAACTGTCTTTCTGATTGACTCGTCCTCCATACAAACCTCATCTGTTACACATGTATCGCAGCGTGTTTGTTTTTTTTCTTCCTGTTTTTGGTTTCACTGCCTTTTCAAATACAATCGTTGTATCCGGGACCTAAATGTGACTTTTTCCAACACGACACTGTTAGTACTGTATTTTTGGTCTCAATGGCTTGTGACACAAACGATTAAAAACCAAACAAATAACAATGATGTGTTCTGTCTTTAAATCTTCTGTTTGTTGTACGGCACGGGTGTCAAACTCAAATACACAGTGGGCCAACGTTTAAAACATCGGTACTAGTCGAGGGCCGGACTGGTTCCATGTTTATTGCAGAACTTATTGAAATGAACTTATTGCACATATTAAACCTGGAACTAACAAAGCTTAAATTATTGCCTATAAAAACAACATTATACATTAAATAATCAGTTGCATTCATTTCTTATGGCTCTATCAGCAGCTTTTCCGGAGTCATTTCTTATGTTTACATTTTTCCACAGGCCAACAACAGCTTCAAAAAAACAATTTCCCTCAAAGAAAAAAACAAACATGCCCTGTTGTCGTGAGAAACAAAGTGCAGAAGGAAACATCCATGTAAACTCAGGTTGCTGCTCTGTGATGCTAGTTCAAGCAGATACTTGGCATCTCATCTTGGGTGCAAGTTCATCAATGTTTGGGGTCAGGCTCTGAGCTGAGGAGACCCTCAGGATTGAGTGAAGGTGTGCGTGCAATATACCGGCGGGCCAGATCTAATAGTAATTAGAAATGACCCTGCGGGCCGAAATTAAATCCACCACGGGCCTGATTTGGCCCCCGGGCCTTGAGTTTGACACGTGTTGTACGGAGAAGTACAGATACGAAATGACTCGATAAATAAATCAAATGTGTAAAAATAAAAACATATTAAAATGCAGGTTAATTTCTCATCCAATAAATTATAAATATTATCTTTTTATAATTAATTTTCCTTTTAAACCTGTGCATTTATTTGATGATTGAGACCATTTTTGTATGTCTTTCTTTTTTTGTGTGTATTATTAGTTTCTTGTCCATTTATTCTTGGAGTGTAAAAGAAAGGTTTCATGGTCGTCACTCTGATAGCCAAAAAATGCTTTACTGAGGAATTCAGCCTGACAGACCGACTGGATTTAAGAGGGCGACATACTGCAGCGGCTAAAGAAGTATTCAGATCCTTAAAGGTGGGGTAGGTAAGAATGGAGAAACCAGCACGAGTGCGCAAGAATTTGAAAGTACGCAGCCGAAAAATCATTTACCTAACCCACCTTTAACGTGAGTAAAAGCAGAATTCCTACACTGAAAATACTATAGATTTGGCAATTTGTTATATCATCAAAATGTAGGCTACGAAAAAGGTGTAGTGAAATATTCCCGATCATGGGATTTGTTTGGAATGATGGTTCAGGTGCATCCATCTTTATGCAACTCCGTGAAAATACTGCAGTGAAAGCATTTTGAATGTTTTAAAGGTAAGTACAAGTATGTTTGTGTAATCAGGAAATATTGAAAAGTTTCAATAGTAGAAGTGCTCGGTTAAGAACATTTCCTTCGTGATTGATAACATTTAATTATATATCAGATGGATATATATAGGATTTGACTGCTGTATTTAGTTGAGGTCAGTCAGTCAGAATACATATTTTCGTTTTATTGATTAATCTGCTGATTCATTTTGTCTTGTGTTTTTTAAAGAGATGTAATGATTACAGGTGATTCTGTTTGTAAACACGAGAAAAGAAACAGTCACTGAGAGTTCAAAGTGAAACCTTAAACTCTTTTGTTTTGTCCAACCGGCTGTTTAAACAGCAACAACATGTAATTACTTACATGTGATATACAGCTGGGTAGTGGTGCAGTAAAGAGGACAATATTTCCCTCTGAGATTTTAGTGAAGTACAAGTTATTTATTTTACT
This sequence comes from Gobionotothen gibberifrons, assembly GCA_943591055.1. Lineage (NCBI taxonomy): Eukaryota > Metazoa > Chordata > Actinopteri > Perciformes > Nototheniidae > Gobionotothen > Gobionotothen gibberifrons. The sequence goes on along the minus strand of CALSBZ010043400.1, from coordinate 258,111 downwards.
TTTATTGTCCAAACATGCACTTTGTTAAAAATTAAAAACCTTTTTGGTATACACATTAAAAATAAGACATATAAACAACATGCCCTATTGTTGCTGTTATTCTATAAACTCTTGTTAAAGTTACACCACTGGAGGATAGTCTGTCTCTGTTTAATCCCTGTCCTCTCTCTCTGTGTGGTGGATAAAGGGTTAACGTTGAGGGGTCCCAGCTGAGTGGAGGCACCTGTCCCCCCCTCAGCGTGCCCCCATCCCTCTGCTTCTCAGTCTGCAGCAGCGCTCCTCTGAAGCTGCAGCAGGATCACAGCAGCAGCCGGTGAGTCACAACCAAACTCTTCTTTACTTGGAGCAGGTGATCACTTTCTGAAAAGCATGATTTCTTTGTTTTAGTTGTGCTTCTGCAAGACTTAGTTTGCGTAATAGTTGGAGCAAGAAGAACATTTATGTTTGAAGTCCTTTTTAGCGTTAAAAAAATCTAAAAACGACATGTATGAAGTAGTGTGAGAATCTGTGCTATACACAGGATTTGACCACAGAGTGATGTGATCTGTGCAGGGGTGAGAAAGGGATTACAACTTGTATTTAAGTAAAAGTATTAATACCTCACTGTAAATACTGAACTTGAAGTAAAAGTCCAGCATTCAAAATCGTACTTATGTGAAAGTACGAGTTAAAAATGTACGTGAAGTATCAAAAGAAGAATACTCATTCTGCAGAACCATGACATTTATCAAAATTAGAATTCATTATGCATCATATATTTTGAGCTCTAATGTGTTTTAATGTAATCAAATGAACAAAAATAAAGGTTTCTCATTCTGCAGAAAATCGTCCCTGTCTGTGTTTTAATATTAAATATTGTTATTCAATTTGGATGTTTTTGGATTGATATTTAACTGATGTATAATTGTCCTAACTTTGGTCTGCATACTGAATTGTACGGTGCCCATTTGAACGAATGCTGTTGTTGAGCAGTTTAATCTACAATTTAGAGATCATTTATTTGTAAAAAGAAGATAGCATTTGTATGAAGAACAATGGAAAAAACGTAATTAAATTAAAAAGCCAAAGAAATGGCCCTTCTGATATATAAGGGTCATTTTGAGATGATGTAATTATGCGTAGCTCATGTCAGCTAAAGAGCAGCCGTGCAAATAGTTTTATGAAGATTGCGTGAAACCCTGAGATTCACACATCAGTCAAATATGTCTTTCTCTCAGATCACGGTCCCAGGATGATGGAGAGAGCCAATCACATCAACATTGCCATGATAGAAGACGTCGGCACTAACGGGACGGTGGGGTCAAAGGTCGCCCCCGGCGCGGAGCAGAGCCCGAGGCAAGGCTCCACCGTGAGCTTCCACAACGTGCGCTACAGAGTGCAGCTGCAGAGCGGCTTCGTCTGCCGGAGGAAGACGAGCCACCGGGAGATACTGCTCGACCTCAAGTCAGTCCTCAAAACACACACGCTCTTCATCTGTCTGTCTTCTGTCAGTTACAGCTGTTTGTATCAGAAAGAGGAAAGGTATATTAACTGAAGTACTGACTGAGGGAACCATTTTGAGGTTGACGTTTAGGATATTTCTTTACTATATATTTTTACACCACTACATTTATTTGACTGTTTTAATAACTAGTTACTTTAGAGATCCAGATTATTAACTGATACAACATTAACATTAACTAATAAATCAACATTGACTGCACTTGTAACAGAACAACAAGAGCCACATTTACACAGAGACTTTATTTGACTAATAATTTCCTCAGATTTCAGTAGAAAATCTTTTAAAGGCAAGGCAAGTTTATTTATAGCACCTTTTAACACAAGGCAATTCAAAGTGCTTTACAAAAAATGAAAGACATTAAGAAAATGGCGTTTAAAATCAGTCATTAAAAAGAAAAGATAATAAAAGAAACATTAAAAGAAAAAATACATGGATAAAAGTTACAGTGCAGTTTAAGATATGATATTGTAGAGATGAATGCTCATTTGTTCTAACTTAACTAAACAAACTCTTACCCCGCTCCATTAATCATGTTCTTGGCAAAGAGTGTTGACTTTCAGCTGAAGTGATCAAACACATTCTTAACTTTGGAGACTGCGTTACAATAAAAGAGCGGTATTTCTTTATTTTAGTTCAATCCGGCTCATTATATCCTTGTTCAAAGTGGAACAATAGTGAATAGACTCTTGAATTATTTTCTTTCTGATGGTATTAAACACACCTGACGTTTCCCATGGAGGAATGAATCATTTCACACAAGTTTCTCCCGCCTCTGTGTTAATTATCTGATATTAAGCATGGTTTCTTGCATATAATCTCTCTGATGCACCTCTCTGTCTGCCAGGGAAACGAATTAAAGTCGCTCACGTGATCCGCTGTCGGGATTTTATTCATTTTGATTCCATTTTATATCACTGACTCTTTTCTGCTATTGTGTAACTGTTCCCTCTGAAGTCAAAGGATTTACTTTTAATAACATTTCCCAAAGCCCAGGATAGTTTTTCTTTCAAAAAAGGCTAATGATATCAGTAACAATTGCAAATTACGTTCATTCTGTTTCGGATGAATGAGGGAGGAATGTGCTTTGAGAAAAATACGTTTCCTCATGTCAGAGAATCTAATTATTCCACTCTGTTTCACACTCCTCACATTTGGATCCTAAAAACTGATGTACAGAAGTGAAAATATGATAATATAATTTTTTTAAATGAATACAAACCGTTTAAATATGTCCCAATCATGGTGTTTAAATTAAATGATCCCTGCTAAATTGGTTTGTGCTGCAGTGGGATAATGAGACCTGGACTCAACGCTATTCTTGGACCGACTGGAAGTGGAAAATCTTCGTGAGTATCCCACTGATCTAAAAAAAAAAGGTATTTAAAATGCATTTGTTTTTGATATAATTGTTACATTTTTTGTATGATTTTTTTGTTGAAAGATTCTTGGACATCCTGGCTGCGAGGAAGGACCCCTCAGGTCTCTCAGGAGAGGTCCTCATCGACAGAGCACCGCAGCCTCCGAACTTCAAGTGCCTCTCTGGATATGTGGTTCAGGTGCATTTTGAATTATTTTAATTATGTGAACCTGCAGGACCTGATTCCTTTCGGTACTGATTTTCGTCCACATTAATATTGCTAACCTGATGTTTGGTCTCCACAAACTCCTGAGACAAATATCCGGCTGTTTATCACGAAATACTACGTTCAAAGTCCCTCACTTTGTCTGGGGCTAAAACAAATGTGTGTAATGTTTTTATTAGAGCTTTTCACTACAATGCATTAAATCAAATGTTAGCTTAAATTGTGTTCTGTTTTTCAAAGGTAATCAAAACTATTTTAAAAAAGTGAGTCGAGTCAGTTGAATTATATTTAAAGTAAAACAAATCCCACTGTTAAGTTTTATGAATTAAAATTCAATCAATTCATGATATTTCTGATAATGTTAAGTGATTGTTGTGGGGGAAACTTCTGAAGCAATGGAGAGTCAGGACTCTCACGAGGAGAGCTGGAGCTTTGATGGCAAACACTGACGGTTTATTTGGAGTTACGGCCGGAGAATTGACAAGACAGGTTGTGCGTCACGAGTTGACACAGCGGTTGCCAAACCAATTCTGAAGAACTCTTTCTGCAGCTCGAGGTTTTAACTAGTTCGGAGTGTAATAATCAACATTCTTCATCAGTGCGACTAAAGCATTATGGACCCTGAATCTAACTAGAGCTGTCGTCCATAGGAAAGAATGTGCGCCAGGGAACCTACGTCCCTGATCAGTAAACTACCTCACGGCGGCTTGTGCTCTGTCATAGACTGGCAACAACAATGCGCCCAAGCTGCCCCTCCTTAAGAGAGATAGCAGCAATACCCAAGGCCGTAGACCTATGCCATGAGAAAGGAGACAGTGAGAGGAGAAGACGATGAACTGGGTCGAAGGTTGAATAACTAAGCAAATTATTCCCCAACAATTGTGATCTAAAAATAATAATTGATTAAACATTTTTGAATGTTTGAAATCCACTTTTTTTATTTAGTTGTGTTTAGTGAATGATATTTCTAAAGTCAAAGAGAAACAAATACTGTTTTGGCCCTGATGGAAATGACCTCCCAGAAACCACATTAATAAGAGCTTTGAGAGTGAATCAAAAACAGCAGTCATGTGCTGTAACACAAAAGATCTAAAAGACACTAAAAAGCTCTGTAAAGCTTAGAGTTGGTTGAAACTAGGGATGCCAGTGATTATTCGATTTTTCGAATATT
>CALSBZ010043400.1:214850-238882 GCA_943591055.1 Gobionotothen gibberifrons | reverse complement strand
CCCCCCCCCCCTCCCTCCCTGTGAGCCCAGTGGCTGTCTGCGAGACACAGCGAAACCCAGCCCGAAACACACACACTCCCGCAGCCTGGCTGGGAGTTTGTGTGTGTGCTCAGGCTGAGTTCCGCGGTGTCTTGCAGACCCCACACCAGTGAGCCTCGCAATGTCCCGCCGAGTGTGTGTGTGAGGAAGTCCGCGGATTGGTCCAAACGTAACGGCTCCGCGGACGTAACCATTTGGACCAATCTGCTGAGCTGTTACGTTACGTTACGTCACAGAACCCAAGAAGTAAACAATGGAAAAAGAGAAATCTCCAACGAGGCGTTCTGGGGCAGCATAGACAGGTCTTTTCTGTGTTAGAGTTTTACTCGCTACAGGGTGTACTTTGAGGGTTTGTGACTCTGCAGACCGTTTACATGCAGAAAAACCATCATAACACACAAGGGGACGGGTAATAACCAGAAAAGCATGACATGGGACCTTTAAGTCATTAATCGACTAAAATAACAGATCATTTAACTTCCTTTGACTATCAGAAGTTTAAAAAACGTTTTGTAAAAGATGTTACCTTGGGTTTAAGGGAATTTTCATGAACAAGTGTCAAGCATTTATCAATTTATTTAAAAAGATTAACCGTAGAATAAGTAAAGAAATAAAAAAACAACAATTGATTGAGGAGTAATAAGGAGGAAAGAAGATAAACACAAGTTTTTCAACTCTTTCAAATGTTTCATCTGCACATTTATAGCAGCAATTTCAGAAAAGTTTAACCTTTTGTAGTATTATTATTAAGGTTGGAAAAAAAACTAACGTTGGATGGACAATCAGGTTAAACAATGTTTCATCAATGCAAACATTTGTTGCATTTCATTCCAACCAGATGCCATTGTTCTGTCATCATTGTACTGATGTGATCAGTGATTCTCACCTGGCGATGCAGAACAGGTTAATGTTCCCGTTGTAGACGGAGAAGTCGAGGAACACGGCTCTGGTGCCTCGGTCCAGCCACAGATGGTCTTTGAGGAACTGCAGTTGGGTTGCTGACTCCTCTCTCGTTCGGGACAGGTCTTGGTAGTATCCTCCAGCTCCATATTTAGATATCTGGCCCCAATAACCACTGCCAGCCATCTCACTCTCTGCTGTATACATCCACCTAGGAGACAAAAGAAAGAAGATATTGTAGACATTTGTTAATACAGCTTCAGTCCCATTAAAACTGGTAATCAGACCCTATCAAATTTAAAAGCATGGACTCACGCAGTTCCATTCTTGGGGCCAAAGGAGGCCGTGTCCTCGTTGGACGGGGTGTACATGTTGTAGCAGTCCTGAATCTCGCCTCTCAGATCTTCGTGGACGGAGCAGGACTCGTTGCGGACTTTAACCTGTCGGAGCCGTGGCACCCCGAGGAGCAGGTTCTCATAGTAGATGAGACTCTGATTCTCTGGCAGGCTCTTGTTGTTGTACCACACCTCCCAGTACATGCCTTTGAGGAAAGGTCCCTCTGTGAACTGTAAGGGTAGGAGAGCCAAGTTTACAACACAGGAGAGGCCAGATATTAGAAAACCCTGTTGGTTATTTATTTTGATTGCAAAATTGGTCTTTGTCGACCACCCAAAATGCTTTGTATTATTATATTTTACAATACTCATTGAAAAGTGTATTGTTAGATATCAAGCAACAAAAATGTTATACATAGCTTTAACTTGCTGTGATAATATGATTTTGCTATAATCTTTTGTTATAGACACTAGGGCTGAACGATATACCGTGTCATGGCGAGAACCACGATATGCGCATGCATATTCACATCGCAGGGACGTGCGATTTTTTTATTTAAAAAAAAAAAAGTTTTAGGGCGTTCGATATTAAGTAGGTAAATTAACTCAAACACGTCATGTTACAATTATTTTTGCTGCTTGCTACAAAAGGAAAACCTGCGCGGCTCTCATGTCAGGGGTACTTGAGTGGAGTGACATGCAGGCTCTGCATGCACAGCAACAAACTATTTCAGATGCCTTTGCCGGTGTTGCACCATATGAGAGGTTCAAAATGGCATAAAGGAGCTGGTGTATAGCTGTTCTTAATTTTATTTTTATAATGTTGTTTAAAAGATGTCCACTACTTTGCTGCTATTTGCACAAAAAAGGTTTTAATTGTGGAATAAAAAGTGAAATGACCTATTTTGTCACGTATGTTAATTCCCTAATGTGATATTGAAGCTTCCTATAGTTTAATGTAATACGTTGAATCTCTTGGATCCCTTCTAGACACCACTCTTCTTCATTCACAGATGAACCCCCTTATTTGAGGGGAAGCAACCTGCATTATCATGACATGTTAGATCATGACTTAAGGTATGATGAGTCAACCAGTTAAGATCCAGACGTCCGTGACTAAAATCCTTCATCCGGTTAAATATAGTTAAAAAAAACGCAATATATATCGCAGGGGAAAAGAATATCGCAATGTCAGTTTTTTTCAATATCGTGCAGCCCTAATAGACACTGCACTTTTTTCTATGTTAGAGCCAAATCTCCTACCTTGTTTTACTTCTGGTATGTATTTCCACTGAAATGTATTTCTACGGAAGTGGAACTACAGCTGTGACCATGTGTGCTCAGATGAAAAGCACCAATGTACTCTTTTGCATGGCCTTTATTATACATTATGGCCCAACTAAGCTCTGAAGGCTACGTGTAGTTTGACGTTTTGGAAAATTAACTTATTAACTTTCTTGCTGCAAGTTGCATGAGAATATAGACACCATTCTCCCCTCCGCCAGTCAAAATGTAAGGATGAGAAACGTAGCTTACAAAGCCGAACATTAATGAAATTTGCGTTTTACCTTCCAGAAATCCTCCATGGTTGAGAGGCTTCTAAAAGAGGAAGGGTCCCCGGCATACAGCGGTGTGTCCAGGAACAGCTGAGACATGACTTTGGTATAGTAGTACATATTGGCACTCACCATCCCATAAGTCACTACAGAGCAAAAAAACACAAGTATTCAAACTGATATTCCTGTTAGCACTTGCTTCATAACAAGCTGTTGGTGAAATGCAGTCATACAACGGTAGAATCACAAGTAGTTAATGTTGTTGGTGTACGTTTGCTCTTTAAATCTAGTTTGACAATGCAAAGAATTGATGAAAACAACAAGAAGTCAGTATTGGGTTAAACTTTATTTATTTTCACTACACAGCACTATTCCTAGTAGCATTCAGCGTTCAGTTTTCAGGCACCAGCTCTGGAAACTGCTTATAATGTCGAGCTTTGCCTGGCAGAATATCCCTCAATCCAGTCTGCCAGGAAATAATTTCCTGATCCACCCTTAAACCACACTTTGGCATATTTCACTGCAGCAAAAAGAGAGTAGAGAAACTTTACCACAAGTTTTCTCATCATATGCATGTTAAATGTGACTCCAATGATCTTTTTACCATCAGAAAATGTGGCTATCAAATGTGTGCTGTAGCTGTAACCCCCTGTCTGGTGTCACAGATTCATTTTCAGCTGCCAAAACCATTAAGCATACAATGTGAGCTTGGAAAATAACTTTTCAGCTACCAGAAAAGTGCCTGCGTATTTGTGCCACATTTTAAGTGCTTTCTATGAGTCACTTGGATCAACTATCATTTCAGTATTCTTGAGTGTTTACTTACAGATACAAACAGTGATGAGGAATGCGATGTATGTGACCATCTCCCTCAGTACGTTCCTGAGGTACCGCTCTCGACTGCTGTCACTGTCCTCCATCAGCTCTGTGCCCCACAGAACTGCAAAGAAAAAAACAGCAATTCAAATGGCAGTCAGCATGTGTACAATAGATATTATGTTTCTCCCTTCGAATAAGCTATTGAGTTAGAAAGAGCAAAATCCCTACCCTTGGGGTTTTTTAAAATATTAATTTTAGAGCAAAGACATAGAACAATCTCTTCTTTTGTGACTCTATGATAATTGTTCTTACATAGTAGCATTGAAACTTTAGTAGATGTCTGCTATAAGGACATTGATAACATTAGTGGGGAGGGTGACACTCAATACAAATGTCTTGTTTATATTGTTAGTATGGGGAATTACTACTTCAAATCACTGAAATACCTCTGATGTCATTGTGCAGTGAAAAAAGCTTGATGGTGTACGTAAACATTATCATGGTTTTACTAATCTGTAGCTAGATAATTGCTGAACTATTCTAGGAAGTTTACAAAGAGCAGTGGTGTAAAGTAACTAAGTGCAGGTGTAACTACAATTTAGAGTGTAGTGTACTTTTTCTCCACCACATTCATTTTATACCTTTAGTTACTTTGCAGAATTGGCCAAATTATTCGAAATATAACCAACAATGCAATAAGACTTTAGTTACACCTGGAGTAAATTCACCATCTACCCTGCAGTATACAAACTCAATGCAAGTAGATGCACCTTTATAAGCTGTGATAACACTTTAATGCAACAATATTTCTAATCAAAAACATATATCATTCTGAAATGGGTCAATCTGCATATTGAGTACTTTTACTGTATGTAAATGTGAATACTGGACGTTTACTTCTAACAGAGTATTGATACACTCTTCTACTTCATTCTACTTTATAACAAGATCTGAGTACTTCTTCCACCTCTGACAAAGTGGGTGACTAACTTCTGATCTTTTGCAGTATCTGCTTCAAATAGCCGCGGTGGAGATGCCTGTCCTGCTGCCGGGCATCCACAGTCGGGGTCGGGTAGAGTCCTCCGCGGGTGATGTGGGTGCTGCTGCCCGCTCCGGGGAAACTGCCCAGGCCGCTGCTGCAGCTGCTGCTGGAGGCCGTGGACACCGACCTCCTCCCGGGACTCGCTGGAGGCCAGTCGGCTGCCATGATCTCCTCTTCGGGCTCAAACCCCGGGTTGTCGCGGCTCCAGGCTTGTCTGGACGGGGGGGACGGGGTGCCTACGACTCCCCCGAGACCCAGGTCTTGATGCTGGATGTTCTCCATCTCTATCCCCTCGCCTGAGTCTAGTTTGTGCGGCACCTTGGCAGTCTGGCTCTGCGGCAGCTGTTGTGGTCTGACTCGGGATGAACTCATGGTCCAGTTAGCTATTTGTTTTCTATCTACTGCGGGGCATCTGCAAAAGTTACGCTAAACACTGTAGAGTGTTATAACGGCTCAAGCATTTCGGCTAACCGTACCACCTAAAAACGCCTAAAAACAACAAATCTGATTAGAAAAGTGTGTCCAATAACTCCCTAAATAACTACATTAAAGTTACACGGTGTTTACAAATCAAAATCAAGACGTTTTAATAGCGGTATCATGCTCCGTATATAACTTGTGTCAATGTAGTAAGTTAGTTTTCACTCTCAACAAACCGTTAAGAAAACTTTCCGATCTTCAATTCCGTCTCAAAAAACGATGTCCTCCTTAATACAGCGATGCCTTTAATGCGTTTAAAGTTGTTCCCTAATAAGCTATTTAAGTTGTTGCTATTAAGCTATTTACATGACACTGGTGGCTGCATTAAGATGCCGTGTTTATGTGGAAGAAGAAAGACACTTTTCTTGCCCCAGGACAGCCATCTTGTTCCTGAACTGCTCCCCTAAAAAAACTCATTCCCATTTGTTCGGGACTCAGATTACATTAGAAATCATGGCGTCGCAGAAAAGGATGGAAAACACCTCTGTGGAAAACATTTGTAATTGTATTACATATGCTTTTGCTCCATTTTATTGTGTTTTCTTAAATTAACTGTTTTAATGTTCACTTTATAAAGAGATGTGTTTTTGTTGTTGATTTGTAAAGATCAGAATGCAGCTTCCCATCGTTACAGTGTTGACAGTATATTTTTGTTATAGTTTTTAACACTTTGACAACAAATTAGCCTTTGATTTGGTTTTTAAAATATGTTAAGTGCCGAATTTGGATTAATATAGACGTCAGTGTTACATAATATCTGTATGTTTGGGTCAGCGGTTGCCATGACAACACAACAGATGGGGAAATTGAAACTGTTTAAAAGTAATTTTTCAAAAGGTTGCACAGGAGTTTGAGATATAAAACCACAAATTCATAGTTAACTTGGTGTTCAAATTGTCAATTTCTTTAGAGCAACAAAGCATGGTGCTGTTAGAGTTTTCTTTCTGAATAAATCATTAATGCTGCAGGTTATTTGCTTGTAACTTGACATTAAAAGCAAATAGCCCATAGAAAGAGGGAGTCTGATTCGCTAACTATAATGTTTAGAAAAGGAAGCAACCACCTGTAAACAATCTTTTAATCTCTTAATTAAGCAGTTTCTATAGTATCCGGTAATTTCACTCTTCAGATCATCAAAAACATAAACTGACATAGGCTTATGTATTTATATTTTTCCAAATGTCATTGTTTGTAATTGTATTTCATTGGAAGTGGTGATAATACTTTACTTTGTTACCAAACTGAAGCATGAATGGTCCTGTTGACCCAAAGTATCAGACACAAAACTTGTTGGACCACTTGGTGGCACTAAACATCCAGACTTGTAAAAGCTTGAATGATTATAAACCACTACTAAAAACCTCATGAATTCCTCCAAGTTGTTAAATGTACTATCCATCAAAGCACAATTATTGTTTGTCATAAATGTTTGGCATATCAAACAAAGCAATTGGGCAGCAGGTGATGCTTCATGGCTGACCCCCAACTGTGACTGGCTGTATAGAATATAGAAGACTGATAACTGTTATTCGGATTAATTATTTTCATTGGATGCATTTTTAGACTTAAAGCAGATCCAATTAATGAGTCATATTCATTGTTTTGAGGGACAGTTTGATAAAGAAAGGTTACATTCACTCAAACAACAAGTCTCTGCAGCTGCAATGATCATGAGGTGACATAAGGTCCTATTTTCTTTAGTTGGGTACAGCTTGTCCTTCTTTCACCAGTACCACTCTTTGCATTTATGTTTTGATACTGTTTTACTCCAACTTTTTTTCTGAGTAAAAGATTGCAGTCTTTACTCTGTGTACATTTATATACATAAGCGTATGTGAAAGCAACAAAAGGCCAGTAGTTTAATTTAGTTAAATATTTTAAAGAATTTCCCAAATTGGGATTAATAAAGTAGGCTATATATCTATATATCTATATAGCTATCCATCCATCCGTCTATCTATCTATCTATCTATCTATCCATCCATCCATCCATCTAAATCACGTATACAATGTTCATGTTACAAAAGCGAGCTAGTTATGAAATTGGAAATGTATCTGATTATTACAAACCAACCAACCAACTGTGATTTTGATCTGAAACTGGACGTTTAATGTGCAAAGTAAAACCATTGTATGAATGTAGGGGAATATGTTCAGATTTCTTAGTTTCCCTTTAATTGAATGCCCCTTTTTCATTTTATTTTGTATGTACATTCTTCATGTAAATATGTTAAAAACCAAGTAAATATACCACAACAACTACTACTACTTCTTGGCATTCTTCAAAAAATAAACACGAGTGTCAATGATGATCAATAGCCTTTTACTCGAGTCAAGTGTTTTTTGGAGACAGCGTAACAAAGTTTTGGGGGCGGGGCCATTTGTTTGACGTCATAATTTATGTTGCCTAGTGTAAACAGTCCATTGGCTGATTCTTTGTGATGGGGGTTCCCTGCCCCGGATTGCAGGGGTGAAACAATAAATACAACCTATCACTTTAAATCTTCAATCTCTGGTACAGCAGAGATCATAAACTGTTAGGTAGTCAAACGAGGGGAAATATCATTATACACACCTGGGATATTCCAGAACAGTGTACAGCTGGTCACTCGTAGATATTTATTACCAATAATTCTGTCTACATAGATAGGTCTTTCATAAGGTAAGTTAGCCATCCTCCAAGCTAAGCTATGAGACCGCTGTCAGGCTACCAGCTAATGTTAGCTGCATTGTCTGGTCGAAACCACGACTGCTCGCCAGACCGGTAGTACTTATTTAAAGTTGTCAACTAGAAGTGTCGCTACTGTATAAATATCTCACCTTAGTTATTTGGCTATGAGTGTCAGTTAAATTAGTCAAATGTGCCTTCCTTTGTTTTATTTGAGCTAGCATTAGCCCTCAACTTGTTTCATTGATAATGGTTCAGTTTTGAGTGTAAGGGTAATTTATTAAAAACTTTGAGTAACTCTGAATTACCTATGGGTTCTACTGGTTTTGATGCAATAAGATATAGGTTTGTCGTTTTTGGTCAATCTTTGCCTCATTGGCATAACATTGACATGCTTTTTTGGTGCACCACAATGGCTAACATCACCTCATCGTTATGAAGGCTTCATTTTCCCTCTCTTGCAATTAGCGTCCGACTTGTGTGTGTGGAAGTGTCATCAAAGTAACATCTTGACAGTTGTGGACTTTTTTGTGTAAACGGATAATAACCATGTGGTTCTAGTAATGTGGTGCTCCGGCAAAGTGACAGCCGGATGAAGGAAAAACGACGACGCCACAAGTTAGCTTATGCTAATGCTGGCTAACTAGCATGTCGCAAGATTGCCGTTGCTGTTCTGTGTACTGGGTTAGCGTTAGCCAAGAGGCCGGTAGTTCAGATTATATATTCATTCCTATATTTCACTCTAGCTCACGTTTGTCTTGCTGTCAATGTGGGTACATAATATCTATGACGGGGTGCTCATTATACATCTGTAATGTCAAAGGGCTGATTTAAAATGCGACAAATGTGAGAAATAGTTGTTAGCATACACATGAAAAGGCCTAATTTATACAGTGTGCCTAGCTACAAAGGGCTGCACACATGTGTGTAACACACCTATGTGATGGATACTTTTTATATGTAGGATTTTAGTTAAAGTTTGGAAACGGAGAACGAATCGAATTTAACACCTGCATTAGTCTCCTTATTCTCCGACTACAGCCGGTTTCCCTCTTTGTCTCATTGGATGAACGTGATGGCGCAGTTGTGTGTTAGCAGTTGTGTTAGCCAGGCAGCTAGCTAAACAGTCAGCTGTATTGCGTCTGCTAAATGTGATTGATGTGGGTCGGATTAACGGTGGGCCTAATAAGACAAACAACCTAGTTCTGTTCAAAATGAGACGTGAAACACCTCTCGTGCTTCATGTTCTGGCTGCCCAAACATCAATGTTGTTTATCAGCAAACGTTCACGAGTACTCGTATGAACTTCCTTAAAATGGCCTGAAGTCAAATGCTTTATGACGTCCATGTGATTATCTTCTACATTCAGTTGTCAATTCGTTTGGTGCGTCCCACTATAACTAATGCAGTCTCATACTTAAGCTCTGAAACAAATCCAACCTTTTATGAAGCTCAATTGTTCCAACTGGTTTGGAAAAGTGTAGATGGATGACCTAATGCAATACAATTAACCAGCACCTTACACTACAGCCTGCAAAGCGACCTTAAAGTGCAGTCCACACCTCGTGAACAAATGCTAAATGCATAGAATAATAAATAAATAAATAACCTTCAGAAATGTAGGGTTTCTAACAGGACTGTATTTTTTTTTTTCTTCAAATAATGTGCATTTATAAAATGTCAACCAAGTGTGTGTGTTTGAGGTTCTTGATGGCAGTATAACAATTAATCACTTGTCTGTCTTCTGTTTCAGCACTTTATATTGTTTACCAAAGAAATGGTGATGGAGAAGCCAAGTCCCCTGCTTGTAGGGCGGGAGTTTGTGAGGCAGTATTACACACTGTTAAATAAGGCACCAGACTTCCTGCACAGGTAATTACCCAAATCAGTTGCAAGGCACTAACTCTGTAGGTGTTTGCATTGCTGTTTAACTGTCATATATCTGTGTCATTAGGTTTTATGGGAGGAATTCTTCTTATGTTCATGGAGGACTTGACCCAAGTGGGAAGCTTGCAGAAGCAGTTTACGGTCAAGCGGTAAGTGCTATGACCAAGTAATGAAGATTCACAATTAAAAAATTCTGTCTAGTAAAGAATTACAAATAACAGTGATACAATTAGTATTTTTTAAATGTAGATCATGGCACTCTGTAAATAGTTAATTTAAGGATAGAATAATTGCTGGTGAAAACAATAGTGACATGATTGACCATATATCCATTTTTTTGCAGTTTGGTGTAAAGACGTGTTATTACTTGCTATCAAGGATGTGCTGAATAATGAAAGTGAATGTAAACAGCACACCGACTGACCTCAGAACATTGCTAACTGGCAAATCCTCAATATAAATGATATTCTATGATCTAATGCAATGTTATTTTTACAGATGTATCCTCCTTTCCCCAAATCAATTTGTCAATTTGTCTCTGCAACTATTAGGAAATCCACAAGAAGGTCATGTCCCTGCAGTTCAGTGAGTGCCACACAAAGATCAGGCACGTGGATGCTCATGCCACACTGAGTGACGGCGTGGTGGTGCAAGTCCTTGGAGAACTGTCCAACAATGGTCAACCCATGAGGAAGTTCATGCAAACGTTCGTGCTTGCTCCAGAGGTGATTCCCTCTGCTTCTGAGTACTGTTGCCATACATATTTGAGAGTTGAGTGAGAATTAAAAAATAATTATTTCCCAAGATGTATTGCAAGTGCAATGTTCTAGCATCATGCCATGTGTGTACAAATCAAATATGAGACTGATCAGCTGGTCACCGTCAGTGCATCTTTAGCTCAACTACAGTTTTTAGTTCAGTTGATTTTTCTAAACTGAAATAGGTCACAAAAAGAAAAAAAATGTAAAGTCTGGTTTCACAGTCTGGCAACAATAAAATCTAATTGGTTCAGTTTAAAGAAAATCCCTCTTAATGATTTAGAAATTCTCACTATAGGGTTCAGTGGCCAACAAGTTCTACGTCCACAATGACATCTTCCGTTACGAGGATGAGGTTTTTGGAGACTCTGAAGCGGAGCTTGATGAAGGTAAGATGTTCACAAATATCCCAAACACACCGGGTTTTTTAAATAAATAAAAAAAGAATGTTTTCATGGTTTATCATGAGCAACTAAAGCAAATCATTTCAAAATTGTTTTGGTTTCTCTCACTTAGAATCAGAGGAGGAAGTTGAAGAGGAGCCGGAGGAGAGGCAGCCGTCCCCTGAGCCACTTCAAGAAAGCCCCAACAGCACCACCTACTACGAACCTCACCCTGTCACGTACGCCAGAGCTTCAACTATCTCATAATATATATTAGGATGTTTTACCCTTCAGATATACATAAAGCATTTAGCTTTTTATACTTATTTTACCTGTGGAAGTGACTTCATGTTGATTTGTGCTCTGTAGTAATGGAGTAGAGGAGCCCATGGAGGAGCCGGCTCCAGAGCCCGAACCAGAGCCGGAACCAGAGCCCAAGGTAGAAGAAGTCAAGCCTGAAGTCGTTGAGAAGGTTTTGGAAGAGATGGAGGAGAAAGCCCCGTCACCGGCCCCTGTGGAGTCTCCACCAAACACACAGGAGCCTCCCAAGGTGAGCCTGATGTGTGGATAGAGCAACACCTGTTTCTTTCTCACACAAACACATTCACTTCCTGCCCTTAAAAATAAAGTATTAAGAACAAATTTGACCTTTTTATGAAAGTAACACCAGCGAGACAGTATATCCAACAACTACCTGACCACTAGTGATGGGTATCGTTAAGGTTTTAACGGTACTACTACTTTTATCGATCCGGTCTTTTAACGGTACTTATAAGGTAAACTAACTAAACAAATTGTGAACAAAATTAACATTGCTTTTTATTTAAATTAAATAAATAATATTTCACATCAAAAGAAACATCAATGTTTCAACAAATCGTATGAAGTACTCTGATGACAGAATTGTAGGCTACCAATAAAAAGACCGATAACGTCAGAGCTTAACGGTACCACGGTCTTTAATAATTCAGCCCCGGGGCCCGTTTAATACCGGGGCTCGGTACCCATCCCTACTGACCACCATGTCAGCCCTGCTGATATCTTAAACCTCCAAACAAATGTTGCTGTAGCTTATCTCACAATCCAACAGAGATTTCAATGAAGACATTAACATACCCACCAAAGTTTTAAAGTAAGGTGTTAATTGTTGTTAACAATGCATTACTGCTTCTTTCACAGGCTTTCTCATGGGCCTCTGTGACCAGTAAAAACCTGCCACCCAGTGGCACCCTAACGTCCTCTGGAATGTCCCCCCATGTTGTCAAAGGTCCAAGCTCACAGGTAAACATCTATCATGAATTTGACTAATAAAGTGAACTATCAGAGCAGATGTGAAGCAGACAGGGGGTCCGCGGGGTCTTAAAAAGTATTAATAGTTGATAAATCAATTTAGCGAAAATGAAGGCTATTAAAAAGTATTAAATGGCATTTTCCAAGGTATTACATGTTGTAGCTTGTTTTCAATAAGTATATAAATTGTCCAAAGAGGTTGTATTCTACAGTCTGCCTGAATGTAATCACTGCGTAGGTGTGTAGTGTGATTCTGTGTAGTTTATTTATGGCATCCCGTTGGGTTTGACGTCATCTGAACAGGACATCGCACGCTCACTGCTTGATAGTGTGCGAAGGTCCGTTTACACCGGTTGTTAAACAACATCGTTATGGGGAAATGCGAGTTTGCGTCCAAATGGTTGGAAGATAAGGAGGAAGGACAATCAATACTGTATATAGTAAAGTGTGTCGCCAAGGTAACCGGTTAAAACTCAAAGTGGCGATTAGGTCTTAAAATGTATGGAAAGGGTCTTAAAAAAGGTCTTAAAAGGTATTACATTTGACTTCAGGATTCCTGCATACACCCTGAGCAGAGCAATATTTCACAACTATACAAGTCTACCACAACGGGTATTTCAATCATACATTTAATTGATGACTACATTATTGGCTATAAGCAGCATGGGGTGCAATCATTTTCCGATTGTGTGGAGTTTAGAAACATTGGGGTTTGCATTACGTAAGGAAATCCACTGTACAAAGGAACCACTTCTCACCTGTATATTTGAGACCATTATGCAATACAAATGTATTTCACAACCACATTGGGTGGATAAAAATGTCCTCAGAGAAGAGTTATATATATATCCTAACTATAATTACTCAAAGCATGTACAAAAGCAGCAACGTGACTTAAGACTAGAACACATAACCATCTGGGGCAAGTGGACCCAATCTGTTTCTTTGAAGCAATTATGGAAGGGATTTCTGGTTGATTTATTATTTTTTTGTGTGCCACCCCTCCCCCTACAGCCCAGAGTTGATGCAAAGACGGAGTCGCAGACGGCACCCATCCGACCGAGAGATCAGCGCACACGTGACAGACCGGCGTTCCCCCCGCGGGGTGGTCCCAGGCCTGGTAATGCCAACACCTGTCCTGCAGAATAAGGCCTTCATCACGGCTCCTTTTTCAAGTGGTTCATTTGGTTTGTTCTCACGCACGTCTCTCTCACTGGTAGATGGTGTTGCACCTTCGGAGTCACAAACGGGGAAACCACCCTTGAGTTTTGTTAACAAAGGTTTGAGTCACATCTTCTAAAACCCTGTTTCTTGATTTGTCTTTGGGACTTCATTCAGTCAGTGTTATCTTCCACCTGGTGTGGGTTTCACTTAGCTGATAATGTGATTTTACTTTCTTACATGCAGATGCAGATGATTCATGTTAGCTGATGTGTTTGTTTTTGACCTGCAGGTAGCCGTGGCGACTCTGAATCTGGCGACATGGACAACAGGCGAATTGTCCGTTACCCTGACAGTCACCAGCTCTTTGTAGGCAACCTCCCACATGACATCGATGAGAGCGAGCTCAAAGACTTCTTCATGAGTATGTTTACTACACTACTACTGTCTCGAGCTCCAAAACTAATCAAAACCTCAATATGAATTATTGACATACTACAAGCTGTAGTCCACAGACTTAAGGCGAGACACGGCAAAAACATCGTTTTTCATGCACTGGTCAATTTTGAGATTTTGTGCTATTTTGATTCCATAACATGTTTTCTTTCAGGCTTTTGGAAGGAAAACGTACAAAATACACATTTAGGCGTTTATTTGACTATCGTTTGTCTATTTGCGTCGGTAGATTTCTCCTAAATTCACCAAAAGTTAGCTTTCTAACGTAACATAAAGTACCGCAACCGCTGTTTGCTCCATGTCATCAGAGATATCGTTGGAAAGCGCTGTCTCTCCTGCACAATCTCATCGGATCCAAATATGGTCATTTCCTTTCTATCGGCAACCAATCGTGAAAGTACAAAGGGGTCTTAAACCAAGAAACGAAATCTCATTGGCTGGTGTCAATTTCTGACAACGTGATTCGTTCAGATGCGTCACGTGGTGTGCTAAAACACTTCCTGGTTAGCTTTCTGCTGGAAATTTAAATCTCAAAATGGCAAAAGAACGGCGAAAAAAACGTTCAGAGAGAAGACGACAACAATTGTCACTTCCACGAAGCAAGGTTAGACAAAAAACAAATGACACTGATCATGAAATACCTTCACGGAGTGCGTCGAGGCGCAAGCTGTCATCCAAAGAACAGGAGGGTTTAGCTAGCGCCTCACAGCAATCTTTAAAGGTCGTTTTCTCAAAATGAGTTTTTTCCTACTCTGAGTTTGAAATGTCCACTTCAGTAGCACGTACATACACCAAACCTTCCTGTTATATATATATATATCAATATTCTGAAGGCTTTTACAGAAGGGTTTGTTCATATATCATTCATAGCCTGAATTATATAACATTTTACACCTAAAAACATGGCAAAAATTGATATTTTAGGGCTGTTGATTTATAGTGATAAAAAGAGATATCCAAAATCCCTTCTGTAAAAACTTTAGATTCTAATATGACTACAAAATGAAACAATAATTTTGAACCTGGCTTTATCCAATGTTCAGATTTGTGTTGCTGAAATGTGTTAAAATATATGCATATTTAATGAGATGATGGCTCATTTGCATATTTAAACATGCTATTTCAGAAAACGTGTAATACAGAAAACTATTATCCTAATGTAAGTAATTAACTGGAGAAATTTCTAGCTGATATCTTTAAGTAAAAAAAAATTACCCTATTCACCTGTAGTGTCTTGCCTTAACAAACACATTATTTTAGCACAGATCTTCTCACACATGACCATTTTAATATGAATGACAATGAGAATATTGATGCAGTAATGACGAGTCCCTCCTAAATTGTAATCACAATCTCATAAAAAAAATTACAATTATTTACTTTTTCACAAATGGTGCCGTTTGTCAAAATGTCATGACATGCAAAACAAATCTTAACAATTGTAAATAAACTCCCCTTTTCTTTCTTGCAGCATACGGAAATGTCGTGGAGCTGCGGATAAACACCAAGGGCGTTGGTGGGAAACTTCCCAACTTTGGATTTGTGGTCTTCGACGACTCTGATCCCGTGCAAAGAATCCTGGGGGCCAAGGTAGAAGGGGCATGTATCACAATTTCATTACCTACTTTCATTCATCTTGTGGTGGTTTGGTGACACAACTAATCTATAATGGCACATGGTATGGGATAAGCGGAGATACCTTGATTTTTTTTAAATGATAATTCTTGTTTCTGTTATTTCTGTCACAAATCAAGCTGGTGAACAAATGTATAAGGCTGTGTTCAGAACAATTGTATCATTGGGTTAAAGAAAAAAATGGGCAGCTGGGTCTAGGTGTTGCTCCACCTGAGATCAAATATAAATCAAGAAGTGCAGTCTGCAATCACTAAGACAGTTTGATTCTTCTTTTCTCTCACTGTGTTGCTGGAAACTCACTGGTCTCAGTTACCGGTTCATCTTTGTACACAGAACATCCTAGACCAGGGCTATTCAATTGGCGGCCCGCGGGTGATATTTACTCGCCCTTTGAGTATAATGTTAAAAAGTAATCTCCTTTTTAAAAAATTTTTAAAATGTTGGGCCAGAGTGCCTTTTATTCCAGAGAGGGAGTTAAATTGATAGATATAGGGGAAGACATTGCCTGAAAACTTTGGCGGGCTCGGGTTTCGAACTACTGTTACTACTACTAGCTACTGTAGTGACAACTCCTGTCGTTGATTGCATCTCTGCGTGAATGATTAGATCATTTCACATAAATCAAATGAAATGATGTTGACGGTTAAATGAGCTTCACATGTAGGCCTACTGAGTTCTGAACTTGCCATTTAGATCTATAAAGGCCTTGGGGCTATGTTGTTTGATTTAATTAAACACAATATATGCACTCCACTATGCTGTTGTAGTATTTACTGTATCTGAAGCTCTTAATATGATTGCTCATATTTCAAGCCATCTTTTTCCCAGCCCCTTGCTTTTGGTTCATTTTCATCAACCGGCCCCATTCCAAACTAATTGACCTGTCCTAGACCAAAAAGCAGCTGTCAAAACTATAAAAAAGCCGATGTCCAAGGCAACTACTACTTGACTAAATAAAAACAGGATGAAGGTGACTAAATATGACTAAAACTAAAAAGGAAATGTAACACAGGACTAAAACTAAATTAAAAAATAGCTGACGAAATTAACACTAGTACAAATGAGAGGTAAACGGAAGAAAGACATGAACAATTGAACATCTTAAATATGTTTCTCATGTTTTTGTCGCAAGTTTCTGTGTTGGCACCTCAACTGCGAACTCCATTGTGGCTTAATGTAAATGAATGATGGGACTGCATTTTCTTTAACTGGGGCATTCTGAATGTTGTCTGAACACAGCCTTAAATATGAAATGATTTCACTGGCAGGGACACAGAACTTGTCGGGTCAACCCAGTGCTTACATGGGGTCCGGGACAGATGGACAAACTTGTGTGTGCAAACCAGTGAATGACGTGGATTCTGAAATTGATTGGGGGGGAAATATTCAGTCTTTTTTTTTCTGTCATACTGACCGTGCTTCTCTCCCTGCAGCCGATAATGTTCCGCGGCGAAGTGCGTCTGAACGTGGAGGAGAAAAAGACGAGGGCGGTGCGTGAAAGAGAAACTCGTGGAGGAGACGATCGTCGGGACATGAGGCGCAGCGACCGGGGCTCCGGAGGCTCAAGAGGCATCGTTGGGAGTGGGATGATGCGCGACGGGAGGGGACCCCCACCCCGAGGCGGCATGGCCCCCAAACCTGGCATGGGCTCCGGAAGAGGCTCCGGGGGCCAGGGCGAGGGCCGCTTCACCACCCAGCGCCGCTGAGAAGAGCAACCACCCCCCGCAGTGTGGAAGTAGTACCGCGTTCTTCATCTTCAACCGTTCTCTCGTTAAAGAAAAAAGAAATCTTCATGTATAAACGTATATATTTGGTTTTTTGTTTTATTTTTTTATTTTTTTTTGTTCCCTCTTTTGCTTTGGAATGTGACACAGCCTGTCAACTTTTTTTCTTTTGTGAAATAGACGACACAAAAATAAGCAAACAAATCTTTTTTTTCGCTTATTAGTTGTGAGCTGAGCGTCCTTTTCGGGTATCTCAAGAATTCACAAACTTTAATTTGTAAATTTGTGACGGAAAAGACGAAACCAACCAGGAGCAATCTGCCACGTTTAGGAGGGACTGATGAGACTTTTAACTACGATAATACAGCCCATCATTTGGAAAAGAGATTATATGCCTTGACTTAACTGAGGCGCTGCTTCACGAAATCCCTCTATTGCACATTTTATACGGTAGTTTTCTGCCCGTTACTGTTGGAAAAGGGTGAGATGCAAAATGTGTGCAGTTCCAGTGGGAAAAGTTTGCCTTTTACTTTTTCCTTTTTGAGAGACCACTGCTTAAAAAATTGCATAACGCACTCATCAATATGCACTAATGGGTACTTTTGTCGTATTACATAGACATCCATGCTCGGAACGCAGCTGGAGAGACCTGTTTTTGTCTCAAAGCGACACGACTTTCCGGGTGCAGGCCTTCGCTCGCAGCCTGTCCGCTGTGACCAATGAACCTTTCACACTTTTGACCCAAAACTACACTTCAATTACTGCTGGATGGACAAGATGACAAAGCAAAAATCTACATTATATTTTTCCTCATTTATAAATCGAATGAAAATAATAAAAGAAAAAAAAAGAAGCTTAAATCCTGGACTTTCACCAAATAAGTCGGAAGAAACGAAGAACAATAGAAGAGTGGTTGTAATGATGGCGGCTCGCTCTGTTTTTTTATTTTGATTCCAAGTTTGTTTTTTCTTCTTCATGTGTTTCCCTGCCAGCTAGACCACGAAACTAGATGGATGCCACCTTCCCTGCCTAAGTGCGGAGTAACAGAATAAATGTACAGCTAAAATCATAGTTTACTGTATGTTTTGTGTATATTTCTAATTTCTCTCACAACTTGATAAAAGCATGAATGGTGCCTTCTATTTCACCTTTTCCAGTCTTACGATAGCGGTTCGAGGCGTCCTGCTTCCTATTATGGAGCCGCTCATATTTCTTTTTGGGAGCGGATGGGAAAGCATTGCAGTATTCATTTACAGGTTTTATTTTTTTCTTCTGGTGCATATTTTATTTTTCCATACTACCTAAGATAATCTGCTGTGAGTTTTTTTTGTACATTTGTTTGTATTGTGTCTGTTCTGGGTTTTGTAGAGGACATTAGGTGCATCCAGTTCTGTTTGATGTTAAATGGTTAAAAGATGCATCTGAAGAACAACCCCCCCCCCGTTAAGGTACATTAAAGATGGTGACAGTAAAAATGCTTGTTCCTCGGTTTAAGAAGTCATAGCTCGACACATCCCTGATTTCAGTCAACTGCAGTTTGGAAAGAGTTGATCTAATTCAGATTATGTTACTGCTACGTTCCTTAGCAACCATTCTGCAATGCTCCGTGCAGGTGGACTGGCTGTAACCCGCCTACAGACTAGCAAATAATGCTCACTTTTCTAGCTATTAGTGCATTTGTATTTTCATATCCTGTTCTTATTATTATTCATTTCTTTCTTCCATTCAAGGCAGTGATCTAAACGTCACCTTTGTCTTCTCCCTCTTGTCCGCTAGCGTATTTTCTTTGTACCACTTGGTAGGGAGGGGAGACCTTTTGGTTTCAGCTGGACAGGAAAACATGACACACTTTATTATTTTTGTGTTATCTTGCACTGAATTGGGAAGTGATCGATGTAGCATTTTTCTGGACAAATATACGAATGAGGTCTTCCTTGTCTGCTGGTATTGCACTATTTACAACATTTCTGGGACAATCTCTCATTTTGAATACAGTCTCTCCAAATTTCTCACCTGGCAGTTGAAAAAAAAACACAATTACATGACAGAATATCTGCTCTCAGTTAAAACTAGATGTACAGACATGGCATATTTTATGTAGTTTTCCACAGTAATACTCGGCTATTCTCCCTTTGTAGTTGAAATCAAATATTTTCAGATGTGAGATTAGTTTTCAATAGAGATTTCTTACCATCAGTCTTTGACCTAATATTACAGAAAAACCTTGCTCTTTGATCCTTGAGTATTTCTCATGGGTGCCTCTGCCTCCCCGAATGTTTATTTGTCAGGTAATTGCTTAACTTGAGCACTTCACTGCAATCCTACTTTTTACAGCAATGGTCAATGAAGAGGGTGACGAAGAAGAGCCATCATGCTTTCACACCAATTTGTGCTTTTTTTTTTTACATCAAACTGGTGGTTAAATATCTGAGGATAGGTCTTCTTTTTCACTGAGGTTTTCAACAAAGTACCCTTTTTCCAATCTTTTAAAGGATCCTCAAAAGTGAAAAAGGCTGTAAATTAATTTTCCTGTGGTTGAAAAATGCAGTTTGGATCCTCATTGTGAATCATTCCAGTCCTTTTTTTTGAATGGAAATAGAAGTACCTTCTTGGCTTTAGCAGGTGTGGTAAACATGTGGCTGCCATTTTAATTTGTACTGTGTTTACCCTTTACTTGTTGCTAGTACAAAAGTGTTGCAGGTGGAGAATCTTTTTCCTGGTTTTGTTCTTTTTTTTTCTTTCAATTTTGAATGTGTTGGACTTAACATACAATAAACTACTGATATCAGCCCCACTCACAACGTGTGTCATGTGTACAGGTTCCTGCATCGGAGGTAATTGAGATAACACACTGCTGCTTTTGTTAATAAGCTTTACAAAACTGATAAGATTATGAAGTATGAAGCAGCTCCTTCCTTTAGTGCAGAAAAACATTAAATATCTTCAATACTTTGAAACAAAAGCAAGCTTTGGTTGTGACCTGATTGTTATTTTGAAAGTATTACACTTAGTATTTCTAATTAAAGGAACACCCTACAGTCTTTACAGTCTGCCCCTTGTATTAAGTGTTTTGGGGCTTTTGAAAAGCTTTCTCAGGACTAGATAAAATCTTGGTTTGGAGATTTGATTGATTGATTGAAAAGTTTATTAACAGCTTGTATATTGGGTACAGTACAGTACAGCTCAAAACATACAATTGTTACGGGGATGCAGACCAGAGAAAGACTTTCGTCTTGTTTACATCAGGGTCCCCCATTTCCAATTCATCATATCATTTAAGACATAAGACATACAGATGGCTTATTTACAATTTTCATTTTAGATTCCGTTCTAATACATCCTAACCGGACATTTAAGACATACCAAGTCTACAGATATACAGTTAGTAACAGAGTCTAAAATGCGAGTATATACATAGATGGGGGGGGGGAAGCTGTCCATTGTACGACAGGTTGAGATTTGTAACTTTACCGGGGCCAGTTTTGCAATGCTCTCCCCCGAAGGTGCTCTTTAAGAGAGGTTTTGAAGGTAAGTATAGTTTTACTTTCCTTTACAGTTGTGGGAAGAGCGTTCCACCTTGATGTGGCATAATTGCGAAACGTGTATTCCCCCTTTTTTGTGCCAAATCTGGGCTTTACATGATTTGTGGAGCTCCCTCTGGTGTTATGATCATGGTATTCCTTGACCTTTGGGAAGAATTTCGACATGTACATGGGTACCATAGAGGTGTAGTGGATCTTGTAGACCAGGCCCATTGCAAGTAGCTGTACTCTGTCGTCTACTCTAAGCCATCCTAGGTTGTCAAAGTGGGCAGAGGTGAGGTGGGTTCTAGCTGAAAGGTCAAGCAGTAGTCTGACCAGTTTATTTTGTGATGTTTGAAGTTTTATTTTTAGCGCCTTAGAGGTGCTATGGTACCATGACGTGCAAGCATAGTCATAGTACCCTTGAATGAGTGCTCCTGCCAGAGTCTTCAGGGTGTTTTTGTTTACCAGAGAGGAGATCCGGTATAGGAATCTAGTTCTTTGATTGACTTTTTTTATTACATTGGATGCCATTTTGTCACAGGAGAGGTTTGCCTCAAGAATAGATCCTAGGTATGTAATTTCCTTCTTACTTGTGACAATAATGTCACCCACTGCAACTGAGAAGTCGTCGGATTTGCTGAGATTATGTTTTGAACCGAAGAGAATGGACTCTGTTTTACCACATTTAAAGCTCAAGTTCTGTCTTACAAACATGGTGTATACAACTCAAAATGTGTCTTCGGGTCAATGCGACTCGATAGAGCAAGTCACATATGAGGTGGTCCCCGAAAATCCTTGATAATAAAAAGTGGATTTTATTTAGCTTTTTTCCACGGACCACCTGCAGTACCCTCGTGGACCACCAGTGGGCCGCGGACCACAGTTTGAGAACCACTAGAGTTTAAAATATGTTGTTTAACAGGCAGGAAGGAAAGCAGTCGGATGTGTAGTTTAGATGCTTTTCAGGCTTGACTTATACTCGGGACTAAAAGTCGAGATGTATTGGTTTCTTTTTATATGTCACTGATGTAGTGGAAATGCGTTATTAAATTATATTGGAGTGTCCTTTCGCTTTTCTGTCTCATCCCTTATTGTAATGTTGCTTTTTGATCCGTGTTTATTATAGAGCTTGACTCCCAGAAACATCCAGAAAACATTAAGTGAGCCCAGGGTCTTTACTGGAACTGACACCGCCAAACCTTTTGGCCATTAGTGATGACCGAGAGGATATCATTTTGTTTGCTCTCAGGAATATCCTACTCGTGTTTCATTTGTGAGTCTCTGTTATTCTCTTTTGCTACACCCACGCCAATGGTGTTACATTAATAAAGTAATCTACAGGTGGTGGTATTATGCCACGATGTGCAGTAATGTGCCAACAAAGGCAACACCAAGAAGACAACCAAGAAAACATGGAAGCAAACTTTTATCAATTATTTTTATTAAATGTAATCTAAATCAGCTTGGTTTTATGAATAAGGAAATGTATTTAAGAAGCAATTTTAGACGCAATCCCTTTTGGATAATGTGAGGGAATAATTCTGTCTTCACTCCAATAATTTAACCCTTTCCTGTGTGTTGACGTTTACGATCAGCCCTGCTCCTTATCTCCCGTAAGGAATGTGATAATATAGTCGCATGTTGATGCTATACGTTTTATGGCTGGGTCGGGCGGACGTAGGGAGTTTTACGACTGTGAGAACGCTGGCTTCTAAGCACGACAGATGTCAGAGACAGTCTCCAGGCGTTGATGCCCATCCCCAATATGTTGATTAGACTGTCTGTAAACTAGTTAAAGGGTCTACCAAGAAGAGAGGCTGATCAGAATTGACATGGCAACCCACCCGTGCAGTCAGAACCTTTGACTGCTGTGACTTGTGATGTGAATTTCTCCGGCCGATACTTGTATTAAATCTCAGTGTTTGACATCAGAACTCCAGCTCTCCTCGTGTCTCCTTCATGAGTCGGTGACTCCCACTGCATTGCTACACAGAAGTTTCCTCCACAGATAAGTAACACTAAATATAGAACAGAAACAGGAAACCTCCACATTGCTCCCTTAAGATGAAATCAAACAACTGCATGCATTTGTGTAAATACAGTTATTCAATTGGTATATTCAAAGGATTGAAGCTGTCTCATCCAGCAGCACCCGCTCAGTCTCCGTCACTTTTGGATGAAGATTCACTGGATGAAGAATGAAAGTTCTGAGCCTGGATGGGACGTCTCTGATCTCCTTTTGGATTGCTCTGAGGGACCACTGGGGGGAGTTGATATTGAGAAACCGGGAGGAAGCCAGACCCATCATAACCTGAGTGTGGAAGAAGCTGACCTCCTGCTTGAATATACCTGGGGTCAATTGCACGTTGACCATAAGCATAAGACCCTCCTCTGCCTGGATACTGGAGGAGTAAGGCATCATGTGCTGCTGGTAGAAGGTATTAGGTGGAGGAGGACGGGGGTCCTGTTCTAGTACCTTGACATAGTTTGGAGGTGGAGGTGCTGGGTTCAAAGACTCCCCAAGGAACCGACATGGAGGGTCCTCATTTCTTTGCAGAGTAGCCAAAACATCTTTGACAAAGGAAAATATGATCATTGGGAATCAAGTCAATCACATTCACTACAGGATCTGAAATCAAAGTGCTGGGAAGTTAATTAATGTCATACCTTGTTGGTCATTTGGTGTAGCTCCTTGGCGATAGTTGGCAAGTCTATCCCAAACAGGGACTTGAGGAAAAGATTTCAAAAGAAAATGTCACTATTTCATAATATTGCTAAATTAAAGGGATACTGCCAGGATTTTAGCAACACTGATCTCATGAGTCTAAAACATATATATCAATCTAAATGATTTGGATGAACTCAACAATGTATTTACTTAGATGTCATGCATGCTGTTTAAAAAAGATTAAAGCTAGAATTAAATGTACAAATGCAAAATATATTTAGCTGGAGAACTGGAGTCTACTAACACAAATGTATAATGTATACTACCCGAATACAAAAAAGTACAGAAAAAATCACCTGCAAAGGATTAAATCAATCAAATTCACGTAAGGATCTGAAATTAAAGTGCTAAGAATGTACTTAATGTCATACCTTGCTGGTCATTCGTGTAGCTCCTTGTCGATAGTTGGCATATTTATTCCGAACAGCGACAGATCCTTGAGGAAAGATTGCAAAAGAAGATGTCACTATTTCATAATATTGTGAAATAAAAGTCCATTGCCAGGATCTTAACAACACTAATGTCATGAGTCTAATAAAAATAATCTATAATATAATATATATTTTTGCCTAAAAATGCTGGAGTCTGCATACACAAATGTACTACTACTACTACTACTACTACTACTACTACTACTACTACTACTA
>CALSBZ010043400.1:160435-201949 GCA_943591055.1 Gobionotothen gibberifrons | reverse complement strand
TGTGTGTGTGTGTGTGTGTGTTTTGAACTGTGTGTTTCACCTCCAGGTAAGGACAGCCAGTCTCAGGCGAACAGCCAGGCCGACTCTCAGGTGAACGGGCTGCAGACGGAGGAGCTCTCGCAGCTCAGAGAGGATCTGGAGGAGCTCCGGCAGCAACACACACTCCTGCAGACACAGCTCAGTGACAAAGACGCTCTCATCAACACCCTGGTTAGTCATGTCTACGCACAGTGTGTGTGTGTTTGTTTGTCTAAGCTGTAAGTGGAGGTGTATGAACACACACTCCTCCAGACACAACTGTGTGACTCACTGGGGAGTGTTTCCCAAACGGCAACAGTGATCATGTTCAAACACCACAATCTGATTTATTGTCAGACAAACTGCATTACAAATCATCACAAATACAATTTACTTTATTACACAAATGGTGTCTTGTTTCCTCACACAGCAGGTAGACTTTGAATAACAGATTACTTCAAACCACACCTTCACTGTCGTGGTAACAGCCAGACAACATTACAATAAAAGAAAACAACTACAGATTTCAGGCTAACCAAAACTCCTTAAAACAACCTATACATTCTTATGGCAAAACTTCTAACCATATTTGGTGAGAAACCCTTTCCACGGGGAACCCTGAATGTATTAGAGCTGTATTTGTGTCCATGCACAGAGAGTAATCGCCGGAATCAGTATCGGCCGATACCGATCGCCGATCCGATCGAGTGGGCGGGGCCAATGGGGATCTTCCATTTAAAGTGATGTTTAAAACTCAGTTAATGGAGCTCATTCACTGGCGCTTCCACAAACAACAACCAACATAATTATTACATTCAAATGAAGTATTTGAGTTTACATTAAAGGTGGGGTAGGTAAGTTTGAGAAACCGGCTCGAGATACACTTTTGTTATATTCCATGGAATGCTCTTAATATCCTGATAGCAATGAATATCTTAAGTGCTTTGACAAAAAATCCATTAAAAAACTACATCTGTGGAAGCCGTGGCGCTGTAAAAAGCACAAACAATCATCTGAGCCGGCCCGGCTAAAATGATTGGATGGCCTACCTGCCTGTCAGCCTTCCATGTGTGCACAAACTTATCTCGTGCCCTCATTGGTCATGTGCGCGTTCGTGTGTGTTGGAGGAGGGGCTCTGTAAGGAAGTGGCAGATTTTCTCCGGTCGTGTATTTTCAAATTCTAGTGCACTCGAGCTGGTTTCTCAAACTTACCTACCCCACCTTTAACTTTGGATAATAACACGGGAGAAATTAGCGGAAGCGCTCTCTTTTCCCTCTCTCTCCCTCTCTCTCCCTCCCCTGACAGCTGGTCCCTATCCGTCTCATGCAGCTCTCTGATCCAGTAATGAGTGACCCGAGAGTGAAGAATAAATATATTCATAACTAGTCTAGCTAGTTCCAGAGGTAGATAAAATAGCTAAGTGTGTTAGGTCTAACACACTTAAAGAGTGCTGCTGCTTGCCTTGAAGAACATGATATCTGTTTGAACACACAATAATCTTTGTTTTAGTGACCATTTTACACTGGTGTTCTGAAAGATGTTGCTCTCTTCAGTTGGTCAGAAGGTTTTACAACATGTTTTTCGGTGTGTGTGTTGCTCCGCTCACCGGTCCGTCACAGCGGGCGGAGCTGCAGGATTTCTGCTTCACAGAAGTTCACACATGTTGCATACCGCTATTTTATTGTCATTTTCGGAAACCTTAAAATACTGCCAGACCGGTGAAGCCATTTTGGCGAGCTTGGTTTGCCGCGCACAGAGAAAAGTGTCATGTGTTTTACGTCATGTGATCAACTCTCACGATCGGCCTTTATAGAGAGCACCGATGGATCGATCGGAGCATCCCTATCACTAATGTTTCCTGTGTCCTCTCTGTTTTCTCTGTGACTGTAGAGATCAGAGACAGCAGAAGGTTCGGCACCATCAGACGACACAGAAAGGCTCAAGGTGAGATTCATCACTGATATACTGTTTCCCCTTTTAGAAACATAAAACTGACCTTTTTCAATAATAACGTGTGAAGGATGAGGCTGCCATTATTATTCATTTCTGATTTTATCTTCAACTCCCATGAAAGATGAAAACCTTAGTATACCTTTGCATACTTCCTCATGCTTTTGGATTACTTCCCTCTATGATCGTTGAATACCGCCAGACTTACCCCTTGAGCTTAATCATTTTTTTATCATTTCAGTTAATCAATCTACATGTTTAATTAATTTATTTATTTAATTTATCTATTTTATCTATTTTATCTATTTTATCTATTTTATCGTTTATTTGGGACTATGCACAGTAATGAACACTTCAAACATTACAATGTGTCAAGCGTAACTGTGCCAGATTTAGCTTTGAGCTCATTTCCATCCGCAGTCCCTCACATAAAACATTTAAGAAGTTTACATTTTACAAACATAGCAAAAACAAAATACATGATCTGCAAAAGAGCAAGAGCAGCACACACAAGTATTTATGACATGGTAATACAATATAGCAGCTACGACATATAAAGTGCAAGAGGAGACACCCCTGTGTTAAAGTGCATTTAGCGGTGATTGCACGTCTGTTTGTTTCTCAACCATTCTTTGAGTTAAATGTTAACTTCATTTTAAAGTCTTTGACTCTCTGTGTTGCAGGAGCTTGATGCTCTGAGGAGTCAGGTCCATTCCCAGGCGACAGAAATCGACCAGATGAAGACAGAGAGACAAGAGCTGCTCCGAAAAGCCGAAGCTGTGGTAAATATCACGCAGAAATCACATTAAATACCAAAAATATCACATAATTATTGACAGATAGTAAATGAATGACTGGTTCCTCTCAGTCCTCGGAGGCGGTCTCCAGCAGCGACGGCTCGTTAGACGCTGCCAAGATGGCGGAAGTGGAGAGCAGACTGGCAGCTCAGACGAGCGAGACAGAGAGACTCAAGGTGTGTAGGACAACTGTTTGTTCATATCTGAGCATGACTGTGAAACATCACTTTACCTCCACCAATTGACTTCTAATATTACTCCACCGGTTGGCTCTGACCTTTTTAGAAACGTTGTTTATTGGGTTTTTTCAACATCATACAGTTATTCTATCAGAGCATGTATCAAAAGTACTTAAACACATAGGTAGAAAAATAGGTAGAGTAACAATGTAAATACTGGGCAAAAAGATCCCACACAGACAGAAGACAAACATCCTTCCATCTTCTCCCGCTTATCCGTGGTCGGGTCGCGGAGGTAGCAGTTCCAGCAGAGAGCCCCAAACGTTCCTTTCCCTGGCCACATCAACCAGCTCTGACTGGGGGGTCCCAAGGCGCTCCCAGGCCAGCGAAGATATATAATCCCTCCACCTGGTCCTAGGTCTACCCCTCGGTCTCTTCCCAGCTGGACGTGCCTGGAACACCTCCCTAGGGAGGCGCCCAGGTGGCATCCTAACTAGGTGCCCGAACCACCTCAACTGGCTGCTTTCGACGCGAAGGAGGAGCGGTTCAACTCCGAGTCCCTCCCGGATGACTGAACTTCTCACCTTATCCCTAAGGGAGACGCCAGCCACCCTGCGGAGAAAACCCATCTCGGCCGCTTGTATCCGCGATCTCGTTCGTTCGGTCATGACCCATCCTTCATGACCATAGGTGAGGGTAGGAAGGAAAATGGCCTGGTAGACAGAGAGCTTTGCCTTCTGGCTCAGCTCTCTTTTCGTCACAACGGTGCGGTAAAGCGACTCCAGTACCGCTCCGATTCTCCGGCCCATCTCACGCTCCATTGTTCCCCCACTCGAGAACAAGACCCCGAGATACTTGAACTCCTTCACTTGGGGTAAGGACTCATTCCCTACTTGGAG
Organism: Gobionotothen gibberifrons; assembly: GCA_943591055.1. Classification (NCBI taxonomy): domain Eukaryota; kingdom Metazoa; phylum Chordata; class Actinopteri; order Perciformes; family Nototheniidae; genus Gobionotothen; species Gobionotothen gibberifrons. The sequence goes on along the minus strand of CALSBZ010043400.1, from coordinate 198,105 downwards.
GTGCATCATCAGCACCTCCAAATCTGAGGCCACAGAAGACAAACAGACAAATACAAAAAGAAAATAGAAAACCAGTCAGCTAAAACCAAAATGTCAATAATAAACCATAAATGTCAGGCTCTCATCTTTTCCAAAGTATAAGCTTTTTCTCCAGAGTCAGGTTCCCATTGTTTGTATTTATGGATTATTCTCTCATCATTCATTCCAGGAGGAGTCGAAGAGCTTGTCAAAGAGCCGGGTGGATCTGGATCAGCAGCTGGCCGCAGCCACCAGCACGGCGGCCATCTTGCAGACGGAGAAGGCCCAGCTGCAGACGGAGGTGCAGGAGTCGAAGAAGGAGCAGGACGACCTTCTGATGCTGCTGGCCGACCAGGACCAGAAGATCCACAGCCTCAAGCAGAAGCTCAAAGCCCTGGGAGAACCGGTACACCATCAGAATTATATTTAATTATTTATCGACAATCATCAGGTTTTAAATCTTCATCTTAAAAGTGCTATAAGGCTCAAATGGGTTTGATGAGAATGAATGAATGGTTTATTCTTCACGAACGCATTTTCTCTGTGACGTTGGTAATTATGCATGTGACGATGCGACCGCAATAATGTCCTGTCATGAACGCACATGTGCAAACAGCTCGAGGACCAGCAGCTGCGCTACTTTAGCTGTCCCTAAATGTGCCTGACTAAAACACGAACGATAGAACGCAGATCAAGAAAAAGAAGGGGAATTTACAACAATCGTTCTGTGTCAGAATACTGAAATCTGTATTTTTTTTTAATCTGTTTTTCCTTCTAATTTGTTATTATTGACATTGCTTTTAAAATCGTTCCATGTGACACGAAAAAAATGCGAAAATTGTGTTGGTGAACACGAATCAATAGATTAATTTCGTGACTGTGTTGTCCTCTCAGCTGTGACGTTGATGTTTGCTATAGTTAGACTGTGACTCTGTCCTCACAGGTGGACGATGAAGACGATCTAGACGCCAGGGACCAAACAGACGACGATGAAGAAGACGATGATGAAGACGAGGACTAGAGGGAAAACACTGAAAGAAAAAGAAAAAGGAGAGATGGGAATATTTGTCTGTCAACAGGCAGAAAAAAGAACTGTGCAGAAACACAGCTGAGAAACTGAAGAATAGGACTAATATATTGAAGCAGTTCCTCCCCTCCGGCTGCCATGCTATCTTCATCTTTCTTTTACTTCCTGTCACATGTTAGTTATTTTTTCCACTGGTTCAGTTTTCAGTGACAGCAAAGAGATGTCAGTGCATTCATCTCTGCTACTTTTACCGTCAGTTTGTGATGGGTTTTACCAGTCTTGTGTTTATTGTAATGTATTTTCATATAGTTTGTAATCACAAGAAAATAGACTCTAAGTAATTAGTAATACACGTCATGAGTAAAATTCAGAGAGAAGGATTTAAAATGTAGCAAAGATGCATCTGTAAAGAGGTTAAATATTATTCTCATTTTATCATTGACATACAGTTAGACTCAGCTGCAGCGTGGCACTGTGCTGCTCGATGAATTTATCTTCACTCCCATCAGTTCCACTATATTTCATTATGTTCATTTCCCTTTGACGACAGAACCAACCCGCTCTACAATATGCTGCAAAACACTGACAGAAAACATGTCAAGACAAAAAAAAGGAGATATTTTTGCAACTTTTTGTCCAGTACTGGCATCCAGCTTCTGTATTATATTGTGTAACTTATCAGTTTATGAGCCACATTGAAATGAATAAAGAATCTATCGGTCTGAATGTCTGAATGGAGGGATAATTGTAGATAAATTAAATTTTACTAAATCCACAAAGAGACTTATGTGTTTGTATTTTAGAATGAGTGATGTCTGATATGAAGGGGCAGATAAGGACATGTCTATAAATAGGTGTCAAATTAAAACATATGATATCTATGCTTAAATATCTTTCATTCACTTACAAACAATGTCTTGGCTGGTTATGATCCCTGACAGAAAATACCAGAAAGATACTTTATTTGGTTATTTAAAAATGTTTATTTCATTGTTCATTCAAAAGAAAGACAAACTTTTCTAATTCATCCGTGAGAAAAACATGCGTAACGGATTGTTTCTAGAAACAGGAAATATCTAAATGAGTTGAGCATAAAAGTCTGTGTTTAGTGCCAACTTCCGGCACTTGAACTACACTTTTAGGGGATTCACTACAAGAACACTGACTTGTGTTGGAATAAAAGGAAAAAAACAATTGCAACATCGAACAAATGATTTCCAACCTTTCATTTAAGTATTTTGGCAAGAAATAACCATGCCCCCACATGAGGAAATAGGTTATATAATATTTGATTTGAAAAGCATACAATCACCAACAGTGAGGATTTACCCTACAGTGACCATCAACTGGCGGCCCGCGGGCCAAATGTGGCAGGCCAGACATTCTCATCCGGCACGCGGAGTGGTTTGCGTTCGACCCCCACTCATTTTGTTTTTACAACGTCTCGTGAGTAATGTGCAGTACCGGAGTCCAACAGAGAGGCAGCAGCTGCGGGACAGTACCCTGCGTACTGCGTAGCCTTCCCTGCCCCCCCCCCCCCCATGCTTCCACATTTTCCAAAAGGCCTCAACATTTTTAAAACTCTTTAAAAAGTATAACCTTAAAGAGGGCCAGTCGGGATTTTCGAAAATATAGATTAAAAAAAGCTCCTCTGAGAAATGGATTTCTGTTAACACATTTGAAGACTGCAGAAGCAAAACTTCTGCTGTGTTCATGAAGAATTTTGCTCATTAAATGCCGGAAAAGCTTGTCCACGCAGTTCAACTATGCGACTCCTGAGACGGATGACATAATTCCCACCTGGTTCAGGTAAACCACGCCTAGAGGTAGTCTGAAAACTCCTCCTGTTGAAAAACATCTCCTTCCTGCAGCCCTGCCCAGATGACGAGGGAGGCACAGCAGTTTGAAAAAATGTGGCCGTGTCCAAATCTAGCCAGAAAGTTGACCTGCAAAACACTTTCTATGCTCACAAACATGACGTCTTGCTAGGAGAAGACGAGTTTGTTGAATTTGTGAGTGACAAGCAGTAATGAGGAAGCTTCTGTGGATAAGGTTACATACATGTTCTGAGGTGAACACAGCACCTGAGGCTCAGACAGGAAGTGACTGCAGTTCTTGATAAACTCCTTGCAAAGGATAGACTACAGAGGAGCAGTGACAGGGCTGATTAAAGAATCTCCTCACATTTCTTGGTGAGAAATCACAAACCATACACAATTAACACAACGATAAACAAAACATCCAAAGAGAGACAACAAAAAAACATAAATAAGACATAAAAAGATCACTAAGAGACTCAAAATAACATATTGAGCAAAGATTTAAAAAGAGACGGAAAAACTAGTGATGCTACGGAGCCCCCTAGGGGACATGGAGAAGAAAGAAAAAAAAAAATTGAAAAAAAAAAAAAAAGAAAGTTTTGCGAGATCTCGCAAAACCTTTGCGAGATCTCGCAATACTTTTGCGAGATCTCGCAAAACCCCTTTGCGAGACCTCGCAATACTTTTGCGATATCTCGCAAAACCCCGTTGCAGTTTGTAGACGGTCCCTAAGCACTCCTCTCCCTCCTCCAGCTGCAGATTGTGACCAATTCTTGATGTTTAGCTCGGATGACGGCACGTATCGAACTGTTCTGATAAAAACGACTCTGTAGCTCGTTGTCTACCTTGCTATCATTGTAAAGTCATGTTGTTTGTATTTTTACAACGTTATGTTCATGAGTTATTGATCCGCGAAATTCGAATCTGTCAATAACTCAGCTCAGAGGGACGTGCATGTCCCCTCTCTCGCTCTGAGTGTTCTCTTGAGGTGTCTCCACTTATGTGAAACCCTTTATATATACAGTCTATGTGTGAAACCCGTGCCTATTGCCAAGCACTGATGTTATATCTTTATATTTAAGGCCAAGCTCAAAGTAAAATCGATGAACCGCTCCATTGTTGTGGTTTCTGTGTTGCCGTAGCAGCCAAACTGACCAGGAAGTACATTGAGCTAAATGAAAAGTATTGCGAGATCTCGCAAAGGGGTTTTGCGATATCTCGCAAAGGTTTTGCGAGATCTCGCAAAAGTATTGCGAGATCTCGCAAAAGCTTTGCGATATCTCGCAAAACATCTTTTTTTTCTTTTTCTTCTCCATGTCCCCTAGGGGGCTCCGTATTACGCAATGCAATCAAAAAAGGCAATAAAAAGACACATGATGATGTTCCCTGATGAAAATGTTCGGCTGAATCAAGTCAGAAGTCGTTATCATTACTATTAGTCTATTATATTAAATGTTATGGCTATTTCATTCTCAGCCAAAGATTTGTAAATCAAATTAACCAACGTTTTCAATTGCAACACGCCTACTTCCCATTAATGAAAATGAAACAACGTTATTTGTCACAAACCAACTGGATGCGTACCGTATCTTTTGCAGCTTAATGTCGTTCTTTCTTTATAAGTGAAATGATAAACTGTCCCTCTGCTGTCATGGGTCCTCCTGTGATGGCTGTGTTTCAACACTAGGGGGCAACACACAGCCTCAGATAAAGATGTGCACTATCTCTAACAAAATTACTTTTTGGGCCCCTTTAAAATATCATATGAGGAATGCAAGAGGGATCGAAACAAGCTGGTGCTACAATTGTTTAAAAGATACTCATTTGACATTACTTTAAAAAAGTGTTTTACAGTTTGGGCTTCAATACTCAATTATTAGAACAAGTGACAACGTTTTTACAATGTAATGTTTCTCATCTGCGTGGTTTATAATGTAAATGTTGTTATCTTAAAATTAGTCCTCTATATCTGAGTGAATGCTGTTCACCCCCCACACACACACAACTATTTGAATCTATGCAAATACTGTACTATGTGTCCTGCAGTGAACACTTCAGGGCCTTTCGGCAATTCTGGCCTGTCTGAGAACCGTGTTGCCTTCAAGCACCTGTCAAATACAGTTCACACACTAGTCCATACTTGAAAGCTTCACTGCTGCACATCAGTATTCTGTGCTCCAGGTTAGCTGGTTTTTATTTGTCCATATTCAGGCACAAATTAGCAGCTAGTTTGATTAGTTTGTTTCTTTGATCAACATTTACATTTTGAAAAAACAACATACACAAACAAATCAGCTTTAAATCCCCATGCTCCCTAGCAACTAAATGAAGGATTACATCACAAGTGGTTGACATGCGAAGATAAACTGTTTGGTTTTATTTTTATATGACTTGCGTTACAATGTTAAAACAGGGACTCTGACCTGGTGGAGTCCAAGGCGCCAACGGTTGTTTCACATTTAACATTTTTGATACTGTCATCTTTAAAGGGGGTTTCATTCAACAAGAGCAGCTTTGGACAATGCAGCACTTTAATATCAAGTAGGTCAGATAAGGTTGAATACCATTTCCTAGAAATTAAAAACCCCGGGGCAATTACAATGTTCAGAGAGTGTATCAGTTTGTTGTTGAGGTTTCTTGTTCTGAAATAAAAAAACAACAATAAGATTAATTAAGATAATAATAGCAACACATTTAATTATTCATGTGTATATAGAATTAAACACAAACGAATTCTACACTCCAATAAATGAATTGAAAATAACAACAAACTATATATATATAAAAAAAAGTCGATACAAATAATAGAATAAATGAAATAAAATAATAAAGAATCCATAAAAGGCATAACCCAAAATAAATTAAAAACAATAATACTAATAATATTAATAATGATTTAAAAAAACGCTTTTTTCAGAATGCACATTAACATCACTGGTGGAGATTAAACAGTTATAAAGATTGCAAATTAAATCAAGTTTAACTTTTACTTTATTGGGGAAATCAGTTTCTATTTGCACTAAGATATTTCTCTCTTTTATGGTTGTTGTCATCATCCTTGACGCCTCGCCCCTCCCTCCTCTCTCGTGCATCCTGTCCTCGCATCTCTCCTCATCCTCCACCCCCGCCACCCCCCCTCCCCTCCTTCCCCCCGGGCTCTTGTTTTCTTTTTTTCACGGTGACTGTGCGGTGTGTTCTGCAGGGACATGCTCTATCTGTCTGTGAGCTGCTTTTTATATATAAATAATATTTAAATTTGAACGATTTCGAAGGTCGAGCCTCATGCATCATGACTTTTTAAATGACCACCATGCAAAAACAACCTCGATCATTATTATAAAGGAAACTCGTCTCCACCGCTGCTCCTCACCGGCTCCTCCAGGGAATCCTCCACCACCTGCCGACGCCTCCCCACCATATGACCGTCTCAAAGGTGAGTTTACTCGGGGTGAAGTTGTGCAGTGAGTCGGTGTTCTGCTGTGTGGCTCCGCAGTGACAGTGTTATCGGTTTGTGTTGCTGACACCCTGACAGCTTTATTCCAGCTTCTCTCTCCCGGCGTGCAGCTCTGCCATGCGGCTGCACAGCCTCCTGTCCCCGGGCAGGAAACACACTCAGGTTTCATGAGTGTGTGTGTGTGTGTGTGTGTTGTTGTGTGTGAAGGATAGTTGTGTGGTGGCAGTAATAAGGTTAATATGCATGTATTTCTTATCAAGGTCATACAGACAAACGAGCTTCTTTAGTGGTCGTTTAACTTGCACACGTTTACCCATCAGATTGTGTGTTGTTTTATGAGCAGGTGCACAATTTTCTGAATTACCTCTTCCTCACTGACACAACTTTTTTAACACGGTTAAGGATTATTCAATCGGTTGTTTTGGGTGTAAAATGTCAGAAGACTGGAAAATAAGTATTACTGTTTCCCAGGAAATGTCTGTTTAAGAAAAACAGTCCAGATCCTAAATATAATCAGTTTACAGTTATAAAAGAGACATGTTCACTTATTAGCAGTTTGAAGTGACTGAAACGGTTAATTGCTGATTTAAAAATAGATTTATACACATTGATAAAACCAGCCTGTTCTTGACAGTATATGTAGGATGTCTGAAGCTTCCCCACATCTCACTTTATAAACCGCTGAATCATATTACTTTTAGTATCGTCCACAAAAGTCTGTAAAAACCTAGATTAACGACTGAAATAACTCAAAGATTCATATCAATATTAGTTATTGAGTTGATCATTTGATTGAAATACATCCCTAACAGTACAACAGTTTAGTTTAAACATTAGTTTATTTATCAAGCAGAAATGCTTGTTTCAACTTTTCAAAGATCTCAATTTTCTATACTTGTATCATTATTTAAAAAAAGAAAGCAGGGCTGTGTCTAACGATAATGTTATTGTGATTAATCTCTATCAATCGTATCTGCTCTAAATTAATCTTGGCTTAATTGTATCCATAGTCCCCTCTCTTAATTAATTGTAGGGTTCATAACACAGAGGCGTGCGATGAGTCTTCCAACCTTTCTGCCCATTCACTTGAATGGGGTGACGTCACACCTCACCGAAATGCATTGTGGGGAGCGTAGCTACACTTTGCTCACGTTGCTCGCGTCAAGAAGATACAAAAGTTGAGACATGTTCAACTTTTGTATCTTCGACGGAGGCGTCAGCCAATCAAATCCCATTTATGAAAATCTGCCAGTACAACTGCTAGCCAATCAAACCGCGTGTATGTTAGGAGAGACAGACCGCACGTCCGCAGCACCACGGAGAGAGCCTCCCCGCTGCTGCTGAAGGAAGGTGGAACACTTTTAAACTCTTTTTTTCCCCCTCTCTTTTCTCCCTGCTTCTGCTGCAGGCTAGCAGGCTAGCAGGCTAGCGGGCTTTTTTGCTTTGTATGTCCGGGGCGGGAGATTCATTCATGTGATTGGTTGTTGGTCGCGTTGCTCCCAAGCTTCAGGCACGCCCACCACAAAGAGACAACGCACGCTGCTGTGTGGACGGGCCGTTACGGCCTGTCCACACTACAGCTTCAAAAAAAGCTTATAACGCGTCTGCCCATTCACTTTGAATGGGGTGACGTCACGTTGCCTCGCTTTTCGCCGAACTGAATTGTGGGTAGCTTGGCTGAACTTCTCCGGCGTCTCCGACTTCTGACGCCGGAGAAGCCGGAGAAGCCAGCGCCAGCCAATCAAATCCCGTTTCTGAAAATCTGACAGCTCAAGCCCTAGCCAATCAAACCGCGTCTAAGCTGGGAGAGATATCCCGCCGTTCATTTCTATATTTCAAAAACAGATGGAGGATAAACTAATTATCGCCGTAGCAAATCCCCCGGTTCTTTATGACCAGTCCCTATTAACTTACCGGGATACAACCGGAGGAACCAGGCATGGGGGGAGGTGGCAGAGACAGTGGGTGAAACTGGTAGGTTTTCGCCTGTTTGGGGATTTTATATCCAGTTTACTTCGTTTTAACATTGCTATTGCTTTGTATGTCGGGGGCGGGAGATTCATGTGATAGGTTGTTGGTCGCGGTGCTCGCAAAAAATCCCCAAGCTTCAGACACGCCCAGCTCCAAGCTTTTTTTGAAGCTGTAGTGTGGACGGGCCGTTAGGGTCTTCATGTCCACAACACCTCATTAATTACTCCATTATGTGGCTCTACCGCCCGTCCAACAGTTCAACAGATGGTTTGGACTCATTGTTTTTGCCCACTTGTGTCTAGGAGGACGTAAACAAACTAAAGACAAAAGGAAAATCAGTTCGAGAGCTCTGTGTTTAATGACCCGAGTCTAATGGTCAACACATGTGGAAAGTGAAACAGTGGGTGAAATGTAGGATTATGTGCCAACAGGCTCTCAGCGTGGCATCGCTTGAACAGCCGCAGGCCGTTAGTTTGATCTGGAGAAGTTACACATTGTTATGTCAAGAATTCAATTTAAATGTTTTATGGCCATATTGTGTTGTGGCGATCTAAATCAGATTTAATCCAATCAAGATATGACTTGAAAAAACAGCTTCCAAAATATGTTTTTACATAAAAAATGTTTGGGATTATACATGTGATCTTTTGCTTATATTTCATGAATTGATTTATGAAAATACTCTCTGTTTTAAGAATAGCTCGAACTGCAGATGCGGAGAGACACCACCAACATAAGCAATATAATATATTAAGGGTATATTGCAGGTCTCCCTTGAAAAAGATATCGTTGATCTCAATGGGATTTTCTCCTGGTTAAATAAAGGCTACAAACAAAGGGGAATTTCTCAACATTTTGGGACATACATGTACTCTGCTTTCTTTGTGAGAGTTATTTGAGATGAATGATATCACTCTCCTCCTCATGTCTGTGTGTTAAGAACAGAGCTGGAGGTGGTTATCTTAGATTAGCACAGGCTGGAAACAGGTGGAACCCGCTAGCCTCGTTCAATAGACAGATTTTTGGCCAGTTGTGTGAGGATAAAAAGTAATTTAACTTATTCTTAAATGCCACTAATAAATGATCATGTCATTAGTTTTGGCTTTGCAGTTAGAGTTCAGTCCTTGATGGAGTTGTTCATTCTGGGAAATGCACTTATTCACTTAGACGATCAATACCACTCTAATGTCTGTGTGGAGATGTTTAGCCTTTTATCTCAACCCAAACCAACACATCCCTATTTTACCTTTGCTGTTTGTTAATGTATTGAACAAAGATTCAACATCATTATTGTGCGTGGCAGATTTGCTTAATGACATCCACTGGTTTCTGATTAAAGGATGTGTGCTATCTGTTTGATAAATTATACATTTGATGACATAGATAAGTCCTGCATTTTCCTTGCAAGGTTCAGTAAAACCCAACTTTGAGCTATTTTTAACACGTAAAATTGCCTGTTTACTTTTAAATGTGTTAAGAGATGTCAGTGTTAACAGTAAGTAGAGTAGTATCAGATACTGTACAGCTCAAACAACACCTTATAGCAGGGGTGTCAAACTCAAGGCCCGGGGGCCAGATCCGGCCCGCAAATTCATTTTATGCGGCCCCACAAGAGCTTGCAAAGAATATAATATGTTTATTATATGGTTACATACCGATTTACAGAAGCACCCATACACTACATGTCCCACAATGCATCTCAAATATGACTTTATTTCTTCAAAATATGACGTTTCTTCTTAGAATTTGACCTTTTTTTTTACCTTTTCTCAAAATGTTACTTTTTTTTCTTCAAATGTCACTTGTTCTTTTTGATTTAGACTTTTTCTCCAGAATTTGGCTTTTCTTTTTAAATCATTTTGTGACATTCTCACTGAAGAGACTTGCAATTATTTGCCCTAGACTTCTGCTTTCAGACGTAGTTAATGATGAAGTTATTACCCTATCCGATAATAATCCAACGCAGAGGCAATAATGTAATATAATACATTATTTTATATATATTACATATTTATATATGTATTTTTATATAGTCTTAAAGTTACAACCGGCCCTTTAAGTGCAGCCATAATGCGAATGTGGCCCGCGAATAAATTGAGTTTGACACCCCTGCCTTAAAGTGTGCTGCAGTTCTTTAACAGTGAGGTCAGTAACACCTGTGCAGACATGTTGGATAATATTACTTGGACTATGATGAAATGGATGTTGGTATGTGGTGTGATGCAAATGTGTGGGCTGCACAACACACACCTGCGTTTCATAATCACCAGCTTCTCATTTCGAAACCTGTCTGGTGTTTCAGACTCTGAGAGGCAGGATCATGCTGAGTTTGAGTGTGACAACATGACTCATTAGGAGTGAGGAGGTGGCATGCCAGCTCTAGATTAATTGTAGGCCTCCTGTCATCGACCTAATGGCAAGCTCCTGCCAAAATGTTCATTAGACTAATGAGCGCGCAACTCGTGTGAAACTGAAAACTCCTGCAGCCAAGAATAAACCTCACTGGGTTTTAAACTGGCCCGAATCAACACATCCTCATACACATTTAATGAGGAGTGTGTGGTATTTGAAGTCACTGCATTCTCTTTTATTAAATACAATTCTGTCTCTAATGAAATCTGTTGTGCATTTTCATTTTGGGCCATTAAACGCTACTTTTATCTCTGGCCTGTTATCGCACAGACCGTTAACATACCTGAGATTCTCCAACTTTCGTCTAACCTTTGACTTGTGCAGAATGCTATGTAGGCTATGAGTCTCTATTGTATTTCTATTAAGATATTTATTGTTTGTTTTGTGCTATATCTCACCGTACCCATGTCAAAGAGTTCAGGTTCCTGAGATGGTACACAAACAGCACAGGTATCAAAGTCCTGCCTTCTTTATTTACTGCTGTGAATTGAAGGCGTGCTTTTGAGCAAATATGCCCTTGAGGGTCGTTTTGGCCTCTGCCATGCTGCTGTTGTGCAATAAACTGGTCATTAAAACACAGAAACTGTAACCTGTATTCGTAACAGCGTGCCTTAATAACCTCAGACACCTGTTGATGTATACTCTGTTGTTTGCACTCTGTACTGCAGGTGTAGTGTGTTTTATCTCATGGAAACATTTGATGAAATGATCTGGACATGTTGTGTCAGAGATTGGCTTTTTGTTGATAAGATACTTGGCAAAAATATCTATTCTGTGTACAATTGCGAGAATACATTCACTGTTTAAAGGGGACCTAGCATGCAAAATGCACTTTTTGATGTCTTTTATACATGAATATGTGTCCCCGGTGTGTCAGGGAACTCACGCAGCGTCAGAAAATAAAACCATCTCTCTTTTCCTCCGTACCCAAATCTCTAAAAACGGGGCTACAACGGAGCTGATCCAGATTAGCGGCGATTTGACATCAGAATCAGAAAGTTGCTATCAGAAACAATGCCCGACTGTTTTGGACGTAATATGGTCGGTGTTTACATTAGCATCGCTAACACTCAGAGCTAACCTGTACTGCACAGAGCATGTGTGTGAAGAAGCAGAAAATACAAAGGAACTCACCTTGTGGTATAGAGAGGCGAAGTCCCTCCCCTTCCGGTGGGACTCATGGGACCTTATTTTGGAAAAAGTTTGTATTGAAGTCAATGGAGAGAGAAAGATTATCTTTTGATCCCGTTTGAATTGTGCCACGAATTACACATATGATGTTTGTCAATCTTAAATAATAACTTCCATGTCAAAAAAGTCACAGTTTGTCGTAAAACTGTTGAAATATAAGACTATGAAATATACGCAACTAGAAAGACTACAAATCCCAGAATCCCGGTCCCGCATGCTGGCTCTTACGAACCGACTAACTCCCCTTGTGTGTATGTACAGCTCTCAACATGCCCAGACTTGGAGTGATTTTAACCTCTTTTAATACTTTTCACCTCATTCTGAAAGAAAGAAGTGAAATGTGCCAACGTGACGGCCGTCTTGGTGTGTGGTGCGAGACGGGAGATGTAGTTCATTGAGAGGTTTCACACAAAGTGAAGTGTTACTTCACAGTTTTACGACACATTTTTATTTTTTTGACTTGAAAAATTATCTTTTAAATTGACAAACATCATATGTGTAATTCGTGGCACAATTCAAACGGGATCGAAAGATAATCTTTCTCTCTCCATTGACTTCAATGCATAACTTTTCAGTAATAAGGTCCCATGGAGCTCAACCGGAAGGGGAGGGACTTCGCCTCTCTATAACCGGCAAGAGAGAAAGCCTTTGAGCTCCATACTGTTTCAGAAATAATCCTTGATAATCCATGATATGGCGTTTCATCACTGCAGTATCTGCCAGTAGAATCTCCTGCATGAGCAGGCACAAGCTCCGCCCCTCTTATTTTCTTTTTTTAAAGCTTTATACATAAAATCAGCACTTTTGAAACAGGAAGTGAAATAGAGGGATATGAGACATGGCTAGAATGGGTGATCTGTTTGGAATTTTGAGCAAAACACTTCATAGACATGTTTTTTTATATATTTTTATATATCTGAGACCTATGCTATTGGCTAAAAATAGCATGATAGGTGACCTTTAAGTCATTTTTAAATCAAAAATACCACAGCACATTGAATATATTTGTGCCCATTGAATAGTTGATCTGGAGATTTCCATCACATCAGATGATCTTTAATAAAAGATGGGATTTAAAGACGTTTTTAAGCGTTCAGTAGAACATATAAAAGTCCTTGACTTCATAGTAAATCTGCTGATGAGCATCATGGGAAATATCAGAAAGCCCTAAGTACAGCTGCTACATTTGACCGTGAGGTGATGCTTTGTCATGGTCTGTCAGACAAAACCAAACATTTAAAGACATTGCCTTGGGCCCCACAATATTGTGATGCCCATTATCCGAAAATGAATAAACAAACAATCAATAGATTAAATAAAAAATTCTGGATGAATATAATCATGGATTATCTGGTTTTGGATGTACATTAGCTGATGAGAATTAAAACTGTTCCTGATATTAGTGTAGCGTACATGCTGAATCATTAGGTGTTAATCCACACTGAGGTGAGAAACCAATTAAATCAGTCATTATGTATCCAGGTCACACTGCTCTGTGTGTGTGTGTGTACAGATGCTAAATGCAACACAAGATGGTGATATCCCGTAGCTTTATGATCAATATGTAGGTCTGTGAGTCAACATCATCTTTCTAATCTTTAGTATTTATCTTTAGAAATCACTTTTGAGTCGGGAACTAGAGAGTATTTGACATTTTTAACCCAGGTGGCAGCACAGCTCGAACAAATGATGGTTGGTCCACAGCTTTTATACTTAAGTATCTACTCTGCGATTGAACTTAGTGGAAACTTAATTTCAATGGTGTCTTGAGACTCTACTGATTTGGTGTCTTTCCATCCAGTCCCAAAAACGTTTACATTTTCCACTTCGGACTTGGTGATAATTAAATATGAAAATGAAACATATTGGAATGAACTCCTGTATGGAGATAATGTGAGGCATTCAGTTTAAATGCAGGTATTGTTTGACTTAAGAAGTTTCAATATTACTTCTGTGTTATTTCCATCAATCCCTAATAAAGAAACAGATACCCAACCCTAGTGTGTGTTATGGATTCCCAATTTTCCTGTATGTTGGATTAAATCACTGATTTCCTAACAAGTAAAAACCAGCCTAAAGCGGAATGAGGACACCTCCTCCGTTGCTTCACTGTCAAACCACACGGTGTGCCTGGAGGTGGTGTTGGTGGTGGAGAACCTGATGCCTCAGACATGACTTTACCACCAGAACAAAGCCCCAAGGAGCCTCAAATATCTGCCCCCACCTCCCCTCCCCATGTGGTTTCTCCTCACTGAAGCCAAGGAAGGCCTGCCTCTTCATGTTGTTTGTTCCTACTCTTCTCAAACTTTCAATGAACCTGATGATGCAGACTTATACTGCCTCTCTGAGATTCTTACATATATTATACCATGTAGAAACGTGTTGACGGATTGAACTTCTTTTGTTAGAATAAAGTCATCATTTAATATGAATACTCTTTTCATTATAGAGTATATTTTAGAATTCAATCAATTTGTTGTGTCCACTCGAACAATATTACGGGATTATAGTTAATACTTAAAGGTAGGGTAGGTAAGAATGGAGAAACCAGCTCGAGTGCGCTAGAATTTGAAAGTACACAGCCGAAAAAAATCTGCTCCTTCCTTCAGACTTCCTTACAGAGCCCCTCCTCCAACACACACGAACGCGCACATGACCAATGAGGGCACGAGATAAGTTTGTGCACAGATGGAAGGCTGACAGGCAGGTAGGCCATCCAGTTATTTTAGCCGGGCCGGCTCAGATGATTGGTCGTGCTTTTTACAGCGCCACGGCTTCCACAGATGAATTTATGTATTTATTGTGAAAGCATTTAATATATTCATTGCTATCGGGATGTTCAGAGCATTCCATGGAATCTAATAAAAAGTATTTCTGAAGAGAATTATCTACCCCACCTTTTAAATGTAGTTTTAAAAGTAAGAAAAAAACCACAAGGTCAACAAACCGATTCGTACTAACATTAGTTTTTTTTATACACCTTAGGCTAGTGCTCGTATTAATCAGAGCCAATCAAAATGAGCAGTTTGAATTCTGCTTTACGGTTAAAGATGCAAATGGAGAGTATTATTTATGATTACACTGCTTTGTGGCTTCAAATACAGATCATTTAGATTATTCTGCCAAGTACCGTTGTGATTAATCGTCTATAAAATGTAGAAATATGCTCATAAACATTACCCACATCTTAAAGTGACATCTTTCTTGTTTTGATAGATTAAAAATCATACATATTCAGTTCATACTTTGTTTATTGCTGATCAAACCGCAAAGAGAAACTCTTGACTTGACTGCTTTATCAATTATTAAAATAGTTTGATGTCAGTTTTGTCTGCTTTCTTTCTTTTACCTTATTTAAATTTGTAATCATCATTTTGATTTGCATCTCCATCAACACTTCATCAAATGGGGCGGATGTTTACATTTTAAGTGGATCGATCATCTGACACTTTGTAATCTTCTGTGAAATGACAGTGCGGATGTTTGATAATGTCGATATTTATTCTCACTGGATGCACTCAAGATTGTGACTAACCTGATTCGAACAAATCTGCCATATTTGAGTGCTAAGGCTTTTGGGAAAATCTGCTGCTGGTTTATGTTAAGGATGATTACTGTACTCTTCGTGACAATGGTTTAGGAAATCCTAAAATGCTCTTATGTAACCGCAGAGTGTGCACGTGACTGAATAACCTCTCTCAGTTATTGTCGCACACCAGCGTCCCTTAACTCAACCAGCTTCTGCGGTTCATTGTCCCTGCAGGGCCGGGGCATTTACACTGCAAAAGATAATGACTTTTTAAACAAAAGCTTGAAAAGACATGTTTGTGTTTCCACTCTTCTCTTTACGGTTCCATCACTGTCACTCAGATCACTCGTGGCAGGTTGTCCTGCACGTTTCTGACATGACAGCTGTCCGCCTGTTTGAGGATTATCTGCTCCCACGTGGGGCAAACAGGGAGGGGATTACATAAAAAAATAAAAAGAGAGAGAGAGAGTCTGTGTGTGGATTTGTGCAATGTCGAGCTCACCGTGCCCTTGCACAAGTTTTCAGGCTGCGGGGAGGTGACAGTGTGAGGAAAGAGGTTTTATCATGATTGAGCTGTCAACTTGCACAACTAACACATAGCAAACGACTGCATTATATATTTTAGTTTGCTGTAACGGTAACTAAAATAGTTCATTTTTTTATTTAAGCATTTTTTATTTATTCAGGCAGTATACTGAAAGAAGCAGATAGGCTAAGTACACTGTAATATCTGAGTATTTATTGCAACTAATATAGTTATTGCGATATTAAACAATGCAATTGAATATATTCCTTAAATCTTACAGACCTAATTTGGGTCAAAGACGTTACTGACAATTTTCCACCCACATCTCAAGGTGTGCCGCTAACTGGACATGGGAAACTGAAATACCATGCTTGTTTATGTGGACAAAAGAAAAATATTGTTTGTATATATATTAAATAATATCACGCTTCCCCGTTTATTTGCACATATACACTTAAGTAAAAGAAAGAGTTTAAGAAAAGATTAAACAAAGTCAAATTGTTCAATATTTTCTGACATTTTGTGGAACAACTGATTAATCATTTTATATAGAAAGTTATATTTTAATAAAGTATATTGTTAGATAATCAACACAGTCATTAGTTGCAGCCTTATCAATATGTTATAGGCTTATAGAGATAAGTGAAATGTTTGTAGGTATGTTTGACATCCTTCCTATTAACTATAGTCGTGTGACCCCTCAGATCCACCCTGCGACCCCAAGGTTGGGTCCCAGCTTTTATTTCATCAATGTTTATATTGATTTTTCACTCTTCTGTTGACGTACATCAGCAGCCACAGGATGTATTTATTCAGGCAGCACTGTTTCAGTGTGAGTGCTCATGATATTGTTTTCTATCTATCTATCTATATTATCTTGAAGCAGATGGGTCAGCAGAGTCTGATTCATTATTCATGAGGAAAAGTACATGGCCTCTTACACTGATGTGTTCATGTGTGTGTGTTCACCATATTGATCCCAGTGCGCTAAAGTAGCCTTAATGGTTGTACCTCGTGAAAAATGCTGTCAGAGCAAATGCATGTTTGCTCCCTGACGAGGCAGCTGTGTGCATTTGTTTATTAGACTCAACATGAGCAATGGAGGAAATGCTTATGTGCCAGATCCTTTATAGTAGGGCTGAACAATTAATCACATTTTATCAAAATCCCAATATGGACCCATGCAATATCCAAATAACATGAGGTGCAATATCCAAATAACATGAGGTGCAATATTTGTTTTTAGCAACATATATCATTATGCCAAAATACAATTTTAACATGGGTCTTACCTTTAAGAAACGTAGCCCTTTGATGTCAAGTATATTCTGCAAATAATGTAATTTTACATTTTTTTTACGTTGCTAAAACGTGTTATTGTAAGTCTAATTGAAAAATAAGTTTGCTTGTGTGTAGGTCAACTAATGTAGACTGTATTCATCTTAGTTAACATTTGAGGAATATAAGAAAAATATCCCCATGAATTGCCAAACATACTACTGCTATTATAAGATGGTGAATATTGTAAACATCAGCATTGTTAGCAGCATTGTCATTGTGTGTTAGCATGCTTATGCTAGAATTTAGCTAAGCCTGGCTTGAGTTGCTGGCATGACTGTAAACTTCAGAATCAGATCATGTTTTCAACTAAAGTGCATCTTCTAGTTTTGAGCCAACTATTGAATGTTGTTATTATACACCCATCCACATATTCTTAGACTTACAGACAGTTTACTCCTTGTCATTAGCTAAGTCAGCTAGCTGCACGTTCTGTTGCTTAGTATCACAACACGCTAATGCAGTTAGCTAATGTGTGCGATCTTATTAACGGCCTCCCTCAGCCTGATAGCGGGGCGCAACGGCACGCCGTCTGTGTATTGTGTATAGTGAGAGGCTGTGTCTATATAAAGGCAAGCTAATCCCCTGGAGTCACATAAAGTAAAACTCACCTTGACTACAGTCACTATGGTTAGGATGTGGCCTTGACTGCAGAGTTCACTGACACAGTATTAATTTAAGGATCCCTGTGAGACCTCATTGCCTTTGCTGAATAATTGATAATCCTCCGGTCCATTTGTCATTTCATATTTATTGCAAGTAGTAAATTCTGCAATAAAATGAATCTATTTACCATATAAACAGTGCATCTTGAGCTAATTTTAGAACATCAAACATCACATTTCTCCCCCCTCTTCCTCCTTCTTCCCTTTGATGATGAGTATTTTTAAGTGTGTCAGGAGCTTCTGCTGCAGAGGCCATTGAATGTCTGCAGAGCGGCTTGGCTTAGTTGTAATTAATACTAGATAACAGAAACCCTCTGGAGGCCACGACCTGAGACACACTCCTGCCTCTGATGTGACATAATAATCCATGATTAAAATTAGCTCATGTGGGGGAGAATTACATTTATGATTTTAATTGGCCGAAAGTTCCTAAATAGGACAGCGACACAAACACTTGCCAGTTGTTATATTTGCTTCCTTTTAGTTTTATGTCCCTTTTCTGTCAAATGAAGATACATGGACACATTTAATGTTGTCCAATTGCAGTCCTTTCCCCTTTTTACTACTTTATTTCAGGAGAGAATATTCATTTACTTTGTCTTATGACATATATGATCTTGTTCATGGCATTTGTATACATCTGTATCTACACAAGTAACACAAATAGACTGTTCAATCTCTTCAGGGTTAACTCTTTCAATTATTTGTGAGCTTCATATTTAAACAATGTATGTATCCGTTTAACATATACCTGTTCTTGACGATGTATAGGTTATTCTTACCATTTCTTAAAGGCTGTTTAAATCTGAATTCTAGTTGTTAAATGCAGGATCTTTCCTCACATACCTTTTGTACAACATGACGGGGAAACTTCTTAAATAAAGTGTATTATTTCTAGTTTCATATGGCTAACAAATCAATAAAAGGGAAGTAATTGGCTTAGTACATCCTTTTTTGTTCTTGTCTGAGGTTTAACTGTATTTGGAGCTCTCTCTGTCAGTAATTTATCTATTTGAACTGCACCCTCCATCCAGCTCGCCTCGAGCCTGGACGCTCTTACCATAAGCCAATAAAGGAATTGATTTCATTTCCAGCCCATCAAACCCAGCCAATGTTTGGTTGTAGTTGTACTCCTTGATGCCAGACGTTAAAGTGTTTGTCTGATATATTAACATTCTTTATATCTACAATCACCAAGGTACACATACATTCTTAAACATATAACAGTTTTGACCGTGTAGTGAGTCTTGATCTTTAATAGTGAGTCAAAGTGCATTTTCCTGAAGTGTTTCTTTGATGTTAAATCAGGATTTATTGGCTGTACAAACCGCCTTTTGCTGCCAAAGTTGATGTAAGCAGGTGAGTGAGGTGGTGATATCACTGAAAACCAGCTGTGGTAAATGTGTGAATCAGATATGAAAGAATGAGGTGAGCTGCACGGGCATGCTAACATGTGAGTCATGTTTCATTTAGGCTAACCTGAAGTGAGATCACCATCACACGATGCCCTTTACTCTTTACCTGAAACCACAAACATAAGCAAAATAGTTTCAATATGACTTTTCTTTTGATGAGCACATCCCTTCCTGATTGCTATCACCTTTTCAACATCTCTGTCATCACATTTCTGACCTGATGTGACAGCACTGCGTGGCTCATCTTTCTGATGTTCTCTTTCGATGCAGTAACTGGAAACAAAGTCGGACTTGCGAAGATGAAACTGAGAGATTGCATCTGTACTTTAGTCACACCTTTACCTGTTGAGACACATGAGTAGATACAGATCTGAAACTTGATTATTCACATTGTATCTTCATATTATTTCTGTGGTTCTTTATGCAAGCTTGTTCATATGTGTTAGTTTTGTTATTCACTGAAATGTACCTTATTGCACATGTCAGTCTTTTTGGCATTTCTGTAGTGAAAGCATTTTATTTTAATATCAATACATTTAGATTTGGATTGATGGATGTTCAAGGGATTTGACTACTAACATTTTGTTGATTAAATCATGCATGTGATGGTCTACTTTTGGCAACTCCGGTGAATTGAATGCCAAAAAATCTCTGAATATTCAATAATTCCAATGTTTTTCTGGAGCTTTCTCTCCTATTGGAGGCTTATAGGAGGCTTCTTAATTACCAGCTGCGACATTGTGTGAAGCTGTTTTTGATCCCTTTACGAGGTGTTAATATGTTTTCCCGTGGACAATTATTGTGCGCTTGCAAGATGTCCCAAATATTTGCAGATGTGTAGTTGAGATCTAAATAATGGCTGAGTTGGAGCCTATGTTTTCTCTGTGTTACGACTTGTAGAATCAGTATCTTTCCTGTGTGTCTGTGCAGGTGTTTGCACAGTAAAGCAGAAACAACAGATGATTAAACAAAACATGCAAATGTTGATGAATTGAAAAAGCATGACCTGGTTTTTCTCAGAGCTACTGCAATTACTGAGCATATGTCAAATGATGCAAACGGTTTGTATTTCGAAGAAGGTGTTGCCGTAACTTTCCTTTAGACATTTATTTACTTTCTGAATGGCAGATGTAAATTGAGCTGTCTTTAATGGAGGTGTCTATGTACATTGGACGTGAGTAGATGACTAATTCAATTATTGACTGCACCTGTTCAGTTGGTATATACTTGAATCGGATTGCACTATTTGCTCAGTCTGCGCAAACACTTGAGCATTTAAAGCCCAAATACTCCAGTACAGAAAGCCTAATCCTCACTTCTGTAGCCTGGGCCCCAAATTGAAACGCAGGATTGCACTTGGCACTGAAACCAGATGTTTTACAGTCAAAACAGAGGCAGAGTGCTGATCAGGAATGACAAATTGAGGAAGCGAAGGTCATTGTGTCTCTGTAGTGTCAAAGGCTTTGGCCTATTTTCTCACAGCAGCCAGCTATTAGTCCTCCAGTGTGTGATCTGTCATTAGAGAGCGAGCCTTTGTGGTCCCGGCTCTTTGGAAAGAATCACAAGCTTTCAGGAGTCGTGCCCTGTCCTTATTGATAATTACCACAAAGCACACACACTAGAAACACCAGGGTTTAATCCAGAGCCAAGAGCTAAATGAGACAAGTAGAGCCTTGCACTCTGTTAATAAATCAAAGCTGTCTGTTTGCTTTGATAAGAGCAAAGACTACATGGTGACATTGGCCGATCACTCCACTGTCTGTCTGACACACCTTTGGCGCAGTGATAATGGCCTGTGCATTACATTTAAAAGTATGTGTGTGTGCCATGTTGGCTAAGAATATACCAACATGATTTCGACGTAACACCAAATTTGGTTTAGGGTCTTGGGTGAAGGAGAAAATCAATTATATTAAAAAATAATGAAAAACATTTTCCGCTATCAACCAAAAATGGCCAAAACTCAAGCTGTCGTTGATAGATCCTGATTAAACTCAGTCGAGACGACCGACATTACGAATTGAACATACACACCAAGTTTTATCCAGATGCAACAAAGATAGGGCTTATTGTATGATGTTGTGTGTGCAGTTTTAGAAATGTTGCATATGTTTTTAATAACAAGTGTAATTGGTCTCCATAATCATTCCTCATGAACAGGATTAAACTTGTTAAATGAACTTGTCTTATCTCGTGAAGCATGACCTCGGCTTGATGCAGCTTGCTTCTTTTGATTTTGGCAATTTACCTTTTTTTTGTTGACCAAGAACCGGTTTAAACCATAGAGGTTTAAACCATAGAGGTTTAAACCTGTGATAGACTCTAGCAAAGGCATTTTTTATCTCTAAAAATGTCAAAGTAATTTCAGTATCTGTTTAAATGTAACGTAGTTTCATAAATGTTGAGAGTTAGGTGTCTATTAAATATTTTTCCCCAAAACATTATTAAGTCAAACTCCTGCATTTGATGTGCAACTGCTTTGCACATAATCCCAGTGTGACCTGTCTCTTATCTCCGAGACAGTGTGTGACCGTTGGACTGTGTTGTGTATTTGGGGGGAGATGTGTTTGTGGCCAGCGTTTATCAGCTGTGTGTACGTGTGTAGACGGGTGTGTGTGGTTGTAGGTACATTTCCCCAAGCACCTAGGTACAATTTGCCGACACACATGTTGATTTTACATAGGAAAACGTCATCTTACAAAATGTGGTGCATTCCCAAGGATTAAAGTACACCAGTCATCTATAAAGCAGCTAAAATTAGATCCAACCCAGCCAGCTGCAGCAATAAATGCTGGCTCAGGCATGACACAGCAGTAGCAATCATTCAACAACATCAACTAGAATACTATTTTTCTGATTCAAATCACACACTAACAATCCTTGTATTTAGTAATTCAACCTTTATTCAAATGAGAGCAGTTCTGTATCTTTTGTATGGGTGGGTGCCCTGAGATGAAAATACTGTAAATTAAGGATAAAACTGAGAAAAACGTATACAAGGGCATTTAACCAAATCTGAAACACAAAAAAATGGGATACAAATTAACCGGAAACATCTACAACCTACTATAAATTGACCATGCATGTACGGGAATAAATACTGTTGTTGATCTGAACACATTAAACTGCTGTGCATGCAGGCACGTTTATGCAATAACAGCGATTGATCAGCCCCTCGGCCACACCCTCGTTTGACCGCATGAAGGGTCGGCCGCCTGTCCTCTTATCGACCTGTTGGTTTCTATTAGCCTCTGGTGCTAATGTGCTGTTACGTAATGCTACAGTTTGGCTCGGTGTGATCACCACCGCTGTCCAGCTGAAGCCATGTGAGAGGCTCAATGGGGTTTGTAGCAGCTGGGCGATCTGCCAAACAATCCAGCCAATTTCATTTTGACTGCATGTTGCACCCTTCTTTTTTTATTTTGAAAAACTTGAAGGTCTGAGGAGCGTTTGATCGCACTTCACAGAGGACAGACTGTTTGAGACGTACTGCCAGGGATTATAACATTAAGAGGGAATATTAGTTTGTTGTATCAAGTGGAGAACATCTGCCTCCACTCGTACACACTGCCACTTAAGGATAAAAAGTAACAAGTCAGGATTTTTGAATCTATAAAACAGGTACAGTTAATTTAATGTTGGGCCAGAGGGAGTCTTTATTGGACACTGCATATGGGCTGTTAGCTCTAACCACAGCGCTATCCGGCTTTGGTATACTATGATTGTAAATAAAATGAGGCTATAAAAGATTATTGATCTATTGATGATCTATTTGATGTACTATCAATGGTTGTATGGACCTGATAACATTAAATAGATTTGAATCTTTATACTTTTGTTATCGATTTACTCCAGACTTACTAGGAATAGAAATGCATGAGTGTAATGGGTCGTTTTAAGTGTGTAAAAAAAAAAAGACATCTGCTGAGTAGGACATTTTAGTATTGAGCAACAAGGCTGAAGAGGAGCGTCTTCCTCTTTAATTTCCTTCTGCTTAAAAGATCGAACAAGAAATCCTGATTGAGCAAACACTGTGGAGGAGTGACGAGAGGGAGCGGCGCCCGAAGAGAGGGAGTGTGATTACCTGCTCTCCCTCTCTCTCCCTCTCTCTCCCTCTCTCTCCTTGTAGTCACCTCCCTCTCAGGGAGTGTACACACACACTCCTGGACTCTCCACTCCTGCTTGTTCACACACACACTCGGCTTCATGCTGCACGCACACACCCTCGGTCTCCTCTGACTGTCTGTGTGCACATCAAAGCTTGGTTAGGACTTGGACACTAGTATAGTTGTGTGTGTGGGTGTTGTGGTGTGTGTGTGTGTGTGTGTGTGCGTGTGTGTGTGTGCGTGCGTTGGTATGCATATGTCTGTGTGTGTTGACAAGGAGATGCAGTGTTGATCCATGTGCTTGAAGACAAGTGATTTTTGGGGGGGATTTTTTTGTGGTTTGCCTCTCAGACGTAACTTTTTCAGAGACATTTAAGGACCCTCTGCTCCGTCTTGTGCCAGTGTCGACTCCCTCGACAGGGTGAGTGCCGCTGAACTCCCAGCTGACTTTCTCACACTGCCTCTTTCTTAATCACACACTCTTTTCTGTCTCCTCTGTGCTGTCTCACTGCTGTTTTAGTTCATGTCCTTCTCCCGTGGATTTGTCTGTGAAATTCTCAATCTTTTATTCTTTATAGCCAGAAATGTCTGACTGTGTTTGTGTGTGTATGTGTGTGTCAGTGTTTGTGAGTGTGTGTGTGTGTGTGTAAGTGTGTGTGAGCTCACTTTTTCCCTTGAGGATTCGAAGTCAGTGTGCATGTGCATGAAGACAGGCTTGAACAAGATGAAAGAAAAAAAATCTTTCTTCAAATCAGCACTTTGCCTTAAATCTATTTTTATAAAACGCTCCTCTGTTCCCCGCACAGCACAGATTTATTTGACAGCAGGCTTCACTTGCACTCCTTTTTTTAGTTTAATTATCCATTTGCTCAAACTTGGCCAAGTAGCCGCTCATTTGCTTCCTAAAGCATGGAAGTACTTTCTATTTTTTGCTGGAAAGAAAATGCCACTATGAAACTGAAGCCGTTCCACAACAGTGAAAATGACATCATCATCGCCATCCTCTTCATCCACCGTCCCCCGCCACAGATGGGTATTCATGGTGGAGTCCAGCCTGAGAAACACTACCATTCATAGGGAATATGTGCCTTGAGGTCTGTTTGAGGTCTCTTCATTAAGCCCGGTATCCTGTTGCTCACGTCAGTGGGTTTTAAAACCTATGAGCATGCAGAGCTGCTCGTCACAGCTGAGGAAGAGGAGCTCTGAGCTCCAACCTCAAAACAAACTGTGTGTGTAAAGCACCTAGTGCTAAATAGCTGCCATTGAATGCTTGGCATGTGTTAGGCTTTTTGTCTATGATCAGATATTTCCCTACGTCTTTTGCTAAGTTCTTTATTCAACACATGATGCAAGTTGGGAAAAAAGGGTTCAACATATTTGTGTTCACACTTAACAATAAGCAGTATAGTATTAATACATAAAACATTATGTTGTATTCGTCTACACGTTCTAATGTCTCTGATTGTTGGATGGATTTTCTTTAGTTGTAATAATAATTATTGTAGGCGCCATAATGCTACTTAGCCCAAGTTCATTATTTGTATTATTATTATTTGTTTACGTCACTTTTATTTGTTTGTTGAGCACTTCCGGTAACTGTCACATGGGTGTGGTTTGTCTATTTAAGTCACCTGTTTCATGTCGAGTGCGGAGGACAGAGGGTGAGTCCGTTTTGTCCATGTTTATTAAATATCCTTAAAACTATATTGCTTCAACTTGGACTTTCTTTTCGAAAACGCGTCACAGTTACGCCCCGTCCACACAGCAGCGTTAAAAAATCTTGAAAATCTTGGAGGTGGCCGTTTTCTGAAGCTTGGGGATTTTTTGCGAGCAACGCGACCAACAACCAATCACATGAATTTCCCGCCCCCAACATACAAAGCAATAGCAATGTTAAAACGAAGTAAACTGGATATAAAATCCCCAAACAGGCGAAAATCTACCAGTTTCACCCACTGTCTCTGCCACCTCCCTCCATGCCTGGTTCCTCCGGTTTGTATCCCGGTAAGTTAATAGGGACTGGTCATAAAGAACCGGGTGATTTGCTACGGCAATAACACATTTCTCCTCCATGTTTAGGAATATAGAAAATGAACTGCGGTATGTCACTCCCAGCTTGCACGCGGTTTGATTGGCTAGCGCTTGAACTGTCAGATTTGCTTAAACGGGATTTGATTGGCTGACGCTTCCACCTCAGCTTCAAAAGTTGAACATTGCTCAACTTTTGAATCCTGAAAATCCTGGAAATCCTGAAAATCTCCGCTTTGCTTCCCCAGAATGCAGTTCGGCGATAAGCGAGGCAAAGTGACGTCACCCCATTCAAAGTCAATGGGGAGAATTTTTTCAGAAGCGTTGGAAGATTTTTTTTAACGCTGCTGTGTGGACGGGGCGTTATAGCCAAGTTTAGCCTCTCGGTGACTCAAATGTAACTGGAAATTGAGCCGCCACAATAATAATTAATTTAATTTATATAGCGCTTCTCATCTGCCAAGACAAATCTCGAAGCGCTTCACAACAAAGGACACTGATACAATTTGAGAGATTAAACAAATAATAATAATAATAATAATAATAGTAATAAGAAAAAAAAAAAAAATAATATAAAATAAAAATAAAAGTCGGAGATAGTGATAAAAATGGCAGCTCAGTAGTGAATTGACACAGTGTCTAGTCTCGAAATAAAAATCTCCTATAGCTTAGTTGAAGTGATACCATTAGTATAAAGCTTCAATATACTAATGGGAACTTCAATAAAGGATTCTTTCAGCTTTCTTTTACTTCACTCTTATTTCCTCTGCCAGAGAGGTCATTTCTTTGGTTCTGTTCTTTGGCTTGATTCTGTTTTCTCGCTGGATAATGGAAAAACTATTTTTAAGCAATTTTAATGAATCTTGTTTAAAGGGTGTGGCATGGGTCACAAAATCTGTCATAGCATTTTGGAACGGATCCGAATCACTGGGCGGACACACGCATTATTTTTCACTTACGGAAATGTTCCTGGCGGAGGTCTGCTCTCTTCGAGTACTCTTTTGAGTTTTCATAGTTTTGGTGGTTATTTCGATCTATAATAACAACAGGAGCACACTCACCACATGAGATCTGGAAATGCAGTAATGTTGAACTAAGCCAGACTATGCACATGTCACATGTAATTGGGTGATTATACATGTTTTAAACAAACCTCCAGGGTATGCATTTGAAAGAGAAAAAGGTCGAATTAGGATTTTGATGTCTTTCATGAATACCACTCAAAGTTAACGGAGCTGCTCTCTGCTTCATCTTTGACTTGCCACATTTAGTGTATTGATTCTAACTATTATAAAAGTGATGGCCAAAAACAAACAAAGATGAATGTTTAATCCATAACCGCTTTATAATAAATTCTAAGTTGACTACTTTCTTGCCAAACCTGGTGTTCGCATTAACCACAATTCCACTGGACGGCCAATATATTTTAATAGAGTTTTTTTATAGAGTTATTTCCTTCCTTGAAATGGAGAGAAATAAAATACATATTTGGCCTTACTCTGCAATCGTACTGACTCGGGCTGTCCTCAACTAAAGGAATTCAGTCAACTAACAATCATACGACTAACCAACTCGTTGATTTATTGAAAGATGTGTAAAACTGAGTTTCTCCACATTGAACCGTGAAAAAGAGCCACTTTTTTACCAATTAGACAATTCACTTCTTAAAGGTGGGGTAGGTAAGTTTGAGAAACCGGCTCGAGATACACTTTTTGTTATATTCCATGGAATGCTCTTAACATCCCGATAGCAATGAATATCTTAAGTGCTTTGACAAAAAATCCATTAAAAAAATCATCTGTGGAAGCCGTGGCGCTGTAAAAAGCACGACCAATCATCTGAGCCGGCCCGGCTAAAATAACTGGATGGCCTACCTGCCTGTCAGCCTTCCATCTGTGCACAAACTTATCTCGTGCCCTCATTGGTCACGTTCGTGTGTGTTGGAGGAGGGGCTCTGTAAGGAAGTGGCAGATTTGTTCCGGTTGTGTATTTTCAAATTCTAGCGCACTCGAGCTGGTTTCTCCAAAATGACCTACCCCACCTTTAAGTCCCTTTTAATATTGACCGTGGCAAACAGATTCACAGATGCTGCCAAGGGACAGAGAAAGACAATGTGATGCTAATTAGGAACTCATTGGTTCACAAAAACAACCAAACTTCTGTTAATAATTTGAAAATACAATATGAAAATGGCACAGCAGGTCGATTGGGTTTATTTATATGATCCTCACGCTGCCCCACAGACTCCTTTGTACGTTAATCATTAGATCACACCTGTAAAACCGTCTCAAAGAACAAAGGACTATTGTGAGCTAATCTGGACATCTGAATGTGCAATCATACATACCAGAGCTTCAAAAGGACCTTTAAACATTAAAGATATAATCATTACACTAAAGCATGTTGGACTAATGCACTTTCATGCTATTGACGAAACGGAAACTAAGATATGATTTTAATCTGATTACGCTTGACGAAGTGGATATCTATACAACCACATCATTAGTTTACTCATTTATATGATGCATGCATGCACAAAGCTAAAATATTCTCAAGGTAAACAAGGTGACACACTTCAAACTGAAACACAGACATGGGCTGTATTTTCCTTTCACTCACTCACTACTCACTCACGCATGTGCTCTAGTCTATAGAAAATGAAGCAGCTATTGGTTTACCAGTGTTGCTGTTATCCTATTACAGGACAGAGGGTGAAAGCTGTCATCTGTGTGTGATATCTGAACGTCTAAACTAAGGGAAGTGTGTCTCACACACAGTGAATGTGAGTACACACATACTGTTAACAAAGTGGCATGTGTTCACACCTCTTCATTCCTCATCTTGTATTTCACTCTGAGCGTTTACAAAACATTACATCTACAGATTGAGGAGGCGGGGCTGGTGCATGTTTGGTTTTTATACACTTTGGGATCAGGTTTGGGGTCGTGAGGTTGTCATTGTTAAGACTGGAGAGGGCCCAAAGTCCTGAGCATCTGCAGAGGACAGATTGAGTCCAAACGGTCTCTCTGCTCATAGCTTAGGGCCAGACGCTGCTCACGTTACCGATATCGCGACACCAGTAAGTCAACTTTGAACTCCCCCTCTTCTAGCGCCAAGCCTTGGTAAGCCAGAGAGAGGAGTGGCTGGTAGTAGTGTATGCGTTTTATGAGTTATGAGGTGATTAAAAGACAGCCTGTAGGTGAGGAATAGGTGCATATGTAGGCTTTGCACGTCCTTAGACAAGTACAGACCCACCAAAGACCTGTGGCAGAGCAAAGCAGATGAACAGTATATCTTATAAAGTCATATCTGTGTTTTCAGTTTTAGTTTTATGACTGTTTTTACAGCCCCCTTATTGCGGTTTCTGCTGTGAGTCACGGACTAAAATAAATGTCCCTCTGACAAAAAGGACAGCCATAAAGCATTTCAAAAGAGCCTTGTAAATTAAACCCTTTTTGTGCTGTCTGTTAAATGGGCCTTTCATGTGTTCTGATCAGCAAGAAGTTAGTGTATAAATAGCCTGAATAGTGGATTCGTCATCAGCTCTGGGAGACAGGCCGCCCTGCTGTGTACCTGCTGAAGACGCAGCTGAGAGGGAGCGTGCTATCTGCCTCATTACAACCGTATTACACCCTGCTGTAGATGTGACAAGATGTCTCAGCTTTCTGCCCTGAAGCCTCCGCCTCCGCCTCCGGTCTTGTAAGCCTCAGCAGAACATGAACGCTGATTATATCGACCCAGATGCGCATGTTCCTTACTGAGCATTGCACTGACTGCTTGATGCTTTTAGTATCGTTTGAATGTAGACATTTTAAGTGAGGTTTGTTTCTCTTATTGAGGTCATGTTTGATTCCTTTATTGGTCTCCTTATTTGCTGGTTATCATGTCAAGCTTCTATAAGGAAGTTACCTTGATAGATTATGATCATAAGTAATGGCTATTTTATGATATACAAATAAATATCTTTGGACTGTTTGTCACACATAATATTACACTTATTATTGGGCTCTGTATTGCGACTGGCATTTCTATTATTTTCTGCCACTAAATAGACAATTGCTATTCAAAATAATTGAGAAAGTAATCTGATGGTGAAAATAAGTTATTGTTGTGCTGTTTAGTAGCGGCCATTTTAGAGACGATACATTTTGTTTATTGAGGCAATGCAAACATTATTTTTTTGCCCTGACAAGAATTAACCATGACAAGTTTACTTTGTGAATCCTTCAGATTGAGCTGCAAGGATTACATACTGTATGGATGTGACTGATGGTGCCTGACTCTGAAACACCTGAGAGGTTAAATGGAGCCCCTCTTCAGGTGGGGGAACATTCCTGTTTGACAGCATGGGGCTCTGTGATGGCCTCGGGGTAGAAGTTGAGAGGTGGAGGAGTAAACTGAGACACCGGGAGTCACAATCCTCCCGTGCCTTTCTGCTCCTCTGAGATTCTCCTTCTTTCTTTCTTTTTTTTTTCTTAAAGAAGATTATCCGTCGTTCTCTGCTCAGCTTCTTTGCAGCGACACCTGCATCACTTCGCTCACTGTGATGTCACTCTGTTTGCATCGTATTTATTTAGCCATCATCACAAAGGCCTGCGGGCTGCCACATAAAAACATGACATAAAGAGAATGATGTCATTGCTTCAAGGACATGTTTTAGGGGGCGTTTGATTTCTAAGAAAACAGCATGTTTTGATGTTCCCCCTGTTGTCCTGCTTTTTCCTATTTTCATTGCCCACTTACTTGCTTGCTCTCTGTGTTGTTATTTTGGTCCATTTTTGTACGTCTTGTCCATCAACCTCCTCTTCCTCCACTAATTCATAAGTAATGACCAGCAGCAGCAGGCAGAGCAGCGGAGCAGACATGCCGGCTGGCCAGGCCTCGTCCCAGCGGACCAGAGCCACTTATCTCTCACAATAATGACATATGCATCGACTGGCTTTAAGAAAGCGGCTTCCCAGTATTTGGGAAGTCTCCCACGTTTCTTTTCTCCGCTATAAATGACCGTCTTAACGAACAGCATATCTCATGCATAAGAAGTCATTTGCTTGCGAAAAAAATATCAATCAAGGATAACACTGACATCCAAAGTAAAACTGACATTACAACAAAAACATATTTACAATCATGATTCATGAGTGTGGATATTGTCATTATCAACCCCTAATCTAATCAAACTACTCGTACAAAACGTATACATCCTTTCCTTTAATGCGTGTTATTTCAGAGGAAGCTTTTTTCTCGGCTTTGGCTGCTCACATTTTGCAACATCGATCTCATCTACGGTTACTTAATACTGGAAAGAAACAGTATCGCCACCTATAAAAAGCCCTATCACCATCAGTTCAGTTCTTCTTTATAGTCCCCTAGGGGAAATCGGACTTGCAGCAGAGCACAAATAAACAGTAACAGAAAACATATAACAAGAAAAGAAGAGAAAAAAAACTTTCAAAGATGAATTTGTAGGCTTTCTGCAGTGCTGCAGTCCTAAATGTTTGCAGACAAATGCCTAAATGCAAGGTTACCTTTTGTGCAAATTAAGCATGTTTTTTGCACTAGGACTGTGAGAAATGATTCTCCTTGACTGACCCCTCCTCCCCTCTCCCCCCCCCTCCTCTCTCAGATGACATGGCGTCCTCAGTACCGCAGCTCCAAGTTCCGCCACGTGTTCGGTAAGCCCGCCGTCAAGGATAGCTGCTATGACGGCGTGCCAATCACACGCAGCGTCCAGGACAACAACTTCTGTGCCGTCAACCCACGTTTCCTGGCAGTCATCACCGAGTGCGCCGGGGGAGGGGCTTTCCTGGTCCTGTCCGTCCATCATGTGAGTATCTCCATCTCATGGCAGCTTTTACTCCCTGATGTCAGCTTTTTAAAGGAGCACTCAGGATGCTGATAATGGATACTGTGATGTGTTTTGTAGATATGTGCCCTGAAGGGAGGCATTTGTTTTTGCTATGAGGGTAGAAAACAGCAAGGAATAGTCTAAATATAGACTTTTAAGCAATAGATGGACATTTCTCTAGTTGAAAAACAGCTGACTTTAGAAGATAAACTTTACAACCTAAGGCAATCAAAGACAACAGCTTTGCCATGCATTGTGCTTTTGCAAAGCTTTCGAAAATTCAATATTTTTTGACACCGTCAGAAAGTTGGTAAGTCAATTTTGTCAATTTATTGAACATGTCAGAAACAAAAACATACAACAATAATATATATATATATTCTCTTTTTAACCTTTTTTTCTCACTCAAATGAATTATTATAACAAAGTACAAAAAAAGAATAATAATTCTCAAATAGTCTCTGTCATGTTCAACAGGGGCAAGAAGAAGCTTAAAAAAACTTTTCTGGTAATGTTTATCATTGAGGTTGTAATGGAAGGTGTTGTGCTATACTGCATTATGTTAAAAGGTGAACTGAAAATACGTCTGCAAACAAGAATTACGTTTACATTCCTTCATACAAAAGTCCCCTAAATAGTTGCCTGATCCAGCTCGAGGCAAATTGGGTCATGTTACCTGCAGTTCATCATAGTTATTATGCTGCTTAATGTTTCAACTAGCTTCCTAGCAAGCTTAAAACAGGAGACATCAGGAAAATCAACATTTCCCCATAACTGAAATTAGCTTTGACCAAAAGTTGGGAAGTTTCAGAAAAAAGTGTAGCAATGGAATTTCACATTAGAAATTATTATGGTGAGAACATTATTACCTCGGCCAAGGAGGTCGTGTTTTTGGTTTGGTTTGACTTTTTGTAAACAGGATTACGGAATAAACTACGATTGTAATTTTCATGAAACTGGGTCATGGAAGAAACGATAAAATTATCGAACGGACCATAATCACAGGGAGGTATAACAAATGTTTTCCCCTTTCGTTAACATTGTGAGATACTGCGTTTGGTCTTAGCAGGGATCTCAGGTCTCTGCTCTTCTACTTAAAATAACTTTTTCTCTTTGGTAAAAAGTAGAAGAACAATTAATCTGCTGAGTGTTCGACATCTCTCATGGTTTCTCTTTGCTCGTGCACACACAGCACACCTGGGAAAGAAGGATCTGCTCTCAGATTATAAATAGGACAGCAGCAGTGGAGCCAAAGCAAACACTAGGAAACCCCCGGCAGCTGATTAACTTCAACCTAAACATTGCATGTGGTCTTCTTTTTCCACCTCATTATTCTGCCTGATCTCCCCCACCAACTTCACCTTAAACATGATAAATCAAACACTCTCCATGACGTTATTTATGCATATTATCACATCCACCGGTGTTATCAGCAACAACAGTGATCCTTCAAATCAACTCAGCCAGACTTCCTTATTGTGTGCCGGTGAAATGTACAGTCCTGCTGTATGTCTCCAGTCGAGAGCGATGTATCAAGCTCCCTCCCTTCTCCCTCTCGCTGCCTGTGTCCAACTTTTACATTATCTTTGACTTATCACCAGCCTCCTAGCTTGGGCAGGAATTGCATATGTGCTCAGGAATGACATAACTCATCGTTTGACCTCCCTCTTCCCCGTCTTTCACCATCTCGAGGAGGTGAAACTTCCCCCCTCTGCCGCCCTTCACCTCCCATCTTTGTGTGTGAGCTCACAGATCGTTCTGTGGAGAAAGTAGTTAAAACAGAAACACAAGAACAGTGCTTCTATGTTCTACTTTCTTGTGCATATGTTAGGTTTGCTGGAAAGCACAGGTAGTGGTTACATCATCCCCATGCAGACACACCTTACCTACACAGTAATCAAGCCTGCAGGTGTGTTTGAGTGTGTGTCAGTAGGAAGGTTCTGTTCGTACTAACTGCATAATTAGCAGACTTGTCCAGGCAGAAAATCTTCAGCAGATCTCTCTGACTTTTCCCTTGTAACAGGATCATGAAATACCAGGGCGTGTGTCAAACATGTTGTGTAGCTCTGCCTGTAGTTTGAATATTTTCATTTAAATGTCATGAAGAGTGCTGCTCTGTAGCTTGTACTCATATGTGAAGATATTGTCCTGTTAAGATATTTAGAAACTAGCTTTCTATCTGTCTTTAAATCTGCACAAATAAATATGTTTTATATTATAGGGAAACTCTGCCTGTCAGTTTACAGGTTTACCTGTCAATTTGAGTCTATTGTTTGTACATTGTCTTATTCTAAAGACAACAAGTTTGAAACCCCCCTAAAATCTTCACGGAGGTGGAGTTATAAAGTGGTTAGCTTACTTACTTTTTTAGTCCACTCCTCTACAGGCTACATTAGCTGCTACTAGCATTACACACCTGGATATCTCCCTGTTTGTGGTTGAGTTGCATTATGGTTTGATTGATTGATTGATTGAAAAGTTTATTAACAGCTTGTATATTGGGTA
Organism: Gobionotothen gibberifrons; assembly: GCA_943591055.1. Lineage (NCBI taxonomy): Eukaryota > Metazoa > Chordata > Actinopteri > Perciformes > Nototheniidae > Gobionotothen > Gobionotothen gibberifrons. Next base: position 164,255 of record CALSBZ010043400.1, on the reverse strand, counting down.
CAGTACAGTACAGCTCAAAACATACTTAATGTAGGAACCAGGTTTTGACAAGGAATAAGACAATTTCTCCTGATTTCTATACATGTGTCCAACAAACGTGGACAGTATGTTGGCAGAGGTAGCAGCCGATTTGAATAGTTAGCATAAAGTGGCTAGGACTCTATTCAAGACTGGCCAAAATATAATTTGGCTGTAACAGGTTAACTCATTGTCTTACACTTTTTTGTAAATATTTAACAAAGAATATACATATATATAATGTGCTTTTTGAGCTTAACATGAGCTGGTGATCTAGCGCTTTCCCCCTGCTTCCAGTCTTAACACTGAACTAGCTAGCTACATATTTACTGTACATAAATGAAAGTGTCTATAGCTATAAAACATAGAGCATTTTTATCAGAATGTCAGACTAACTCAATGATATAAATGTTTTGGCTTTTATATTTCAGTTTTTTATCCTCTTTTGTTTGTTTGTTTATCAGACAGGTAAAGTGGATCCTCACCAACCCCGCATATCGGGCCACAGAGGAAATGTGCTAGACGTCAAATGGAATCCATTCAACGACTACTGCATCGCCTCCTGTTCTGAGGACACCACGGTTTGTACAAACACACACCCACCTAAAAGTACAAATAGTTCACTGATGTGTTATCATTTCCCTTCATTATGAGCGTGTAGCAGCAGGGAGATTATTTTATTGCCTTGCTGTTTAGCCTTCAAGAAGTCATTCCTCACATTCCTCATCCATGACTTGGTTCAGAAGAAATCGATGAAAGAGAAAGGAGAGTGATATAAGACCATTTCTTTAAAGTCATTTATTTCTCGTATCCAGTGGACCCTCAATTATTTATTGAATCGTTATTCGTCATAGATTTGCACACATACAGGTATTGGGCCGAGGGCGACACCGTACTTCCGGTATTTCGAGGGTCGTTTTTCCATACATCTGCAGGCAGTCTGTAAGGCCAATCCGACAACCCACACAGCTCTAGTTTACGCTGGTAACGACCTAGAGTACACCCCTCAAATCCAGAGATGTAATCCGAAGACATGCAGCGATTTCTTCAGTCGTTAATTCAGAAAAAAAAAACGAGTGCGCTCTGCCTGGCTACGTTAGCTAGCTGTTTATATTTGCACCTCCAGGAAAATGGCGTATTTCGCGCGTTGCATTGTGGGTAGCTTTTGACGTCACTGTGTGTGAAAGAATTGATTTTGTTCGTTTGTGATCTCTCTTACAGTGGTGTATTCAAAGCCTTCACTAAGAAGTGCTGATGCCACTCTGTAAAAAAAAGTATTGGAAATTAAGTAAAAGTATGTAAAAAAATATTTTTTTTTAAATGCACTTAAAGTTAAGTAAAAGTACTCATTACTGATACAAGCATTCATGTAAAAGCTGAATTTTATGGTTGCAGTCTGTTGAAGTTTTTCTTTTTGTCATTTCGCCTTTATCAAATCAATGAGACAGGGAAAGAGAGAAAGGAGAAATGGCGCTTAATTGTCCAAAATTATAAATGATTATTCAAATAAATAATAATAGCAAACTTGAGAAACTGGAAGCTTTTTGCACATCAATCAAAAAGAATGTTTTTTTATATTGGCTTATGAACAAATCAACTCGGGTGTACTGTGATAGTTTAATTTATGACAGAATATCATATTTCATGAGGTCTTGATGATGTTTTTTTGGGTGTGTCTGCAGGTGAAAGTGTGGGAAATCCCTCCTCATGGCGTGCTGAAGAACCTCACAGTCCCGTGGAAGGAGCTCCAGGGTCACAGCCGCAGAGTGGGCCTCATCGAGTGGCACCCCACTGCAAACAACATCCTCTTCAGTACGGCCTATGACTACAAGGTAATGCAAACACACAGAAGTTAACCCTAACTCTGCCCAAAAATAACCTCTGAACTCAAACAAGCTACTGTGACATATACTGTAAGCAAGTGTGTATAGCAATGCAGCCAAACAGGTCCCAGATCTGACTATCAGCCCAGTTCTTTTGATCTGATCATGATAAAGACAAAGATTGCTGACTAACACTGCAATCTACAGTACGAAGCTTCACAATCACTTTATAAGTGACAGCAGCATTTCAGGAATGTTCACTCTACATGTAAATGTACTGTTTTTCTGCTGCAACCGGAAATGGGACAAGTCTCATGTCCGAGTCTAAATAAAGAAGACTAAGAAGGCTTCTCAATTCTCTAATTTCCCCTCCTCGACTCCCCTCATCGACTCCTAAGATAAGATAAGATAAGATGTTACTTTATTGATCCCAATTTGGGAAATTGTTTATCCTCGATACTTAGTCCCGCCCACAGGAGATGCGAGCGGAGGAGTCGAGGAGGGGAACCGAGGAGAGAGGAGGGGAAGCAGCAGGCGGTTAGAGAAATGAGAACTCCTCTCCTCTGAGCGGTCATTTTAAAGAGACGTCCATTAATGATGACAGGAGGCACAGCAGCCCTCTGTCTGATGGACAGATGTGTTCATGATGACTTATATATTTACTTTTAATGAATTCACAGTGCGGTATAATGAGACAGTAACAGGCGGACATATACACACACATATATTTATACACATTACATTACATTGCCTTTAGCTGACGCTTTTATCCAAAGCGACTTACAATAAGTGCGTTCGACCAACAAAATACAACCTTGAAGAAAACAGAATCATATAAGTACATCAGGTTTCATAGAGCCAAAACGTTTCAAGTGCTACTCAACTAGCTATAGATAAGCCAGTGCTTTGTTAGTATATAATTTGTTAGTAATTGTATCGCTCGAAGTGGAGTCGAAAGAGATGAGTTTTCAGTCTGCGCCGGAAGATGTGTAAGCTATCTGCTGTCCTGATGTCAAAGGGGAGCTCATTCCACCATTTTGGAGCCAGGATAGCAAACCCACGTGTTTTTGCTGATGGGAACTTGGGCCCCCGTCGCATATACAAGTTCAGACACAATCAGAGGCTGGATATATACCTCCCCCCACCTTCTAAGTCAAATGTATGGCAGTGCCAACTCTCAAGGCACCAGTAGGCTTTAAAATAACCTGCATGTAAAAAAAATAAATAAAAAAAACGTATCGTATGTACAACCAAGTGCAATGAGGAAATATGTTTCCTCCATGCCTTTTTAAATGTGAAAACCCCTTTAAACGATGTTAAGACATGATGAGAAATCCCTTCATATCAACCAGTTGGCTTAACATTTTAATATAGAGCACCAAAGGAAGTTGAGTCAGGACACATAGGAGTGATTAACTACTATTACAGTAAAATAAGACGAAATATTTCAGTCTTTTTTTTTGTTGAAATGCATTAATTCGTCAGATAAATGTTGCAATCTGTCTGATTTTCTTATCTTCAATAAGTGAATGTCCCACAACATGTTCAAGCCCTTGCCTTCAACTCTTCTAGGTGATGATCTGGAACCTGGACTGTCCAGAGCAGGTGATCAAAAACCCCGTACGGACAATCAGCCACCACACAGACGTCGTCCTCTCTCTGTCTTTCAACACGGACGGCAGCCTCTTCGCCACCACCTGCAAGGACAGGAGGGTCCGAATCATAGAGCCGCGCTCAGGAAACCTACTGCAGGTCAGAGAGAGTGTGTGTGTGTGTGTGTGTGTGTGTGTGTGTGTAACCTGTGTCGATACATAACATAATAACATAACATAACAACATAATCCTGCAATTACATTTGAGAATGCTCTTATTTAAAAAGGCTGCTGCTTCAGTATGTGCGAGAGAGGGAAGCCTGGCAAAGGAGAGAGAGAGAGAGAGAGAGAGAGAGAGAGAGAGAGAGAGAGAGAGAGAGAGAGAGA
>CALSBZ010043400.1:107068-160425 GCA_943591055.1 Gobionotothen gibberifrons | reverse complement strand
TGTGTTTATTTAAGATATTTTAAATAAAAGTTTGAAAAGCTATTTTGAAAAAACATACATTTGCAGCTCAAAAAGTGAGTCTCTGAACAAAAGTGTTAATGTTTGAATTAGTTTTAGAGTCTGTGTTTCATAAGCAGCAACTCATTTGCATTTTCTCTTAAATGTTCTCATCACTTTTATTAGAAGCCTTTTTGGAGATCTTAAGTTTAGTTGTTGTTTGCATTAGACTCCCAGCAACTGAAATGGCATGAGAGTGAGTGCTCCTCTCCATCTTCCCAGCTCAGGCTCTCATCCAGCACCACACAGCCAAAACTCACACCTCCGGCCCGATCAGGCCGACAGCATAACTCCACAGACCTTTGGGTCACCAGCCAATGACTCACCCTCACATCAGTCCGCTCTCACTATCGTCCCCTGCCAAATAACCTCACGTGGACACATGCATAACATTACATCACAATTCTGTCCTGTGAAACGTCATTATTAGTGTATACCTTTTAATATAACCTAAGAAAAAACCTGTTTATACCAAATGTTTAAGATAAGATAAGATGGATCTTTATTAATACCCGAGGGGTTTAAACATAGTACGAGTTGTTTGATGTATGTTGTGTTTGCAGGAAGCCAACTGTAAGACACACAAAGCAAGCAAGGTGCTGTTCCTGGGAAACCTGAAGATGCTCTTCACATCGGGAACTTCTCGCTGGAACGACCGACAGTTTGCTCTTTGGGATCAGGTGAGAGCTACAGGAAGTGTTTTCTGACAAATCCTCTCATTTCAAGTCCATTTATGCTTTTACAAGACACTCGTATGCATTATTGGGTCTTAATTATCTAATTGTAAGCTGGGTCAGGTTTCAATATGTGGAGTTAATGCCATGTGATGACACCTACAATCACTTATCATCAGTTGACGGTAGTTCAACACTCAGGTTGTGTGGCGATCATTTTGTCACACGTGCTGTTCCCATCCTCAAGAATGAACTAGATATGGTAGATTTTATTTTCTTAGTTCATGTTTCAACCTTCTTGGGCTAAAAAGAGTTGCTAAAAAGAGTTCTTCTGAGTATCCCAGGTTTTTTTATATATATACTTGTTCACAACAATTCAATAATTTGCTGTCAAAATAGGGTTATTTACATTCATTACTTACTGAATGTGTCTCCTGTTGTTTTTATTCCTCTCCAAAAGATTTGTTTTAATATATAAAAGGGTTTTTTTTCACCACAAAGAGGTTGGGCTGCACTAAACTTTAAAAGATATATATATTTACATCATCAATTTAATTTGCCAATTGTCTTTCTAAATTCATTGGTTACCCGTTTAGTCAATAAAACAACAATGACAAAGATATATAATATTGTTGCACACAAAAAAGCACATGAAACGAACTGCAGTCGTTATTAAAAGGTTTGAACATTTCTGGATTTTTTTAAATTTTTTTATTAAACCTTTATTTATCCAGGTGTATCCCATTGAGATCATTGATCTCTTTTTCAAGGGAGACCTGCTCAAGTAGGTTCCACATGAAACATAAACAGAACAACAAAAAGGACATCATACAGCATCATTACAGGGATTACAATTTACATAACTATCCACATGAACAGGTACCAACAGCTTCCGATTGAGTAGCATCCAACCGAGCTTTAAAAACATTCAGTGGCACCAGATTGCTCAGTTTCCATTTAAATTGCAGACTGGAAACCTTTGGGACAATGTAAGAACAAAATGTAACAAAATGCATATCATAGGTCTAGTGTAAAAGTTACATATTAAACCTTTTAAGACAAAAAGACGTGAGGAAAGTTGAATATTTTTGACCTAATAAGGTTTGGGAAATGTACTTTACCAACTCATGGTTCATCTGTGTGAATCAAATTCTCTCACCGTAGAAACAAAAACATTTAGCATCGGTTCATCCTAATGTGTAATCTCATGGCTAAAACAATACTGAAAATGAAGTTGAAACTCTCTCACAAACACATCTCTGCCATCTAGTGGAGAAACATGTGGATTTCGCTGTGTTTTGAGAGAGTGTATCGTGGGTGGAAGATTAAAGCTGAAGCACGGATTAGGGATTGAGCACTCAGGCTTTTTAATTCAACGCTGTAGAGTGTTCTTATGTAGAAGTGGATTTAAATGAGGGAATGTTGTCCATGTTGCTGGTGCTTCATTTTTGTATTTTATGTTTGTTGTCAGGATGATTTGTCTGTGCCTTTGCTAGAGGAGAACCTGGATGGTTCTTCAGGAGTCCTTTTTCCTTTCTACGACCCCGACACTCACATGCTCTACCTTGCTGGAAAGGTGGGTCTCTGACAGCAACTACAAAGTGTTAATACACAAATGACTTTGAATCACATTGTTATAAAGACTCCTCTTGTCTCTGTCAGGGTGACGGAAATATGAGGTACTATGAGATCGGCTCGGAAAAACCTTACATCCACTACCTAACAGAGTACCGCTCACACCAACCTCAGAAAGGAATGGGTAAGAAACACACACATATAAATACACACACAGAGAGGTGCTATACATTCAAACTCAGTGTGTTGGAAGTCAAATTGTCCAGACATAGTGTGTAAAATGTGGTTATTTTTGAAACTATGCATGCCTTCTGGGCCTCCTGACTCTCTTGCACCTGTAAGCAAAGCTACTGTGCAAATAAGCCGCCGATATTTGAATAGCCAAACCAGCTGATCAGGGCGGAGTCAGAGATCAGGTGATATGAAAGACAGACATGCACTCAAGGTTTAGACTTTAAACTCATGAGATATTTTTTAATGAAAGAACTCTAGTTTGGGATTTTGAAAATATATTTTTGTTTGGTACTAAACAGCAACCGCTCTTTGATATCAATCAACAGAGATATAAGCACAATGTAGACCTTTCACAGTCTTAGAGTACTATATATCATACCCTATAATTCAGACGTTAAGATGATATTCAGGATGAAAGCTTTGTGGTAAAAATAATGTCGTTTTAACTGAAGCTTTGAACTTATTTAAAGTCTTAGATTCTCCACCTCTTTCTTTCCTTTTTCTACTTGCCTTTTTCATTTGTATACAAACTTAATGAGCATTGTTCCAGGGTGCCAGAGATCTAAGACTTTCATCCCCAACGATGTCTTAACTGTAATTGTTGTGTGTAAGACAATAAAAAAACTTGAAAGCAGCAGAAATGTAATAAATCCTAAAGGAACGCATGCCAGATTCATTATAAGGGTCTAAGGATTAAAACGCTATGGACCTTTCTCTATTGTGTGTGTCCTTAATAAAGTCATTACTGTTATTAAGTTGAGTGGGTGTTAAAAGCCTATCGTTTTTGTTCTGCACACGGCCCCTTGGCCTGTGCTCCGGGTGGGTCCCACGTTGCCATATTTTATTTTTCCATCTCAATACTAACATACATGTGTACTTGCAAAACACTTGCAAAACACTTCATTTTCAAAATGAGCATTACATTCATTCTTGTCAAGCCATAATGTATTTATAGTATATGTTTCATTTGACCGCAGTTATGTTTCGTCTTATCACACCTTTTACCAAATCTCCATTTTAGTGTTCAGTGAATGCCTGTCAACTGAATATAACAAGAGATACTATGCATATATTAAAGCTCAGTTGTGCAGCTCTAAAAGTAAAAGTGTCTGTGTGTCTTCCTTCAGGCGTGATGCCTAAGAGAGGTCTGGACGTGAGCTCCTGTGAGGTTTTCAGGTTCTACAAACTGGTGACAACCAAGAGTCTCATCGAGCCTCTCTCCATGATCGTCCCCCGCAGGGTGAGAGCACAGCGTCTCACACAAACCACAAACACCAGGGAGATATACAAAAGAAATACAACATTTTGAACTAAATAGAATCCGGAGAGCTAATCTGAATGTGTGTGTGTTTGTAGTCGGAGTCATACCAAGATGACATCTATCCGATGACGGCTGGCAACAGGCCGGCTCTGTCTGCAGAGGAGTGGCTCAGCGGCGTCGATAAAGGTCAGACTTAATGTGTGTGTGTGTGACATGTGTGTATGATGGCGAGGTGCTGCGTGATTTACAGATGTGGTGGTGAACTGCTCCAAACTAAATTGTAACCGGGGTCCAAACACGCCTATAAAGATCAGGAAATAAAGGTAGGGCTGGGTTTAGTCAAGATCGCCGTGTTGAGAAGAGTACTTCTCTGCCATTGAGATAGAAAACGTATCCAATATGTAAAACATATACATTTTCATTCAATTTGACTTATTTCTTATTTTTATTTTAAGATCACGGCAATCATGATACAATGGTTACTATGACAACATTTATGGATTGCTTAGCCATAGTTGCATTTCAAAGTTTTTCCGCTAAAGAGAGGCGAAGTCCCTCCCCTTCCGGTGGGTCTCATGGGACCTTATTTCTGAAAAAGTATGCATTGAAGTCAATGGAGAGAGAAAGATTATCTTTCGATCCCGTTTGAATTGTGCCACGAATTACACATATGATGTTTATCAATCTTAACAAATAATTTCCATGTCAAAAAAGTCACAGTTTGTCGTAAAACTGTTGAAATATAAGACTATGAAAAATACGCAACTAGAAAGACTACAAATCCCAGAATCCCGGTCCCGCATGCTGGCTCTTACGAACCGACTAACTCCCCTTGTGTGTATGTACAGCTCTCAACATGCCCAGACTTGGAGTGATTTTCACCTCTTTTAATACTTTTCACCTCATTCTGAAAGAAAGAAGTGAAATGTGCCAACGTGACGGCCGTCTTGGTGTGTGGTGTGAGACGGGAGATGTAGTTCATTGAGCGGTTTCACACAAAAAAGTGTTACTTCACAGTTTTACGACACATTTTTATTTTTTTGACTTGTAAAATTATCTTTTAAATTGACAAACATCATATGTGTAATTCGTGGCACAATTCAAACAGGATTGAAAGATAATCTTTCTCTCTCCATTGACTTCAATGCATTCTGTTTTCTTCAAGGTTGTATCTTCCTGGTCGAATGTACTTACTGTAAGTCGCTTTGGATAAAAGCGTCAGCTAAATGCAATGTAATGTAATGTAATGCAATGTAATGTAATAACTTTTCCGAAATAAGGTCCCATGGAGGTCCACCGGAAAGGGAGGGACTTCGCCTCTCTATAGCATAGGTGTATTTTGAGTCACTTTTCCACTGTTCATAGTCCTTTGGTATCTTATTTAATAATAATAATAATAATACATGTGATTTATAAAGCGCTTTTCCTGGTGCTCAAAGCGCTTAAACATTTAATAATGGTTCTTCCTTAAAGTGGTGGGAGAAGTAGTAAGATCCTTTACTTTGGCATTTAAAGCAAAAGTACTTAAAAGTACAAAAGCTGGTCAAAGTACGGGAGATTGGTCTTACTTTTTATACTCTCCTGTAGTTTAATCAGTTTATTCAGTGTGATTTGTTAGAAGAAATATTCAAAATGTTATTTCACCATCATTCAGCTCATCTTCCTCCTCTCTTCCTCCTCCATTTCTCTTTGCCTTCTAGGTCCGGTGCTGATGTCTCTGAAGCCTGGAAGTCAAATAGCAGAGTCGTACTCGGAGATGGGTAAGGGGCTGGGAAACACACTGGACACGCGGCGCTCTCACAGCAGACCAGGCATGCTGCAGCTGGCCTACATTCAGGACAAGCTGGAGACCAAAGAGGGAAAGGAGGACGGAGGCAACACAGAGGAGGAGAGGAGCTGGACGCCCGTCAGCAACGGAGAGGACTACGGACTCTGCTCTCCACCCAAGACAGAGAATGAGGTACGGGGGGGGGGGGTTTGAGTTTATATCCTACTGTTTTTGAAATTATTTAGTTTGCAAAGGCAGAGACGTTGTGTGCTTTCCATAATGAGAATTAGAGATGAGCCTACACTTTTGCATTGTCAATCCATCCTCCTGAGGCATCTAACCACAACATTTTAATGGAACAAAATAATTATACATGACAGGACATTCAAACCAAATAATAAATCTAACGGAGACACCACTTTGAATGATGTTGAGTTCATCAGTAAGTTGTGTAAAATATGAGCAAAATCATCATCAGTTCAAGGTGGGGTATGTCATTTTGGAGAAACCAGCTCGAGTGCGCTAGAATTTGAAAATACACAACCGGAAACAATCTGCCACTTCCTTACAGAGCCCCTCCTCCAACACACACGAACGCACACATGACCAATGAGGGCACGAGATAAGTTTGTGCACAGATGGAAGGCTGACAGTAGGGTTGCATATCGTTGACTTTTTTACGATACCGATACCACTGAACGATACCGATACTCAACTGATACATATCGTGATACTTTCACGTTGCATAAGGGAAAAATTTAATCATCCCGCAATTACTCCCATGAAGCGCTTTATGATGTAGTTAACATGTCAAATTAATATTAAATTAAATTGTGGGACTTGGACCTTTTAGTACTGAACAAACAATGAAAAACACGTTATCTATGAAGGAAACTGATTCTGCAATATCATTTATATCAACCATCAGGCGTGAATAGTACATCTTGTCAATGGAAAAAGAAAATGGCACCAGTATAATCAATATTCAACCTGAGATTCGACTGACCAGAGAACACATAAAGGATTATGAGATCTCGGCATTGCACATAAAACAAATAGCATCATTAAATCAACATTTGCCTGATGAAAGAAAACTAATCCCATCACAGTTCAGTTTTGTGCATTCATCTTCAAGAAGATGAGCATATCTGCTCTCTGGATCCGGGCCCTTTCACAGCGTAGGATAATAATAATAATAATAATGCATTTTATTTATATAGTGCTTTTCACAACTCAAAGACGCTTTACAGTGTGAGGGAGGGTAGACAAACAAGGACAGGCAAACAAGTAATAGTAAACAAAAAAGGCAGTCAAGAGGAAGTTCATTGAGAGGGGGGGCTTATGGGTAGACAGAGTTGAAAAGATGTGTTTTGAGGCGGGACTGAAAGACTGTGAGGGACTCAGAGTCACGAATATCATCAGGATATCACCTGCTGAACTGAACACTCTCTCGCTTGGCACGCTGCTTCCCTGAACACAAAGGTACTTGGTTGCCATACGAGACAGCATCGGTTGGAGGTTGGATGTGTTGCCACCTTTCCCAGAAATAAACTTCTTGCAGTGGTTACAGACCCCGCCATTCAGACTGGCAGTGGTTACATACCCCACCATTCAGACTGGCAGTGGTTACAGACCCCACCATTCAGACTGGCAGCCACACTTTAGATTTTCTAATGTGACTCGTTTGCGGAGTTTCACGGCGAAATTGACATCGTAATTCCGACGGTTTGGGCGCGAGTTTAAGGATATTACGCCTCACTTTTATAAAAAAAAATGTTTTACCGCCAGTAACCGGTATTTCGGTAATACCGGGAACCGGTATGCACCCCTAGCTGACAGGCAGGTAGGCCATCCAGTTATTTTACCCGGCCGGCTAAAATGAATGGTCGTGCTTTTTACAGCGCTACGGCTTCCACAAATTACATTTTCTTTATGTATTTATTGTCAAAGCATTTAATATATTCATTGCTATCAGGATGTTAAGAGCATTCCATGGAATATAACAAAAAGTGTTTCTGAAATAAATTGCATACCCCACCTTTAAAGTATGTACAATTTTCCCCTCATCATGCAAACGAGGCGGTGTCGTTTTCTGAGTCCTGTCAGGCTGTGTAAACAGTTTCCACCAATCAGAGCAGGGCATTGGTCTCTGGGCAGCCTGAAAGGCAAAACCTTGTCTAAAAAAGGTCCAGTAAGTCCCAGCTGCTGCTCAAAAAGCTTAAGGATAAGGCTGCGGATGCTCTATATTTTTGTTATTGACAATAAATCCCATGAAAATGCCAAAATCAACATTCAAGTAATCCTACTTAGGGATTGAACTGAAATATCTTATTCCTCAGCGCACAAACATATACATGTACAGCAGATATGTAGTTTTATTACAATATCATACTGTTTGAGTACCCAGCAGTTTAAGGAATCAACCTTTTTCCTTCCCTTACATTTTAAACTATATATTTTTCAACAGTAATCAATGCCACTGACAGGTTTGGGGAGTCAGAAAGTATTAGTAGAGATGGACTAACCAAATAGATGGTACAATTAGAATATCATCAGCTTTACCCTCAAAGATTTTGCTTTGAGTTTTCTGAAATAATTCAAAGTGACCTACATTAACATGTCAACATCATCCAGATTATGGCAGCTGGACGGTTAGAGAGATTTTAATAAGGAAATCAAAATGGAACAGCAACTCCAAAGTATGGAGGACTAAAGCTGCCATTATAACAAATAAAGAAATAAGCCAAAAAAAGAGCAAAAAAACACAATAAAAAAAAAGATATAAAATGTTTTTATCTGACATATTATTTATTTGTATAAGATGTAATTAATAAACAAATGTATATGTTTCAGTCCGTATTTAGTTTTGTTCTTTATTTATCCTTATTTATTGGATTTTTGGTATATTTTTGCCCATATTTAAATGAGGGTTCATTAACCTTTGACTTAACACCCTATTTATTATCAAATAATCCTGCACATTTATTTGATAATTAAGGCTTTTAATTCTAAGTTTGTTTCTTCATATTTATACTTATTATTTGTTTTAATGGCAGTTTCAGTCCTCCATACAAAAGTAGATATATTCCAATCGTGTGTTTTGTCCACAGCTGCGTCTGAAGTTCCACAAGCAGCAGGAGGAGATCAGACGGTTGCGGGAGCTTCTCAACCAGAGAGACGTACGCGTCACACAGCTGGAGCTGGAGATGAAGAACATGAAAAACTCCCAGGCTCACCAGGGCTCACTTTGAGACTTGCCCCCCCCCCCACCCACGGAGTCACTTTCACCCCCTCGTGGACCACATGCATTACTGTACAAACGCACTAACCCCATCTTCAAACCACCGCACCTCTGCCCTTTCTCACTCACTGCACATGGGGCATTTACACCTCTACTTTATGTTTCCTTTCTGTCTGTTCCTCACACGGTGCACATATTTTCTGTTCATGCACACACACTCAGACAGTGACTCTCCCCCAGCTGTAATACAAAGTTAAACTCTTTGCACCTGTTGACTTTTACCCTGTTTCTTTTGTACGCTTCACAGCTATGCAAGTTTATTGTAATTTTTAGCTTTTCTATGCTCTTTGTAGCTGAGAAATATAAAGGTTGTCTGTGCCTGTCTTGACTGAATGATGTGGCTGCCTGATGTTTGAAAGTTGTTGAAGGGCAGGAGCAGACACCCCTGTGTGATTGTACGATAACGCTACATTTTTATTTTTGATGCTTGGTGATTGTTTTTTTTCTTCCAATATTTAAACTACTGTAAGTGGAGATGGCTGTGGTGTTTTAATGTATGTTTGCTTGAATGGGCGCGATCTAAATGAATGCCGATATCATGATCCTCGCTGTGTTTCCTTGAGCTGCATATGTTTTTTTGTTTTTTTTAATGACTGGAAAATTGGTGAATAATTAATCTGTTTCACAGCAGCTATTGTGTAAGCCATGTCTGTAACTGATGCCATGTACCAGTTCTTAATTTTTATATTTATTTTAAAAATACAGTCAAAAAAAAAATCAAAGAGAATCGAGTTCTTGAATTCACAATTGTAATTTTGCAATATACAATAACTGTTTTTAAAAAGACTGAAAGATCGCTTTCATTTTTCCTGATGTGGAATCACTGTGAGAAAACTTTAAAGGAGCCCTGCACCACTTCTGGGTTTGTTTTCCTCCAGATTTCAGCTCTGAATGTATTTTCCTAAATAGGGTGTCTTTTCTTTGCTCTCTGTAAAAAAAATTAAACATATCACTGGGGTTTATTATTCATGTTTAAGCTGAAAGGGCATCTAATACTGTAGTGGATAGTCAAATCTGAGCATCTCATTACTCTGATAAGTAATAGTGAAAGTTAAGGTGGGAAATACATATATGTTATAAGATAATGGCATTTTTACCTTGTACACCATTGTGGCAATTCCTCTAACATCTCAGAGTCATTAAATCACTTTTTTTAAATTTGTCAATTCTTTAATTCACTGGCTTAGACAAAAACTGTGTTTTTTATTCATATATGGTTTCTCAGTATCCAATTAGAGATATACACACAGATATTACATTGCAAGAAAGATACATTTATACGATTTTGTTGACATTAATTACTCTTAACCAGGATGTGCAGTTATTGACAAAATAATGATTGAGTTTTATAGTTGATTTGCAGCTCAATCTAGAACACTTATGAACTGTTTTAATTTGTATATTTAGTTTGTAAGTAAATGGATGTTGAGTAAGATGATATTTATGATTATATAGTATATATAATTACTCTGATCAACTGCTGTTTCTATGTCAATAATTAATTGTCAAGCTCAAATTTAGGCCAACCGGGACGATGACTACTAATACAGGTACGTGGATTTTATTTATTATTTATTTGTGAATGAAATATTGCCAGTTTGATGAGTTGAAATACTAAATCTGGAATTGAAGAGAAATTAACTCCACTGGAAGACAGGTATTTCTCTTTTAAAGGGAATATTTTACTAACATGTGACAGGAAACTCATCAATACTTTTAGAGGCTTAGATTTGATAATCTGTGAATACAACTGCAAAGACTTAAACATCTTTAAAACATACACAAGTGTACACGAGTAAGTAAAATCCACCTTAATGTCATATCTAAACGTGTTTTCCTTCAGGTAACCTCTGAATGGTGTTCACAGTATTTGCCATGTGCAGTCGGACCAGTTTCTTATATTTGCTGCTTTCAGAATGTAAACATCCCTTGTTCTCCATGTTAAAGGGAACTATTCTCTAAGTGTAAATAATATATATATATAATTAAAGAGCCACTTACTATACTGCATAACACCATGCATGCCTGTATTCATGTAGGCACAACACCATAATGATATTCTAGATGTGGCTTACATTTCACAGCATGTTCTTTATAACACATACAGACACACTGGCTTCACTACAATTGTGACCTCTCTGACCTCTGGCTGGACAGTTCCAGCACAGCTCCATCTCTGGCTGACTTTTGTCCAGGAGCAGCAACGCCCGCTCTATTGTAAACTCTAACCCCCACTGCTGCTGGTGGACAAGTCTCAACACATTCCCACAATGCACTGCTGTTATTGCTCAAGGGCTGATGTGGCATGTTTGATCACATCACAGCTGTTAAAAGTGACACGTTGTACCACCAGAGACATGTCAACCAGCTTATCTGTGTCCGTGTAACTGTAGAGTTACATTTTCCCCATTCACAAAGCTGTTTTATTTATATTTGTATAGTATTTCTGCTTCTCAAAGTAGTTTACAATCTGCGCCATACTCTTGTGTTTAAAAGACAATCAATGGTCAGCCTGGAAATGCAATGCTGTATGCGGTTTATACCACAAATACATATCAGTAGCTGAATAACAAAGGAGCTGCCATATTTGAACACTATAAAACTGAGAATTTGGGTTATGCACTTTAGTTAACGCTGGCCCATTTCCATAGCATGTAGTAGGACCACATTAAACCGTAACATATTTAATATAAAATATTTAATAACATAATGATGGAAGAAATTCTTAAAGAGGCCCCTTTTTATTGGGGGGGGGGGGGGGTTCTTTCCTGTAGTGTGTTATATAGGTTTTTGTGCATGTCAATGGGCTGCAAAGGCTACAATTCAAAAGTTCCCTGCAGAGGGAGTTTCTCTCGATTGGACTCCTTTGTTTACTTCTGCGACATTGTGACATCACTATGTAACACTTGTGCTTCTATTGGCTAGTGCGCCAACACATTGTACGTGATAGTCTAAGGGGCGGGACATCTCTAAGCGGTTGACCAATCACAACAGAGCCGTACCTGATGATATTTATGGGGTACCATGTCAGTAAAGGTTCCTTAGACTTCATTTCCCACTTGTTAGTATGAATAAACATTAGCATGAATTATTGACGAAAAGCAGTGAAGGGTGGAAAATGAAATTGTGTCTCTTTACAAATCTTTTTCCTGCTGTTTCTCCAAGTTCTCCCATGAATGAATCATCACAATGTTGTGGTACTGTGCTGATTGCTTTGCTGAACTAAAATTGTGAAAGATGGATCATCACTCTGTTGCTTTATTATTAATGTGGCCAATACCAAGTCCTCAGAAAAACATCTCAAGAAGCCAAATGAGAACAACAATATCAATCCATTTCGGAGA
The DNA here is from genome assembly GCA_943591055.1 of Gobionotothen gibberifrons. NCBI lineage: Eukaryota > Metazoa > Chordata > Actinopteri > Perciformes > Nototheniidae > Gobionotothen > Gobionotothen gibberifrons. The sequence continues at coordinate 148,211 of CALSBZ010043400.1, read as the reverse complement.
GCTCTCGGTATTAAACCATGCACACTCTGACAGCCTCTTGTGTTATACTGGAGCGATAACATGGCTGCAGAGTCGAGTGAGGCATTCACTCTCTGATTTAATAAAAACATGTATTAAAAGTTTGTTGCTGGCTTCACATGACCTCATTGTGTCTGGTCTATGCATTTAATCCAGTTACTCTGATATCTTTAAATTGTCTGTTAGATGAATTCAGTAAAAACGGAAACATATGCTTTCTTTTAATATAGTTTCGAAAAACAATATTGATCACATGACGTATAATTTAATATTTCTGGGAAATCCATTTGTCTTGTCTACCTAAAACAATAAATTGAAGTCAAAAGCCTTTCACTCAGTGGCTCGGACCCATTAATATTTGAGCAGAGTAAGCTATTTCTGTTACAAAATCAGCAGTGGTGCTTTCAGGTCCGGTAGCTCCCTCAGTTAACTATTGACTATGTGTGTGGAGTCTCTGAGGCTGCAACATGTGGACAGCAAACATCATTCATCTGTACATGATTGCCGGTCTTGTGTTAAAGGTTAACACAAATAGGCTCTAAAGGAAGCAGCCTGGAGAAGATCAGCCGCCTGGAGAAGATCAGCCGCCTGTAACGTTTTTAAAACAAATGACTGTATACCGTTTCTGTAGATTGAACAATGACTACCTTTGTCACATGTGTTTTACACTACAAACTACAAGCTACTCTCTTGTTCCGGAAAACTCTTCTTTCTTTAAACAGTGACATTCACCTGTCATGTTATTGGTTGCTGTAAACTACACTCTAACCTGGGGGTCAGCAGGCTCCAATTAGTCACAAGAGAAGAGTTCATTGATTGATTAACAAAGAAAACTGATACCATATTTTTGTTATATGAAAACTAAGGCCTCTGGAGCAGGTGAACATTAGAAAACATTTTACCCACAATTGAAGACTACATTTTGTCCCTATCTTACATGGACTTACGAGAAAAGGGTCCCCTTATGGCAAGTGGAGGAAAGTAATAATTGTAGCTACTAAGTTCTTTCCACATACAAATAGGCATTGAGGAATTGTATAGGGATCAACTTTAAACTGTCCGCTAATTCCTAGATTGATCACTTGTTGGGTCAATTTAAATACAGAACATAGTAAAAAATGTCCATCTGTATTTCTCAAGATCCAACTGATGTCTTTAAATATCTTGTTCTGTGCGTTCAAAACCAAAAATATATTTGATTTAGTATATCATAACAGAGGTAGGATATTTTGAAAGTAAAAAAACAGCATGTGCTATATTTTCATGAAAAACCCTTCAAACTGTTATCAAAATAGTTGCCGATTATTTTCTTTTGTCAATGAAATATTAAAATCTCAACTGGTCTTTAAAGCTCTTTTCTGTGTACTGTGGGGTAGAGTCCCCTTGGTGCAGAGAACACAATAAGAATATGTATGGCCGCCATCACTTAACGCTCATTTTGGGGAAATCATGGCAGGAAGAGAGAGAGAGCACAAAATGTTAACATTTTATTTACAAAGTTGTTTTTTGTCATACAGAAAGTAAAAATGTAGCTACAACCTTGATTTGTGCAACAGGCGGCCACACTAAAAATCATGGCCCGCTGGTTGCACAGCTATAGCAATAATTTTATTGGGAAAAATAAGGGACAGAAAAATAAAATAAAACAATAAAAGACAAAAACAATTTAGAAATAATAAAACCCAACAAACAAAAAATGATTCATCCAACAAAATATTAAAAGCACAGACCCAAAACTAGATACCAGTCCCAAAGTCCTCACACGGGAATACACATAGAGGGAGCAACAGTGAAATTGTGGAATGCTGAGTGCTGGGCTGCCTGAGAACCTCGGGCCGTTGGGGGGGTGAGGTGGAGGGTGTTGGGTGGCTCTCAGCTCCATGTGGGGGAGGAGGGGGAGAAAAAAGGGGGCGGCAGCTCCACTCGGCCCACCCGTCCGGTACAGTCTTGCCCCGTAAAAAGAGCTCAGAGCTGGGGGTCAGACGTGGATTACAAAGGCGGTGCGAGTTGTAAGACGGCGGACGTTCGGGTTTGTGGGGAGGGAGGGTCACTCGGTAGGCTCTCGTTTTCAGTTTAGCTCTTAATCGTCGTCTTCATCATCGTCGTCATCGTCGTCCTCGTCCTCTGGGTCTCGCTTTCTCTTCTCACCTTTCACGGCTACGACTTCTGCTTCTGAGGACAGAGGGAAATCTGTGTCATGTGATGTCACCGGATGGCAAGGCCATAAAACTAGCACAACAGTGAACTAATATTCCTTTTGCAACCACTAAAACAACACTCGACACATTTCATCCCTTTAAAGTCCAAGTGCCGGATTCATGTTTTAACTTTTTACTATCTACATATACACAATTAAAAATTAATTTTACAAACAAACTTAGTTGTTCAGATTTATCAAAGACACCCTCTAGTGGGACATTATGGAGAGGGGTCAGTGTTGAAGAATGGTCACTATCATGTTTTGCTGTCTCTACCTGATATAATGTTGCACGATTAGGAGCTGAAAATAACATGTGTATCTTCAGTAATGACATTTTTCAGGATTTACTTTATTTCTTCTATCAATAGCTTTCTAATACCATATTAATAATGAATCCATGTATACTGTCTTATTTGAGTTGTATGATGAGTGGTCAGTAAGTCCCCCCTATAGAAGCCCCTTGATAAGGCCCTGTAGCCTCTCCTGCATGAAGCTCCATCAGTAACCAGAACCACCAGCAGGTGTCATATTATCCCTGATATCAATTGATTTGTCATCATCCAGCTCAACATGACACCAACATACTAATTATACTATGCAAACATTTATTCAATTTAAGTTTGCAGCTTAATTACAAACACAATCTGAAGTACAGTGTCTATAAAAGGCCAATCTGCCTTCCTGTTAATAGAAAAACGCATTTGATTTTTAAAACTGGACAGTGCCAGTTTAAGTTAATTTGACTGTTGCCCTTTATTTACTTTAATAACACAATACACTAAATTGTTTAATTATTTTGCATTCTAATTGTAATAGTCAAGTGTTCACACCAATTATGTTGGGCTAATAGTAATAGCTTACTACTGTGTTGAAACATGTTTAAAAAAGGTGCTATAGGGTTAATACATTTTCTAAATGTGATGGGGGGGAACGCTCAAATTAAGTAAATGGTACATACCGTCTTCATCATCGTCATCATCATCATCGTCGTCATCTTCATCATCATCCACTTTTCCCACTTGACCAAAGGTTCCCACCTGTAAACAAAATTGTACGAGTTAAAATCGAAGATGCATCCAAATGCTTATATCTTTCCACCAAATAATCCTGGCTTTTTTTTTTTTTATTACCTCCTCATCTGCGCTGACCTCATCATCATCATCCTCTTCTCCTTCTACCTCCTCCTCGTCTTCCTCCTCGTCCTCTTCCTCATCAAAGTCCTCCTCCTCTCCGTCCTCATCTTCCTCTCCCTCTGCAATACAAAAGCAACAACAATCAGTCGATAACAAAGTGGAATAATGCTCTAATCAAAGTCCAATAGATCAACTGAGAGACACGGGTAATTATTTTGTGTTGCAATTCAAATCTAAACCAAGTTCCAGACAGGCGCATAGTTCCTACAGCTTCAGGCAAGTTAGATTAAATATTTGTAATGCCACTCAGAAATGTAAGAACAATTATTCATGCATTTTTTCCACTTGACGTTAATGCAAAAGGAATTTGGTAAATATATTTTTTTTAATAGATCTTACCAAAAATGTGTTTAGAAGACAGATGAAAGATTATTTGAAGACATTTTATCACAAATTAAGGCTTCATTTTTAGATGAATGCATTCCATGCCCTTTAAGACTTTTTAAAGATCTGTGGGAGACTTGCAGGCAGCCGTGTTGAGGTTGAACTGTATTTACATTTCTTATTCAGCAGTTATATTCATATCTTTCCAGCTGTCGTGGACCTCCGGATATCATTACAGCAGGATGGACATAGACATATCTGAAATATTGGAAGAACTTCTTACCTTCAGAGTCATCAACATCGTCTACGCCTTCTCCGTCCACCTCTCCGTCAGAGTCGGAGGCTTCCCTGTCCTCCAGATCATACCCATCCAGGTAGGTGAGCTGTGGCAGCAGCTTGAACACACTCTCTCTGTAGTCGTTCAGGTTTGTCACTTCACAGTTGAACAGGTCCAAACTCTTCAGGTTATCCAGCTTTTTCTGTTGATCAAATGCAGATAAGTACTGTGATGAGTAACTGCCGTGTGTCCGGTCCTGAGTTCAGGGTACTAGAGGTACATGGTGTTGTGAACTAGTCTATGTTTAGCAATACCAATTATATAGGGTTGATATTCCCTTTAATAACTAAATGTAAGTTATAGCACAGTATTCTAAAATATTAAGGCTAGAAGAGTTTGATAAGTTCAGAAAATAATATCACTTTACTTTAAACCCATCCTCTAAAACCAGGGAGATCTCTTGGACAGTATCTAGACAAATTTCACGATATAAATTAGATATAATGTCTAGCCCTACCTTGATTTCAAAGATTTGTTATCATCACTGTCTACAAACATGTTTTTTCTTATATGAATATCAACTCAAGAATCGTATTTCAAATTAGTATAATTGGGTATTAAATACAAGTGCATTGATGGACGATCTATCATAACTTTTGTAAGGGTCAGGTCCAAGATATAAAAGAAAATAACAAAACATAGACTAAATATTTAGATCAAAATATTCAGAAAACTGGGCTGAAATCAGAGATATATATGTTTGTTTTGTGTATCCTGTTGGTTGAGTAATAACAGCTATTTACCTGCAAGTATATTAATGCTAGTAAGGCTGTGTACATGACATGGTTTGGTACAAAGGTATGTCTGCATTTGAGTAAATTGTCATTAATAGTAGATGAGAAAACAAGAGTATAAACATTCTGTAGGCATGCAGATGGATATGTTTTATGACTGAGTGTGGCTTCCAACATATAGGAAACATACCAATGGTTCCAATGTACTGATGTCTTTCAATTTGTTGCCACTCAGGTTTAGATGTGTAAGGTTGGGAAGTTTCTCTGCTAAAACATCAAGACCGCCGCTGATTCTGTTGTCGCTCAACTCCAGCTGAAACACGGTAGAAGGAAATGTTATTCGAGCTGAACTTTTATCATAATTCAACTTTTACTTATACGGAGGATGATTGTAATTTGTACCTTTTTGAGTTTCCCTAGTTTAGGCAGGTTGGAGACGGACATTAGGCCAACATTTATCAAACTGAGGAACTCCAGGTTGACAAACTCAGCTGTGAGGCCTTCGATCTTTCCTTCAACTGATCGGCAATTATCAAGGACAAGTTCTCGTACCTGAAAAGTAGAAAAGTATATCACATTTAAAATGTCACCCACGCTGTTTTATGCATTTAGTGAAACTATACTAAGAAGTCATACTTACAACTCATTCTTAAACAACTGAAAAATATTTAATAAAAATATTAAACAAAGTTAACATGATGAATTAAAATAAGGTACTTTGTGTAAACACAATCACAGAGACAACAAGCTTGAAAACAACATAACGTTTTTTAATCGGGGGTGGTGTTTATCATAGTGGCCCATGCCTTGAACAAAGTAATTCAAATGTATCTGCTGTAAAATACTGAAAAACAAGTCTAAAGGCGGAGTTTGTTTGAGTCAGTTAATACTAACAATGGTTGCGAAATTCAGTGTTGAACAATACGTTGCAAAAAAAAAAGTTGTTGTCAAACGTCAAAGATCAGTATTTCCCAAGTAAAAGCACCGAAACACAACCTGTGTCTCCATCTAAAAGCACTTGTGTGCTTAATTTACCCGGGCGATAACATAATGATTTTAATTGGGAACAGTAGAGCAGTAGCTTCTCATGGCCTGCTGTAGCAGTCACTAATGACAAATGCAATGATTTTTTAGTAAGCTAGCTCGCTACAAGCTAACCATTGCCCCTTTTAAACGCTGCCGTGCGGTAGAGGAGCAGCTATTCTGTCTGCCCGCCATTAGCCAACCCAACAGCAGCGGAAAGGATTGCGAATACACCCTTAGTAAAGATTCTTTTTCTACGATAAACCATCTTTCATTTGGGAAGTGGAATATTCCTTGTCGTCGAACGAACGACCGTAATGGGCAGTTTGTAACGGGGTAAACCGTCGTTTTCATGTCGAAGGAAATATATTGAGAACGGACATTTAGTAAAAACAAAGATGGAGACAGTTCCTTTCTCCCAGAGCTTCAAAGACGACAGAATGACAACATGGCGATTCCTGAGATACAGTATGCAGTTCTCTGAACACTTTCAATGGCACCAAAAATGCTGTTTAGAAAGAGTAATTATAGTTTCTTAAACGTTATCCAGGTTATTTTTCGATGGTATATTAGTTGTATTTCATGCATGAGTCGGGGGGAAACGACGACCGTCGAGTTTTTGGCTGCCCACGCATCAAGCGCGGTGCACCGGATCTCCGTGTCATTCAAGCAGGGTGGCTCGGTGTGTGAAGCCGATCGATCAGTGTAGTTTAAAACAACATCCAGTTTATAGTAACAGTAAATACTGGGCAAATCATTGTGGTTCTGACGTTTTAAGATTACAGATTTATTTATTTTTGTTGTCTTTGACCAGTGGAGCGAATGGTGGTAATGTGGCGGGAACAAAAATACGAAGTTAGGGTTCCTGCTCACATATTCTATTAAAGAGGTTAGCTATATTTATATTAGTATATGCACTGATATGAAAGTAGCTGTTATAAAACTATGCAAGCTATTGTGTTGAGAAAACGGCTGCACTCACACCTTTAAAAAAAAAAAAAAGACGAATCGGCTTAAACGTGTCTTTTAACGATTTACAATAACGGGTACAGTTGGCTATTTGGCTACAGTTTTGATAGAACAACTGTTGTTATAGTAACACTGGCTTAACGTTAAATGGTCATGGTGTGGATGACTCGTGAATCAAGTGACTGTTTTTTGTTGTCGCGGCTGAATCTGCTGGCCATTTGCTATTAACGTACTATACAGACATGTAAAGGCATAAAACTCGTAATGTGCCTGTTCACATGTAACAACAACCGATGTTTTAGCACGATAGTGGAGTTGTACCGATCATTTGTGATACAAAGCGCCCCATTTTTAGCAGTTATGCTAGCAGCAAACATGGCTTCCAAGGTCTGTGTAAAATATGCCGCTCTGTGAATGCTAAACGCGGCGCAGGAAGCATATTTCTTAATATATATCAGCGTAAAAATAAGTTTACTAATAGTGGTACAAAGGGGGGGTCGAGCTGAATCGTGTGTGCACCAAGGAGGCTGCGAAACGGTTAAACCACTGCAATAATGCCAGCAAGCTGAGGAATCGCCGATTCAAAGTAACGATTCAATTTAGCTTTTCTCCTCTCGTTGCCCCTATACGCCCAATCCTGAACTGTTTAAAAGATTAAGCTTGAGTGTTTTCCGCCCTATTATGAACAAGAAACACAATCTAAATCCCATGTGGTCACCATTACGTTAGCCACACAGGTCACTCGCAAAGCAAAAAAGTAGCAAGCTGCTAGCAAAAGGCTAGCCAGAAAACTAAGGGTTGGTTTTAAAAAAGCACGACTCACATCAGACGGTGTCCTGTTTCTTAGCTCCAAGTGGATCCTCTTTTTCATGTCCATCGTGCCCTATGAAAGTGAAACTTTTCTCTCTTGGGTTTTGGTGGGATCTTCAGTCCAAAGGCAGAGATGCCCTAATGGAGGGAGAATATAGGACTGTATAATGAACTGAGCCAAACGCTAAGTTAGTCGGAGAGAGGAGAAACCATGGAGGGAAACGGGACTGAAACAAAATATATGCTCAACAGCGCCATCTGCGTCCAGAAACGCCCATCGCCTCTATGAAGGCATTGCAGTCACAAAACATGACGCTGCCCCGAAACAGTGCTATGGTGCAATTTATTTCTGCAAGGAAAGTACTGTACTACGTTTAGAGAAGACACGAGTTCTTTGTCTTTAAAGTCACGTTTGCTAAACAAAGAATAGCCTAAAAATTGTAAATGGTATACGCGTAGCAGCATTTACCAAATACACATCGACAAAGTAGGTCAAATGTTCAACTTTGTTTATCAACTTCACTGCAAGTTTGCAAAGCTTAAAACATGTCCACGTTATTCATATGTATCTGTATATTGTTGTTGCTTCACACTGGATGTGTAAATAAGCCGAACATGTATTTTATTTTTACTGAAACCTGTTGCCTGGCAATTTCATAATTGTAATTGTTTATGAATGTGTAATCGTTGTTACAATTTTTACCAATAAAGTGCCTAATGGATAAATTGTGTTGTACTTTTTGTTCATGAATTCCAGATTCCTTTAACCGTTTCGACACTCTGAGAGGAGGGGTGTGTTTGGTTTGCAGTAAAGAGAGCATTGTATATGCACATGGAGAGCGCCCCTCCAACCCACCCCCCTTACTTCCTGAGACACCAGAGCCCTCAAGCAAAAGTCTACTGACTATGAGTAGTTCATTTTCAGAAATACAAAAAATGAATATACAACTATATTCTGTACTTCGGTGAGATTATGAATACATTTTTAGTGTTGGTTGTAAATATTAAACAAAAATAAATAGGGTTTGGGCTTTAAAGCTGTAGGTCCTCTGTTCAGGGCAAATTATGGAAATAGTCTTCGGCCTAGTGCAAGTTATACATACGACTTTAAAATGTGTGTTCGGTAGTTGAATATATACACCAGAAGGTGGCACCATAGCTGCTTTGACCTTCCTCAAATAATAGATACATTGTGCAATAGTAGGGATTTGTATGTGAGTGACAGCTTTTTTTTGCCTAATGCTGATACTAATCTGTTATTTAAATAAAATGTTCATACTTTGAACAAGTCTTTACTCCTTATCAGCTGAGAGTTTATCTGGTCGTTGGTCAGCTGGAAGTCACCATTTTTAATGAATGTGCTGCTAAATGTTCAAGGTAGTGCGTTTTTTTTAGCTCCTGATTGACGTTGGGACAGTTTGTTCATCCCAGTCAGGGTGTCCCCGAGGTTATAATACTTGGCATTGTATGGCCTTGCAAGGTGAGTTAAAGAATAAAAAGCGAATGACCACATTTCCCATTGCGACTTGTCTGCTGCCAAATGTCCATATATACTAAGCAGGAAATTGAGATTGACATACAGTCCTCTTACTATAGAATGTGTGTGAATAGCAAGAAGCTCCTTGAATTGAACAGACCCTCAGCATTTCCCCTGCAGTGCTGGAGGCAATTGGCAGTTGAGTGTTATTTACTCTGCTGGACTGCTTCTTTCTCAGAGTGTCTCAAACACACACATCAGTGCTCAATGTGCTCTGAGAAGATTGAGAACACACCCCAACCGAGCAGCTCTCCATCTGTGAGATAAGACGGGTATGCCAGTGCTCATGGCTAAAGACAGGACTTCTTGCCTGGTCTCAGACTAGCTTTTCAACACATATTTTACCTCGAGTACTTAATAATATGTTGCTGTAAAAGCCAAATACCTATTTACCTTGAATACAACAGCTTTGTTTATTGATTGGGTTTCAGTTATTTCCCTTAAGTTAACTGTTGAATCGTTTTTGTGTGCAGAAACAATATTAGGCTGTTTAAACATTCAATATTTTTCTATATGAATGCAGTCAATATTTTAGCATTACTAAAAAAAAAAGCAACATTTCCACTTCTCTTTTATCTGCTGGCTTGCACAGAGCCATGCATGTAAACAGAAGTCCTTTTTTTCTAGTCTGTTTACTAGTTTTATTAAGACGACTTAACCCAAATTGTATATGTATTCACCATCTTTCAGAAGCATATCCCTAAATGCCCTCACACACTTGACCTGGTCATTTTCTTTCTCTCTGTCTATGCTGTGCCAACGCCTCCAGCTTTACAAATATGATAAGACCAACGCTGCAAGAACTCTCGCAGCACTTTGGTAATGGTTAACCAGATAATTCATTTAGGGGTGGGAATAGAAAACAGTCAGAAGTTATCCGGTCTTATTTCTGTGCTTGACCTCCTTCAATGAGTTGGATTAATACATAGCAGGACTCAGAATGGAGGAGACATTTCAACAAGAGAAAGAAGAGTCAGAAAATAAAAATCAGAATGAGGAACAAGGTAACTTTTAATATGTACTTCTCTTTTAAAAGCTCTTAAGTCTTTTAACACTACAAAGTTAATTAAGCCAGTTCTTCATTTTCAAACTGTGTGGTCTTTTAGTTGACAGATACTTTAATCAACAGCTAAAATGCTGCCACAAGAAAAGTGATACTTGTGGAATTTTTCTGTATTTTTAACCCTTGTGTGGAAATGGTTCAGTCAAAGAGTTGCCAGTGTTTAGCTGTCTATAAACCAATCCTTTATGTGCACCATCAGTCACCGAAGTATGCATAACAACATTTCTCTGTTTGTTTTTGATTTCATACTTTCTTTGTTAGCATGGTTTCTTTGTTTTATAGGTGGGATCCATCGCCGGTTACGTGACAGGGATCTTCTGAGGAAAAGAAAAGCTGAAGCAGAAGAGAAGGAGACTAACCAGTGGGTTTTAGGATAAATGTATAAAAGGCACAGCTAATGTTGTGCAATGCAATGTATTTACATGAACAGCTAAGCTTACTTGGAGTAAACATCATATAGCATTGCAGACATATCAGTATATTAGCAAATATTTGTTTACGTGCAATGAAGTGTAAAAAATGTAGTTGTAGTATCAGTCACTAATGTTTAGTAAGGCTTTACTAACAACATTTGCTTGATAAAACACTCTACTCCACAAACGCGGTTAAATTGTTATCAGTGCTGCAGCTGCTTATCACTCCACTGCTTTATATTGAATATGGGGCAAAAGGAAACCAAAGGTTGATCATGTGTTTCTATTGACATCCCAGTTCCAGGTCAAGGACTTTGTACTATCAACTTTGCAAGAGTATCACAATGAGCTGTATCAATGTCTGCTGTTGTTCAGGTCAATTACAATTGTTGTACTCTGAAAGGGTGGAGAGCCAGAGGAAAAGACCCAGGGCTGAGAGTGGCACAAAGAGGAGAGGGAGGCCCAAGAAGAGTGAGCTCACGTCGGAGATACCCGTCATTCAGGAGGAGGAGGCGGCGGCGGCAGGGCCTCAGGAAGATCCTGCTGTAGTAGTGGTGCCTGAACCTGCGGAGGACATCCCAGTTCAAGCTCAAGGATCTCTTCTAGCTGTGGAATCACAACCTTCATCTGCCCTTGCTCCCCCTGCTCCTCTACCAGTGTTTGGAGACATCCAACATCCTGTCTTTGCTCCTTCTCTGATTCCTCCGACCCCACTTATCCCAACTCCTGATCTTTTTTCACCTTCACCTCCTGCTCCAGCTCCCTCTAAAATCCCTGATATGAGTCCAATCCCTGTCCAAGATCTGGCTCCGGTTCCAGAAGCTGTTCCAGTCCCAGTCCCAGCTCCAGTCATGATCCTGGACCCCTTTCCAGCTGTAGCCCCTGCCCCTCCTGCAGCCCCTCCTCAGGTGGAGACCCTCTTCATAGAGTCACAAGGCAGGGAGGCCATTGGCCCGGTCCATGTTGAGGACTTGGGCCCAGATGAGGAGGCAGACATCTCTCCATCTAAAGACCAAACGGCTGAGGAAGGTAATAAAGAAGAAACTGACACTGGAATGAGAATGAAAGGTGTGAAAAACGAAATGTTTAAACATTGCTTTCTTTAAGGGATTATGCTTTGTCTTAATATTTTCTGTATCCTGTTGTTTTTTAGATCTGATTGAGCCACCATCGATCAACGTCCCTGAACAAAACGAAATGTTCGCAATTCCCACCTGGTCCTCGACACCTCCTCCACAAAGATATTTTCCAGGAAATGCCTTTTAATTTTCTAAAACACACTTTTCAGATACGGCCTCTGCCCAGACTACAATCCTTTTTCGGTCATAGATTGTATTTGAGTATTGTTTTGGTTAGTGCATGTGCATCCTGTTGAGAACAAACACATCAAGCATATTTATTCTGGTTTCTGCTGCGAAGCTCATGAATTCTATTTTGTATTTTTGCATTTAGTAAACAACACCTGCTTTAAAAAAAAAGGTTTTGGTATAAATCATTGGTAATGATGTATTTGTAGCTACAGATTTATTTGATAGCATTTTGTAAAAGTTGTTTTCCACCAAATAAAATACACTGCTTACTACATCTGACTGTGGCCATGTGTTTATATTTGTTAGTTAATGTGATATCTTAATAACCTATACTAAATTAATAGATTTCTCATACATTTTTATCCCTCATCCAACTATCCTAGAAATGGTGTTAAGACCATATATTTGCTGGTGATTTTCTACAGGTTCTTATGATCATTCATTTAGGCTAGTTTTCATAGGATCAATCTTATTTTGCAATATCTATAATGTGTCATTTGTTTTACTTACTTGCCAAGTTTCACTTAGAAAATACAAATGCTCTAGCAATACTCAAAGTGATAAATGGCAAAACTATAATATGTAATCATTGCTTACAAAGTATACAAAATATATTTATATATTCCATCTGCGCCTTGTTTGTTCAGTCCTGTTCAACAACTGGCTTTAATTTCCTCTGTCTGTTCGTAAAACTGTTAGTTAACTTAAGTTAGTATTTGGATTCTTAACTTCCTTCAAAATACAAATGCCAAAATGTGATAACACTCCATTACATCCAGAAGTCCTGCATTCAAAAATAGAAATGATTAGCAATAACATCTCAGGTGCTTATCATGCTACAGAATGGCCAGTATAATATTATTACAAATATAAATAGGTGATGCATTAGCTGGTAAGAAGCATTCATTTCAGAAGGTAATGTGTAATTATTTATAAATGCACAAAGCACAATATTTACCTCTTAAATGTAGTTTAAGGAAATACAATTCTCATGGATAATACTCTACAATACTGTACTTTTTTGGCTTGGCTTTATAAATACAGTCTATGGTTGGTTCCATAAATAAAGCTGCTGAAAAAGATAGAAATGGTGACTGTGTCATAACTCCTGGCTGCCCTCTGCTGATATAAAACATGCAGTGCCTGCTAAACTAGGGCATATTATCCATGACTTCTTCAACAGTGATATGTAACAATGTGTAACATTAATACATTACAGTGCACATTATTCAGGATGCAACAAAACGACACAAATGTTGTTGAGCTGTTCGGATTAGTTGTGTCACCTGAAACACTGCTGGTTGGCCAACAGGAAGTCACTATCGTGCTTCCGCATTGAGAACGACCACGTGTTTCTTCAGTGTGTATGTCAGGCAGCTAGCTTGAAGCTAACATAATCATTACTGTGTTTTTGTTCATCCATTATAACAAAAAGATGAGTCCTCGGTGTGACTGCTGCGGCGAGCAGGTTGAAAAACTGAACCAGCAAATAACAGTGATGAGAAAAGAGATAAAGAACTTGAGGTATGTGAAGATAGGACTGTACTGGACTGTACCATTAACTTTATGACAGCTGTAGCTATATATATATTTCATTGTGTTGATTATTTGTTGTCTGTCAACTTCATTAGACATATTCATTTACACCGCTGCGTTTCCTTTAAAGACATTATGTTTTATCTATTTTTAAAATTACGTTTTTATTATTTGCTTATTCTTCTTCTTTAACAGGCAGATATTGGACGGTGCAGGTAGAGCTCATCGGAAACACATGACATCCATTCGGTCTGCTGTGGCAAATATTGGCCTCCGTGAACCTGTTAAAGAGCAGGCACCCCCACCGCCTTTAGCTGCACCACAGGCATTAGAGCAAGGTAATAACCAGCAGCACAGTCATCTACAATGGTGAATAAAAACAGCTCTAATTATTTTTCAGAAGAAACATCTGCAGTGTGCATCATAAAATAACATTTATTTATCGTAAAGTAATTATTTGTTGTGCCATATGTGCTGATTTATAGTATAACAAATACTTCTACTACTAATAATAATATGAAGAAGAATATTCATTATACAAATAATAATAATAATGTGATAATGATCTTAAAATGTAATTATAAACATGTAATGCCTATTTTAAAACCTGTCATATAAATAATCTTTCCTTACTTATTGCCTACATATTTTGTGGAATAGTTGATTTGGCCACTGAAGTGCAAATATAAAATATCAATAAATGTCCAATTTTAAAAATATCAATATGTAAAATGTTACAATACAATGTTCTAAATTAAAAGTACAGAAAAAGAAAGAAGCATCTATGTAATAAAATGCTGTTATCTGTGTAACCCTCCAGGAAACATCCAGACTGTCCCCATTGGTTACATCAGTTCCTGTTTCGCTGTGAAGAATGGTACACCCAGACAGCCCACCATCTGTGGCCCCTCAAGGGCCGAACTGCGCATCCAGCAGAGTATCTTCAATAACCCTGAGCACGCTCTGGTGGGCCTGGAGCAATACTCTCATGTCTGGTAGGTGTCTTACATTGTGTTTACTGTGTGTTATCACTGAAAGGGAGAGTTTCGATATTTTTAAGTGGGTTGTATAAGGTACTATTCATAGTCACTGTATTAACTACAGTAAAGGCCCAATTTGCCCCCCGGAAATGTTTTGTAGAGTGTTTGATGATCAATACTTTTTTACTTTTGAAAATGAACTTCTGCCCATTTCAACACAACTGCCTCTGCCATACATACAGACTTGATGTATCCACTGTTTTTCTCATGTCATCTTTATGTTTTTTTCCCCATATGTTCTATACAGGATCATCTTTCTCTTTCACAAAAATGGGCACTTGAATTACAAAGCCAAAGTGAAGCCTCCCAGACTGAACGGTCAGAGAGTTGGTGTGTACTCGACACGCAGTCCGCACCGACCAAATGCCTTGGGCCTAACTCTAGCTAGACTTGATAAAATTGACGGTAAGTGTAATTAATGAAAACATGTTTCTTGCGAACTGCTTGCCCGTTGTGTGTTTATGAGTTGTGAGCCGCTAGGTACAGATTTAACAGACATCATGATTTTAAACTCTTAATGCATGTATAGCATAATATATTTTTCCCCTGCTTGCAGTTCAATTAAGCCACATACACATATAGCTTTATAGAAACTAATGCATTCCCACTTTTATTTTCTAGGGGACACCGTACATCTGTCAGACATTGACATGATTGCTGGCACCCCAGTCCTGGACATCAAACCTTACATCCCAGACTACGACTCCCCCCACTCAAGGCTGGACAAAGAGCATTGTGATCCAATCACAGACCAAAAAACAGATGCTCAATCAGACCTAGAAAGTGAAAATAATGACGACGAAGCCTTGGTACGTCTCCTCTCCAAAGACAAACCTGAAGCTGGTATTCCCGTCCGAGATTCCTCTCAGTCAGTCAGTGCTCAGTTGCCCCTTCAAAAAAACATCCACCAAATGCTAGATGAGGTCAGGGCTTATGTGACCCAAGGGGAACTCCAGCTGAGTTGTGCAAGTGAGGATCAAGTTTCAGACTCTCCCAAAACGAAAGCACCAGAGTGTAATGTGGACTACCCCTGCTATGGAGAGAAGGCCTACATTGCCATCGCTGGCTGGATCAGAGAGCCTCCTGTCAGCAGTCTGCAGGTGCGCTTCACTCCTCAGGCTCAGAAAGAGCTAGCAGACTTCCTTCCCACACACCTGTCAGGTAAGCTAAACGTTCTGTAAGCATTACAGTAGCCTGTTTAGCTTATTTGCACATATATACCTAAATAAAAATATTTGTCTTGTAATTGTACTGTCGAGGAACCTGTGACCTAAGTGTTTCATTTATTGCATAACTACTGTACACAGTAGTTGTGCATATGACATGACAATACATCTTTGAATCTTGAAATCTAAAAGACAATGTAGAAGTTAGGAGGACCAAAAAGCCTAATGAAGAAACCTCTCTTATTAATAATCATCTTTTAAAATCCATTAAAGATCACCTATTATGCAAAATCCACATCTTCACGTCTTTTCTACATCAACATGTGTCCCCTCTGTGTAAAGAGATTCTGAAAGTTTCAGGAAAAAAGATTCTCTCTCTTTTTGTCCTGATCCATTTCTATAAAAACCTGTCTGAAAATGAGCTGATCAGATTTTGGCCACTTTTAGATGTCACAACGATTTGTTTGGCCATTAGCCAATCACAAACAAAGGTAACCCCCACACCTTATCACCTGAATCTCCTCCTCGAGCACCATTGTGTTCTTTGTAACCAAATATCTCTCTGAGGGGCGTGGGGAGTGGCTCCTTGTTTTCATCTAAAGTAACAGACAGAGAATCAGCACTTTTGAAACAGGGCTGAAACAGAGGGGATTATGGGATGCTGCAATGATCTGAGACCTATAATAGATTGATGAAAAAGAGTATAATAGGAGACCTTTTAAGGGTTATAAATCTCGCTAATTTAGATATTTTTTTAATAATTAAGTAAATGTTGTATGAAGTGATGAAAGTTGGTTGTTACAAAAGGATTATCCTCTGTATTTTAATGATAATTGATTAGGGGTTATGATAACAATCCCTAGTGTGTCTTTGAATGGCACTTTATCGAATGTCTGAGGAAGACTTACAAAAATGTCTGAAAATCACTAGGTGCAAATACTGTAAATGAGACATATTTCGAATTTAAATACATAAGTAAATAGCTCTGTATTTACATTTTAAAATACAGGAAGGATAAATCAATGAACCAGAGAAAGATGATTTTTTGTTTTGTCCACAAGATGGTGCTGTTATGAAAAACCACCAAGTATGCACAGTAACATGTATACATTCCTGTATGTTCAGCTTGCATGCATTATAATTGATAATAATACATTAATAAATATTTGTAGAATAACAGAGTGCACCTTCATGCCACACAGGACCCTCTGAAAGTGACAGACCCAGGTTCAGGTTTCTCCGCAGCACAGAGGAGGCTGTTGCTGCCATCAGAGGTGTGCTTTCTGCAGACCCGCGGTCCATCCACAGGAGGACACGCTGCAGGGACAGGCTCTTCTACTTCATCCTGGACTCAGCTGACATCACCTGCTGGTTCGGACAAGGCTTTGCTGAGGTGCTGCAGGTCCGACCTGTTGAGCAAAATGTTGCCTCAGTGTGAGAAATAATTTGATGAAAGCTTTGTGGCTCCATAGACTAAAAAACCAGCGCTTACTTAGACATTTCCGGTCATTTCTCTACTGACAAATATGTAAGTGGTAATATCATTGAGACCTTTTAATCACACATGAAAAGCTGGGAAACATTCAGTTATAAATAAGTTGATTCAATAAAATATTTTTGAAACAGAATTGCCTTTTTATTTTTTGTCCTTGTTTATACTTTCTATTTCTAGAAAGAAGCTACAGCGATGATCTACAAATGACATAAATTGTATTGATTCTTTTTCTTTCTTCTTATCAAGTATTGAAGGCCTGCCCACTTCTCTCATGTGTCTTCATGATTTAGAAAATGATTACATTTATATTTTCGGTCAAGGCTTGTGTCGACATGCACCTCACGTAACTTGTTTAGTATTTTTGCTTAAATAAGGGGAAACATTTTCAAAATAGTAATAAAATAATAATGATTATATGATTATAACTAATATATACATTATTCCTTTTTGTAATATGTTAGGAGTAAACTTAAACATACGCAATGGTCAGAGTTATTTTTATATTAAAGAATACAATTGTTAAAAAAACTAAAGAAAGCGTTTCCTGGCAACGAAGGGGAAAGGTGTCAATTTAAATGTGTCTAATGTAGTGACATTAACTCCCAGCTAGGGGCGGTAGTGTGCTATAGTACGCGTTACGCCTGCGCACTGTGTCAGAAAACCACCGAAGAAGATAAATGGACCAATAGCACCGCTGACATTTGTGTTTTGAACGAAACGCGGTTGATGGCTGATCGACGTTAAATGTTTATTTACCGTAGATTTTGCAACGTTTTATTGGTGAAAGTTGAAAGGTAATGTAGTTAAACTTGATTTTACATGTCATAGTCCATAGTTTTGGTTGGTTTAAAAATGTTCGTTAGTTGACGCTTTGAGGTGTGTGCTAACTAAACTGTTAAATGTTCTTGAGTTGACGTTGCTTACGTTAGCTAGCGTTACTCCCTTGTTTAAATTATTCTTAGCAACACCTTGTGAGATACTTTAGCGTTACTTCAAGTTAAGTTAATATTATGTTGGCAAGGTGTTATTATTGCGTATAATTGTACTCCTAAACATAAAGATACTTCTGACCAACTGTCTGCTCGACACGTATTGTCAGTAACGTTAGCTTCTTAGCTATTGTTAATGTTAGAAACGGACTTTGTCCACCAAACTGTTTAAACGATTGTTTTAAAGCAAGTTTAATATACAATCATTTGTCTTCATTTGCAGTTGTAAATAAGTCTTCCGGTGCAATGTCATCCAGGAAGAGTTCCAGTGGGGAAGGCTCGGTAAGACTTTTGTTTTCTTGATCAGCAGTGTTTGTTATTAAAATATGTCTGAACAAGCTATAACTAATACAATACTCAGTTTGACTTCCGTTGACCTTTTATTTTGTTATTGTTTGATGTATTCTATACAGTATATAATGTTGCATTGTTGGAGGAGCCTGGGACTTAAGATTTTCATTGCCATAACTTGTATCCACCCCAGAAAAACATTACGCATTACATTAATGCACATCAGTAAAATCACATCATACCATTTGTAAATCCTGCTGGCAAAAAACATGTTGCACAATTCTTCTCCACACTACCTCTTTCAAATCGGCACAGCTCTCCACTTTAGATACAGTATATAGTCTTATGTAAATATTGTTAATTTGTTATAATAGTCTTATTTTATACAGTCTTTTTTATTTTATTTGGTTTTGCTACATATACTTCTTTCTGTGTTTTTGAATGCACCACATATACCAAAGCAAATTTCTCGTATGTGTAAACCTACTTGGTAATAAAACCGATTCTGATTCTACACTGTATCTACTGTGCCTATGACATACATTTTAGGCTTCAAGCAGATATGGAGCGCGTACCCCTATGAGAAACCTGCAGAATGAAATGCCGCATCTGTCAACTCCATCCTCCAGACTCAAATCAAAACTGCTGACGGATGTCGTGAAACTGACTAAGGTGGGGTTATACTTATATTTGTAAATGCTCCTATTTTTTTGCTCTGTGACTTTTTTCTTACTTTCCATCCATTCTGATCAACAGGGTGATGGCCCTCTCTGTGATCCAGAGCCCCACTTGCAATCTTCTCCATCCACAAAAGGGATTCACATCAATGCTCCCACTACTGATTTAACAACTACTGTGTCAGCTTGTGGACTTGGAGATGTAACATTTAAATCTTTCATCTGTGCTGGTGGTGAGGTTGAGCTTGCAAGCTCCTTTGTGTGTGCAGAAGATAGTATTTTTCTGCCCAAGGATCAGGCTATGACAACCATTCATGAAACGGAAGATTCCATCCTCTCTGACAGTATAGCGGTTCAGTCATGCAGTGACCACATCGAACACGCCTATTACAATCCTGAGGTTATAGATGCTTCCTTGGTTGACAATGAAGCATCGTGTCCCTGTGAAATATCCAAAACTAATCTAACCTCTGGAGACTTGGATGATGGATGTGCTACACAAGATGTCCGAGCTTTTCAGGGTGACTGCTGTGGAAAGAATGATGTAACTTGGAAATCCTTTGTCTGTGATGGCGGTGAGGTGGAAGTGGCTGATGTCACCAGACTACAAGATGCAACCATTCCTCTGCCCAATGACCAGCCAGGTGAACCTTTGCAAGATGACAGTGTGAATTCTCCAGATCTCTCCAAGTGTGGCGAGCTGTGTCCAGTAGAACATGCCGATCATTTCTACTTTAGCAGAGAAAACTGCGTTCCTGTCACCACCACTTTCTCTGAAATAACAAACGGTCCTGCTGATGGACAGAATGATGTAACCTTCAAATCATTTAACTGCACTGGAGGTATGGTTGAAATTTGTGATGGCACCAAACTTGCAGATGAGACTATTCCTCTTCCAGTTAACCAAACAGCTACCGGCAGTGAGTCATACAATTATGGCATGAATCCAAACATGGTAACTTATGAAGAAGATGCCAAAAACAGTAGTGATCATTTAGATCACCCATACTATGATGTTGAAAATAACTCATTCAGGGGACCGTTACCTTTCAGCCTTGATGATGTTGATGAAGTTAAACAGGTTAGTTTGGTGGTACCTGATGGTCAGACTGGGAGTCAAGAGGCTATTACACTCAGCTCTTTCATCAATGCCAGAAGTGACGGAGAAATATCAGACGTCACCGAATTGTCTCAGAAACCTTCCCGCCTGACTGACGACCAGGCTGTGATTGGCCAGCCCCTGGATGACATCAGTGAACCTCATGCCATGACACAAGAGCAGCTTCAAGATGAACTACCGTACAGCCATGTGGAAAATGATGAAGTTGTGGTCAATGCTGACCTACTAGCTATCAGTTCATCTTCCCTGACTAACGCATCTCTAGAGTTGAAAGAAACATCTAAAAAGGACTCGATGCATTCTGAGGACAGTGTGTTGCCTTCAATGCTGCATACGAATCAGTCTTCTGATTGCAGCCATCCTGAGGCTTCTGCAGAGAGACCTGCACCCATAGAAGAGCATGTGGAACACGTCTCTCATGGGAAAATCAGCAGTGACGAAAAAGACAGTGCTCTCGGTTCATCTGGAACTGAACCAGAAAAACCTCAGCTAAAAAACGTACCTGAAAGGTTCAGAGAGCGGATTGAGTCAGGAACATTGCCTTTTCAGTTTGGGATGCTCAGTCCTGTTGTAAGGAGAGCCTCTTTCGCTGTATTGAAGGCCTTCAAGGTTCCTGCTTTGGACCAATTGTTGGCTGAGGATCCAGCTCTCGAGTCTGAAAAGCACTTGGTTGCTCCATTTAACGTCGACCCTGCTGGGTTTTGGACCGAGCGAATGGAGAGCCCCATGCCGTGTCCTCTGTTTAACTCTACAGTGCTTGGTTGCAAGCCCCAGCCAAAACCCGTCCCTGAACCAGTTAAGGAAATGGATGCAAAGCCTTCTGCTGTGCCTCAGTCTGAAGTAGAGAAGCCAGCTGTGGAATTCCCCCTGATTCCAGACGGTTCCCTTCAGCAGCAGCTTCGGCAGATGGCAGAGTTCCTTTTCTTAGCATCAGGGAAGATGTGTCCCGCTGCTGTCTCTGCTGTCTCTACTCCTGCTGTCACAGTCCCATCTGCAGAAGCTACTCCTGCAGAATCCCACGGTGTCTGTGTGGGCACCACTCCTGTTAAATGGTTAGACCACAGCGTCAATACATCTGGCCAATTTGAGAGGAAGAGGATCTTCACCGTGGCTGATTCCTGCACTCTGACTGACCCTATCCTGTGGAAGTAAGTCTTGACGGCATCTGGATAAGTTGCCAAATGATTATTGATCATAACACGGATAATTCATAGTTATGTGTTTTTCTGTGTCTGCCTCTCACTCTGCCCCCCTGTTGATATGCTCTCAGCCTCCACCCAGGCAGCCTTGAGGGTCTCTCACGACAAGAGCTGGAGCAGAGGTTAAGGTCAAGCATGATCATGGTGGAGGCTCTCGTGCAGCAGTTGGATGCAGCCCGAGCAAATGGATGTTCTTCTGCAGGCCCTCCGCCTTCAGACCTCAGGGAGAAACAAGTGCAAACGGACCACACTGAACTGAGTCAGGTAAGGAACACAAGGAGATATTTATAGCATTTTGAAGTTGTACTTTTTGTAGCATGAAATATTTGACTATGACGACATCTGAAGTTTCTTTTTAGTTCATCCTCAATCTTGGTTATGACTTACTTTTTGTTTTATGTTCCAAACAGACAACAATGTTAAGAGACTTATATTTGGAGGCTCTGAACAGGATTGGTGAGTTGGAGTTGGACAGGAGTTCTCTACAGGACCTCACCCAGTGTATGCAGGACATGCGGGTCACCATGGTGAGACATAAACAATCACTGTCGCTAGCACAATTGTAATAACTTTATAGATGAAAGGCGTGGAGGCGTATGGTGCAGTGGTTCAAACCCCACTGCAGTCAGCATGCAGGGTTCCTACGGTCATTCAAAACCTGGAAAAGTCATGGAAATTCAAAATGCTAATTCTAGGCCCTGGAAAAGTTATGGAATAAAATATTTTTCCCAAAGTTTTGGAAAAGTCATGGAAATGTAACTAAAGTTGCATCAAATATAATTTATATGTTATCTAATCGCCGAAATAGTTATACTATAATAAATAAATACTGTATCGTATAGGGTGGTGGTGGCGAAGTCGATAGGGAGTTGGCTTGGCAACTGGAAGGTCACCAGTTCAAGTCCCTGCAAGACCAAGTACTACCGAGGTGTCCCTGAGCAAGGCACCGTTCCCTACACTGCTCCCTGTGCGCCGTTCAAAATGGCAGCACACTGCTCCTACTGTAACACTAGGATGGGTCAAATGCAGAGAAATAATTTCCCCATGACGGATTAATAAATCTTAATTGTATACTGCCAAAATGCCCTGTCAAATTTAAGGCCACCGGTTCTAGATATAAGCATGCTTACGCTTAAAACAAGCAAATTTGGCTGCCAGTGCAGTAAGTGAATTTCACTTGATAAGATGTCTTAAAACAAGTCAGGCTGTCATTATAGCACATCAAATCTTGAAATAAGATTAAAAAGACTAGTTTCAAGCAATCTAGTTAAGCATATTTAATGCAAAAGAAGCCTATTATCACTCAAAACTAGGGTACTTTTTAGCATCAAATTACTTAAAATGAGATTTATGAATTTAGGGAGGTGTGTGGCGCAGTGGAGAGTGCGTTGGTGTTAGGATAAGGGGAGCACAGGTTCAAACCCCACTGCAGTCAGCATGTGTCCCTGGGCACTTCACCCCAAATCGCTCCTGTGGGGATTGTCCACAGTATTGAGTATGTAAGTCGCTTTGGATAAAAGCGTCTAACAAGTGTAATGTAATGTAAAAATGCTCTTACATGGTTAAATAATGCATTGACACCCCTTTAATAACATTGATGTGTGCATTTGTCCCAACAGACTTCTTTGAGTGGTGACACGGATGCCGCTCTCTCTAGCATGAAGAAGATGGGAGACGTTGTCAGAGATGACCACCAGAGCCTTGTTTCACATGTATGTAAACGCCTCTTCCCTCATTCTGTGTAAAATCAAACGGGTAGGCCTTCGTTGATGTGAATCTTCCTTGTGCTGTTTAGTACGGTCAGATGAAGTCTCTCTTTGAGAAAACAAAGACGACGCAGAACAAAATGATGCAGAAGGTCAAAGATGCTCTTCACCAAAGAGATGACATGAGGGCACAGATGGAGGAGGCCATCACAGCCAAGGAGGCGGCAAGTGACAAACATCTGTATTATTTATGTGACTTAACTAGTTTAATGCATGTTTGGTCTCTAATACCATGATATGTATTCTAATGCTTATTCATGTGGCTCTTCTGAAGCATGAGGATTTTATTTTATTTGTGTATTGATAAAGTCCACAATAAACCAGGGCTACATTAGGCTTTTGTTTTGAAAAGACAAGATAAGAAGCCATTTCTGTTCTGATATTAAGACTGTAGAAAACTGAAACTGAATATAATCAAAACAAATTGCAGGCCTCTTTAAGCTTTACACATTATGAATCAGAAGTAGTTTAACCATCTCTTAAAGGAGGGGTAGGTAAGTTTGAGAAACCGGCTCGAGATACACTTTTTGTTATATTCCATGGAATGCTCTTAATATCCTGATAGCAATGAATATTCTAAGTGCTTTGAAAAAAAATCCATAAAAAAATGTCATCTGTGGAAGCCGTAATACTGTAAAAACTACGACCAATTATTGTAGCCAGGCCGGCTAAAATAACTGGTTGGCCGACCTGTCTGTCAGCCTTCAATCTCGTGCACACACACACTCGTGCAGTCATTGCGCGTGCCGTCATTGGGCGTGTTTCCCGTCTCCGGGCAGCTGTTGCTCAGTCGGCAGCAGCAGCCGCTGCAGGACACTTTCACCATGGCAGAGTTTGCTTCAACATCGTCTAGCGGTCGCAAAAGAAAAACTGTAATGGAGCAAATTATGAAGAAAAAGAAAGTGAAAACTCGGAGAAGTCAAACCAGAGTCAATATCGGAGTTGCTTTTCAACGATGGCGACTACTTATCGAGCACACCGAGCTGATATGTAACGTTACCGGCGCAGCCTGCTCTCGTCAGCTAGACGTAACATTTTTAATACATTTTCACAAAACAAACATGCTAGCTTCAAAAATATAAGCACTGACAATAACTGTGTTATACATTTGTTTTACATTCATTATCATGATCTTGTGCGCGTTCATGTATGTTGGAGGAGGTGCTCTGTAGGAAGTCTGAAGGAAGGGGCGGATTCTTTTCGGTTGTGTACTTTGGAATTGTTGTGCACTCGAGCCGGTTTCTCAAACTTACCTACTGCTCCTTTAAACGTCCAAAGCACATTTTCAACATCTTTATTGGCAGGGATATTTATTTCGTAGCACTCAGACATTAACCGTGTCTCTGGTTGTTTGTTTCCAGGCCTTCAGTGTGATGGAGCAGCTGAGGACTCACTGTTCCTCAGAAGTCTCCGAGCTGGAGAGGGCTGTGGGGTCTCAGCAAGAACTGTCAGCTTCCCTAAACCAGACGTTTCCAGAACAGGTACACAGAGCGGGCAGAAACAAAAAGCTTTATTACAATCTTTTCATCAGAACATCCATCAGAATGTTATTTTATTTCTTTCTCTTTTCTTTTTTTCTCTACTATTGCAGGTTGCATTAAACGAGGCCTACAATGAAATACTCAATTCTGCGTCTGATGTTTTGTCCACAACCATGGAGGAACATTCCAGTTTGATGCAAGAAGTACGTTTAATATATCTTTTTAAAGGAGACTCAAATAGGAACTGTTCAGTGTTTCCCACAGAATCTGATTCTATTTGTGGGGGCACCGCACCACACTTGAATTACATTTGACTCGAGTGTTTCGTCAACTTAATGTGTTGCTTAAAATAATACTTCTGCATACAGTATGTGACACTGTGTGTTGCACGGCCAGATACGGCTCAATAAGCTGACTCGGATAAGGAATATATGATACATTATGATGTGATATGAATGATAATGGGACGACGTCTGCACTCACAGTGCCGCGGACTGTACGTACTGTTACTTTGATCCGGTTACTTATGTTGTGGCAGATATTTAATTAAGCTTTCTTAACGCTAATGTTATAATAGTCAGATTGCTCTGAAGATGGAAGGTGATATTCTATTAATGTTCACGTTCACACAGTTGGTGATTTGAACGGCAGTTTAAACTGTATTTCCTTTATCCTGTAATATGACTTGATCGCTTTAAACTCTGCACACTGTTGTTATCAGCTGTTCCACCATGGTTTCTACCTCAACCTGTAATAGATGTATCCTTATTGAAACGGTCACATTCAATGAAAAATAAAATCAATGTGCAGGCTTAAGTGAACACTGTTCTACATTAACAATACGGGCAGTTTATACATTAAATAAATCAACAGTATAGTGGCGATATGCTCCAAGTGGAAGCGATTCGCCATTAAAGCAAAGAAGAAGAAGAACTCCGCACAGTTGATCTCTTATCCTGGAACTGCTCCGGCGCAGGCTAGCCGTTCAGAATAAGTCATCTAGCCCGCTAAAAAGTGAACCAGCTTCGTAGGACCGGAAATCCCAGAAGTTAGCTTGCTAAACGAAAATCTTGATTCGTAGTACAGGCCCCAGGCTAGCCGCTCAGCATAAGTTACCATGGAGATCTAGCCTGAATGTAATCATTGCGTAGGTGTGTAGTGTGATTCTGTGTCGTTTATTTATGACATCCCGTTGGATTTGACGTCATCTGAACAGGACATCGCACGCTCACGGCTTGATATCGTGGTCCGTTTACGTCGGTTGTTAAACAACATCGTTATGGGGAGATGCAAGTCTGCGTCCAAATGGTTGGAAGATAAGGAGGAATGACACTCAATACTGTATATAGTAAAGTGTGTCGCCAAGGTAACCGGTTAGAACTGGAAGTGGCGATGAGGTCTTAAAATGTATGGAAAGGGTCTTAAAAAAGGTCGTAAAAGGTATTACACTTGACTTCAGGATTCCTGCATAGACCCTGTATATCTTTTTAAAAGGAGACTCAAATAGGAACTGTTGATGTAACAACACCATCACACAGAATGTTGCTTTTACCAAAAGTCACAATATCTTGCTGTAAACAAATGCAATGACTTACTCAGCCGTGTTTGTTTCAATTGGAGTTTGATTCCTGAAATGTGCTTACAGTTTAGAAACTGCATTAATGCTCATAATACTGATTTCACAGCTCTCTACAGTCCGAGGCCTTCTGCAGAAATCTGCTCCCATGCTTCTGATGCTGAATGAGAAGGCGGCTGCTGCTTTGATGGAGAGGGACGAACACTTCTCTGCCAGAGAGCAAGCTGTTGAAGAGCGAGAGCAGGTAAGACGTCATAGTAATGAACAACAGGACTCTTTTCTACTTGTCTTAAAAGCACTATGTCTTATGATTTCTGTGAATCAAGGAGATCATTTTTTTTTCCATGAAATTGTTCTCAACAGATTGAAGATGAATTAAACCAAGCAAACATGAATCTACGAACTGCCGGAGAACAGATTGGTGATTTAAATCTGCAGGTGACGATTCTGACCTCAGGTAAAGACAAGCTATGGTCATTTACACTTGTTCAAATAGTCCATTTAGCTTCTTCCTTACCAGCCGTTGACATTTTTGACTTTTCTTTCTCTTCAATTTCAGAAATGGGTGTGTTGCGTCAGAAGCTAACGGAAAGAGAGGATGAGAGGGGTCTGCTGGAGAGGCAGGTGACGGAGCTGTCGGCCACAATTTCCTCCACATTGGCCTCCTACACCTTCCTGGAGCAGGCCCTTGCTTCAGAGAGTACAAAGTAAGATTCCCAGGGTTCTTACGGTCATTACAAACTAGGGAGGCCAGCGATTATTCAATTTTTCGAATATTCGTTACAGTCTCCATAATCGAAAATTATTTTAAAAATTTTCATTATTATTTATGTTTTTCTTTTTTTTCCTGGCTTAGTTTCAACCAAAATATAGACTAATAATAGTAATAGTATTAATAAATGTAAATGGCCATTGGTCACACCACCAGTTTGTTTTACTGTAAACTTGGTTTGATTTATTGGCGATATACAGAACAGTGAGAACAACACAACTAAAAATGAACAAAGCGGTACGTTCAAAGAAGAGTTCCTCGTGGAACTACTTCGAACTGACAAGTGCAAATGAAGTCAAATGCAAGCTCTGCGAAAAGACTTTGGTCTACCACAGCTCAACATCAACAATGCGTTCGCATTTGAGTGCGAAGCATGCCAAAGAAGTGCCTACAGAGAAAGATGCAGCACAGCCGGCCATTACTAACTTCACTTCAAGGCCACGTCGTTGTGATGTCAGGTCAAACTGATCAGGTCGGCGTATAATCGATTAATATTCGCCAGGGCTGTCCGATTTTCGAATTTGATCATGGTCAGTTTCTGGCATCCCTATTTAAAAACCTGGAAAAGTCATGGAAATTCAAAACAGGCCCTGGAAAAGTTATGGAAAACAATATTTTTCAAAAGTCATGGAAATGTAACTAAAGTTGCATCAAATATCATTTATATTTTAGCTAATCGCCGAAATAGTAATACTATAGTAGTGATACTGTATCGTAATGAAACGTAAAATGGCATTTAACTGACGAGGTGTTTTGCTGGTGAGAGATTTGAGTTGCTTTAGCGTGTAGAAGCTAGTAAGCCTACTATTTGATTTGTTTTAGATAGGCACATGTTTCATATGCAGACCTTATTTTCCTGTTCCATGTTAAAATAAACCGTTATCAGTGGTACCGCTGAGAAAGAGTAATTTTTTTGGTCGTGGAAAATTAGGTAACGGTCATGGAGAAGTCATTGAAAATCATTGGTGAAAGTGTATGCACCCTGGATTCCTTTTGTGTGTGCTTAAGAATATAATATTAAACAAAATCTGGAAATGCTAATCAAAAAAACGTCATCAAGGGTGAATGTGAAAAAGCAAGAATCGCTGAAGTACAGCTCAGTGCTAAAACATGATGATGTTGTTTCAGGTTGCAGCAGTCGTGGAGAGACATCCAGCAAGCCAAGGACAGAGCAAACGGGCAAGTGGTGACAATTATTATTTTTCTACTCGGGGATGACAAAATAACTTTCAGGTTGAAATAGGTTAATGGCTGGATAACATTTTATGAAAACAATTCTAGGATTGTTCAGTTTATCTCTTTTCAAACCTCAGACAAAATCTTCTCACTGACTTTTTGGATGCCTCTTTTAACTTAATGATATGTTAAAGACAAGTGTCCACATTTTTTTCAGCTTTCATATACTCTCTTTTCATAATAAGGGAACTTTCTGCTACGGACAACTTGCCCATATTCATATGCAGCATATAAATAGGCAAATATATTTTTCTAGCCTGATTGAATTGAGAAAGAAGAGTGAAGTAACTTTGTTCTCCGAGGGCAAAATGAATTTCCCTGCCACATCTTAAAAGAAATGTCTTCCAACTAGGGCTGTCAAACGATTACAATTTTTAATCAGATTAATCACAGTTTAAACATTAATTAATCATGATTAATCACCATTCGAACTATGTCCAAAATATGCCATTTCTTTATGTATATTGTTGTGGGAATGGAAAGATAAATGAAAGAAGGCGGGTATATCCATTTAACATACAGTATGCATGTTAAATGGATATATCCATTTGTATGTTTATTATAACATTGTTCTGTGTGTCAAAATGAAAGACAGCCCACACACCTATCAATCATCAAACCATGGGGTCTTATTTCATTACATGAAATGTAATGTTGTATCGATGTATATAGAGATGTACTACAGCAAAAGTATTCTCCGTCGGGACTTCCTGCAACAACACCACGCCGTTATCTTGATTCTGATTGGCCAGAAGACATTATCAAAGATGTTCTATTGAGAAGACGATCACTACGTGACAAAAGTTTTCAAAACCGTTTCTAGTCTTCGGTATTTCCAGACAAGTGGCTACTGAAATCAATCTTACTAACTGCTGTCTGTGCAATTTACTCCTCGTGAGTTGGCGGACTTTATTTTGCTTACTTTAACATCATTTTTCATGGTGGGGCTAAGGTGGGCCATTCTGCACATGCGTTAAATATTTTAACGCAATTAATTCAAAAAATGAATTACCGCCGCTAACGCGATAATTTTGACAGCATTACTTCCAACTAATGCTCACTGCCTGCGTTCTGTCTTGTGTTCAGGTTGGAGGCGTCTCTGGGTCAGTCGGAGCAGCAGGTGTGTGAGTTATCTCAGGCTCTGGCTAAGAGTGAGAAGCAGCTCAGCCAGCTGCAGGTCCTCTCTCAGTCCCAGAGCGTGCAGATCCAGCAGCTCCGGGATGTTTGCACACAGCTCAGTGGTGTGCAGGAGACCAACGAGGTTCGTTTTTCAGATTTTAAATACTTACACTTGCATTACTTTTATTTATCTTTCTTGCTTTAATTCTCTGAGAAGTCTGTTGCTCAACAAAATATAAATAAGTCTATTATTAGGGCAAAGAAGTAGGGATGTCCCGATCACCTTTTTTTGCTCCTGATCCGATTCCGATCATTTGATTTTGACAATCTGCCGATACCGATTTTTCCCGATCCGATCTTTATGCAATGCATTAAGAGAAAAAAAAGGAAAAAAGCATTCAAGTTGTCCCTTAAGGTTATTTTTTTATTTAAATGACAGTACCCAACTACCCATTCTATCCAACATGGATATAGCTTCTTTTTTTCACAGCAGCATTGGATCAGTTCAGTTGTGCAGCATTGGATCAGTTCAGTTGTGCAGCATTGGATCAAAACAAAATAAAGCTTATCAGTGCTCGTTAGCTTCCTGCTACTATTAGACACTGCGCCCACTCTGTTGCCAGGTTTGAGAGAAATAAGCAACCAGGTCTATGAAAACAAGCCCCAAGAAGCAACACATACATGATCTTGTGTCATTTGAAACCAAAACTAAGGCCTTAGGATGACTTTAAGACTTGAACATGGTAATTTTAGTTTTGTAACATTAAATAAAATAATGAAAAAATCTATATATAAAAAAAAAAAATCCCGATCCGATTTTTTGAAAATCACGTGATCGGCTCGGGACATCTCTACAAAGAAGTCATTTAGTTTGAAGCTTCAAAGCTAAAGACATTACGTTCACAGCTAGTTATCTTTTAGCTGTTAAGATTGAATTACCGTCATTTTCTTTGTGTCCATAATGTGTTTGCTCTCCTGATTGCTGCACACACACCTGTATTAACTTAGCGGGAGTGCAGACATTTAGCGGCACTATAAATCACGGATCATAAAATATGAAGACAGACAGCTTACTTGGAAATTCTCAATAAAAGCTTTACAAATTTAAATAATGACATTTGGTACAGTCATTTTATTCTCCCAGTCTGCACAGTAAAGTGCGTCATCATGGTATGCAATTTCAGTTTGATCATTTCCTGTTGCCTGTGTGTGTTTCAGTTCTTACTGATGGAGAATGAGTTTACGAGGGAGCAGATAGCTGAAAGTGAACGGTTGCTGAGTGCCAACCTGCAGGCTCTGCGGCAGAGGAACATCCAGTGTGAGGACCTGAATGGAGAGCTCAGTCAACTTCAGTAAGTTTAAGTTAAAAACACCCATGTCGTTATCTTAATCCTATTGAATTCAAACAGTTTCAAAATGCAGCTTGTGTCGGAGCGGATCACATAGTGACTGACTCCGCCACTGACAGCCGACACACACACACACACCACACACACACCAAACATTTCCTGCTCTCTTCTGTCAAATGAACCATGCAATTTCTTATTTATTTTTGTGTTTGTTAATTTTGGGGAATGTTAAGAGGTAGTTAACCTGTTTATGTTTGGGTCGGATTTTTATGTTGACAATGTGGTTTGGAGTTTAATTGTGACACCTGTTGACGGTAAGCCTGGTGGGAGGGGCTATGGGTTAATAAGGGACGGGGGTTGGCCCTGGAAGGGGGACTCGGGGGATGTTGCAGTGAAGGCAACAGCTGGGACGTGTTCGAGAGACCGTTGCAGAGAAGCAGAACACGTTTACTCTCCGTGAGTGATGGACGGCCTGATTTGGACATTTATTTAGTTTGTTTAAGTTGTGCTGGTTCGCTATTTTCTTTTTTTGCTGCTGTAATTAATGTTTTGGAGCTTAACCCAACCGACTAGGCCAGTGTTTTCGAACGGACAATTAGAGCCCCGTCACACAGCTACAGTGAAAAATAATAATGGAGACACGTGAAATGAGATACTCCAATAAATCATCTTTAGAACAGGGGCATAGACACTAAACCTAAAGTACTAGCAAATATAAAATAACTTTGATTATTGTTCCTTTTTACTAGTTCTTTAACAAATATTATATGCATTATACTTTATACAGTGTATTGAGTTGTATCTTATCATTAGCTTCTTCATAAGAACTGACATTATAATTCATTCTTTGTAAATGAAGGTAGAAGCAAAGGAAATAATGGCTTGATAGTACATTTGATTAAGATACAAAATCTTCCCAGTGTGGGTAAACAAGTCTTCAGTCCAACTATGAGCATACAGAAATGTATAACCTTCAGAAAATCTTTCTACAAACTCTTTTAAAGTTGTATAACATTTTCTTTGTACACTGCATGATAAGTTATCTGTATGTGTGATGCAGGTTTGAGAAGAGGAGCTTGCACGAGGAGCTGGAAACCACCAAGTCCAGAGCCGGTGCCACTCAGCTGGAGCTTAGACGGAAACTGGCAGACGCGGTCACTGAAATCACTTTGCTGCATCACACACTGAGGGGACTGACCAATGAACTGCACACTGCTCTCAATGACCAGGTAATGCATACGAAAGGCTAAACACAACCTGAAGCAGATTTTCTGCATGTTCCATACTTCCATGTGAATCCATTCTAACATTAAAGGGGACCTATCATGCAAAATGCACTTTTTGATGTCTTTTATGCATCAATATGTGTCCCCGGTGTGTCGGGGAACTCACGCAGCGTCAGAAAATAAAACCCTCTCTCTTTTCCTCCGTACCCAAATCTCTAAAAACGGGGGAACAACGGAGCTGATCCAGATTTGCTTCCGATATGACGTAATATCGGTAATGTGGACCCACGGCCCTATCAGAAACGTTGCTATCAGAATCAATGCCCGACTGTTTTGGATGTAATATGGTCAGTGTTTACATTAGCATCGCTAACACTCAGAGCTAACCTGTACTGGAGAGCATGTGTGTGAAGAAGCAGGAAGTAAAAAGGAACTCACCTTGTGGTATAACCGGCAAGAGAGAAAGCCTTTGAGCTCCATACTGTTTCAGAAATAATCCTTGATAATCCATAATATGGCATTTCATCACGGCAGTATTTAGTTTAGACAGTAGCTGCCGGGTCCCGCATGAGCTCAGCCCCCTCCTTTTTTATTTTTTTAAAGCTTCATACCCAAAATCAGCACTTTTGAAACAGGAAGTGAAATAGAGGGATATGAGGCATGGCTGGAATGGGTGATCTGTTTGGTATTTTGAGCAAAACACTAGACATGTTTTTTATATATCTGAGACCTATGCTATTGCCTAAAAATAGCATGCTAGGTGCACTTTAAATAAATAGATACACGTCAGGCTATAACTATATTTCTAGTGGACTCGAGATTGCACCACTAATTGTGTTCAAGTTATGTTACTCATGTGTCAAGTCAAACTTCATGATAAGGGAAAATGCTAAAATCAGCTGCAATTAAACCGATTTCATCACTGTGGGGAAAACCAATATTTTGATGTATACTTGAATTGTTTTTCAGGAACCACAGAAGGATAAAGAGTCTCAACAAGTGGAGCGCCGTCACCCCTCCAGCTCGTTTGTCGACAGCGTCATGGTTGCACTCACAACAGAGACACTTCCTGGATCAGGTACTGTAGCTTACTGTGTCTTTGAGTGATAATCGATCAATTATAATTTAGTTCATGACTCCACAAGAAAGGCTTGGTTGGTTGGAAAATATTATTTTTTCTCATTTAAAGAAGCTTGTGTTTTTTTTTGTTTTTTTTTATAAACCTGAACACAAATAGCAACTTTCCAACCGAAACAGTAAAGCTAGTTTAACCAATGCTGGTGGTCAATCTGCGCGTGTCAAGGTGCATTATTCAACCACGCATTATAATGCTCTACCCAACCTGGGTTAAAAGAAGTCACTGTGCGTCTATCTGGCATGAGCACCAATTTAAATAAATGTAGTTCAATGCAAGTGTATTTAAAAAAAGAAAAGAAGTTGCTTCTTGGTAAGAGTGCTTACAAAGAAAACATTGATGAATCCCAGAAATCAAAGACTACCCGAACAAATCGTAGTTATGAACAAAAGTAATTGTTAATACTTTCTATATCGATTCGCTTCATGCATGAGAAATGGCATCTTATTACTCGAGGCAATCGGAAATCTAACTCGTAGTTCGCTTTCTCTCCCGTCCCGTCAGACATGGCCGACCCACAGTGTGAAACTTTGTTTGTTGAGACGAGCGCCTTCACCCGCATTGTAGCCGTCACGCCTAGAAAGAAGAGCGACGCAGCAGAGTTTGACCCCGAGGAGGACCAGAGCAGCGTGGCGGAGCTGCTGGTTGATCTGGGCAGCACCGTCACAGAGCTCATCAGCAACACGAAGCTGCTGCAACAGCGCAAATACGCTCAGCTGGAGGAGCTGCACCGCACCATGTGAGTGCCGTACCGTGTCTATGTGGTGGGGGAGATCAAGATGGCCTTTTCATATGAGGCTTACATCATTTATAGACATCATTTAAAGATAATGACCAATACATTTAGGCCTGCAACTAACACTTGTTCAGTGCATCGTACACATGTTTCAGATTCCTCAATTAACTGCTCTGTTATTAAGGGGAAAATGCCAAACACAAGTTTCCTGATCTTTTTTGACTTGCTGAATCCAACAAATGTTTAGGATTTTTGTTATCAATCCATAGAAAATCACTTTTCATTAGTTTTGATTGTTTGATTAATGAACACATTGTTCCATAAGTAGATCTGTGTCATGTAGAGAGTGCGTTCTGCTGCAACTATTTGACTGATTGCAATCAATTTCTCAACTAACCAAATGTGAAAGACAAATCGGGAACAACCGATTGATTTATTAAAGGTCTGCACTTCATTAAGATGTTGTAACTTTGTTGAGGTTTGGCTTTGATATGGTCAACCCCACACAGAGAAGAGGTTATAATAACTGTGTTAATAGATATGAAGGTTTATGGATTTACTTTCCTTTAGATATGAATTGGTGGAGTTGCCAAGTTGTCTTTCATATTCAAATCAAATCAAGTTTTATTTATATAGCACATTTATAAACGATTTTTGGTCGAGCCAAAGTGCTGTACATATAATACAAATAGCCTACAGTAGAGACACTTTACAGTAAATACAACAGCACAGTTTGT
Organism: Gobionotothen gibberifrons; assembly: GCA_943591055.1. Lineage (NCBI taxonomy): Eukaryota > Metazoa > Chordata > Actinopteri > Perciformes > Nototheniidae > Gobionotothen > Gobionotothen gibberifrons. Next base: position 113,634 of record CALSBZ010043400.1, on the reverse strand, counting down.
TCAGAATATCAATATGAGAAAAACGACACCCTCTATCCTTATATAATATTGAACATATTAGTGCCGTTTTTATAATTAGATTTTGGTGAAAACCAATAGGGTTCATGCATGTCATTCTTCTTCTTCAACATTATCTGATGCATTGTTCCAGCTCTGGCCTGCAGGTGGAGCAGCAGGCTGCAAGCGACAGACATGAAGCCGAGGCGTCTGCGCTGAAGCTCCAGCTCAGCCGTCTGAACAGCCTGTTTGAGAGAGGGAATCAGGCGCTGCAGCAGAAAGCTCAGGTAAGTGCTACTGGACTTTAACTTTGAAAACGGGATACAAAAGAGCTCTGCCCTGTAATCTTCCTAAACATTTTTCTCTTTTCACAGGATGAGAAAACTGTGACAAAGTTGATGTCAGAAGTTCAAGAGACCCAGGAAATTCTAAATAAACACAAGACTGAGAGCAAAGTAAGGCACATCATCCGTACTAGGGATGCCAGAAACTGTCCATGATCAAATTTGAAAATCGGACAGCCCTGGCGAATATTAATCGCTTATTCGCCGCCGCACCGTCCCCCACCCCCCCCTGCGCTGCTGGCTTCCTCCAAGTTTACAGTAAAACAAACTGGTGGTGTGACCAATGGCCATTTATAATTATTAATACTATTACTATTATTAGCATTAGTCTATATGTTGGTTGAAACTAAGCCAGGAAAAAAAGAAAAACATAAATAATGATAAAAAAATATATAAATAAAATCGAATTTTAAAAATAATTTTCGATTATGGAGACTGTAACGAAAAATCGAATAATCGCTGGCATCCCTAATCCGTACTGTATATATGTATATTGACTACCTGTGACAGAAATGCTGGTATTCGCTTGAGCTGGTGCGATGGATGTCATCATTTTTATGTGGGCAGATTCGAAGTTAAAATCAAAACGGGGGTGAAAGGGATCCCACCAGCCAGGAAGGACAATGGCACCCTTTCCTTGGACCTTGATTTGATCATTTGAATTCAACCCCATATCTGTAAAAGTTTCATGACTGCCCCTTCCACACTTGCTATGCTATTGCAGTGACAACATCTGTCTTAAAATGGAAATACAAACACTTGTTTTTATCGTATACATTTTAAATTATTTCTTAAGTACTCCATGCTACAGTTACCTCCAAAACCACATTCTGACACACACTCAAAAGCTGGAAACAATGCTAGCTAAAAACCAACTCAGAATAATACACTTGATTACATTTAACAGTTTTTTTGTATTTGTTAATTGTTCACAGGAGCTGCGGAAGGAGGTGGTTGAGCTCCGTAGTTCTCTCCAGCAGTCACAGGCGGAGGCTCAATACCTGCGGGTAGAGTTGAGCAAAGCCGGTAGCCAATCAGCGAACCCGGCACAACTAATGGAAGAAAACATCAAATTGTTGAGAGAGGTATGATCCTGTCACTTATGCTCTGTGAAATGCCAGAAACATAATAGTTTATTAGCTATAGTTGAGCAAGCACATCAGGTTCTCTAACATGGGTCCTTTTTTTTTTTATCTGAAGGTGGAGAGACTGAAGTTGAGTCTTCAGAAATTGGAGCAGGGCAGAGTTAACCTCCTTGACAGAGCAAAAAGACATGTAAGTATCGTCTTGTTACCGTGGTATTGACTAATGTCATAAAAGTGGCGTTATTTTATTATCTGGGACAAATATGAAAATCTATATGTCATTTATGTACGATGTTGTAATGTCGCTTACAGCAACTCATCCATCAGGCCAACCAGCAGAAAAGTGAAAATGAGCTCCAGATGTTGAACAAAATGATCAATAAAGTCAGAGAGGTGAGCGATGCTTTTCATAATGCTTGTGTCTTTTTCTGTACATGAATAAATAAATGCTGTTTGTGTATTGGAAGTAAAGAGGGGTTTTAATTTCTCCACACAGACTTTGCTGTCTTTGCCGGTGGTCGTGAAGAATTGTGAACAACTCCAACAGCTCATCTCATATATCGGCTGACATGTTTGTTATTGTAACCTGTGTTCATTGTATTTATATCCATGTTGTTTTAAGCTTCTCCTGGCTGTGTTTATTCATATTTGTTGTATGATATATGATATCAAATAAATGATTAAAATAGGATTATCCTTGTTGCGATGTTTTTTTATTTATTTCAAGATTAAATGCAATGACAACAATTCAAAGTGTTTGTGATGGCGGCAAACACATGTTAACATTAAAAAAAAAACACACAAAGACATGTTTTGCACAATTTGCTAAAAGCAGTTTTGCTGGACAATAAGTTTGACACATCTCTTCAAATGTCATAACTATATGCTGTACACCTGGCTTTGTTTTAGCAGCAGTATTGAGTAACAGGTATAGATGATGGCTTGAACGTAATAACGAACAACGTAACAACTTCATTCAGAAGATGTCTCATGTCGGCCTGCAGTGTTCATAAAGTATCTGTCTTCAAATATATATTGAATCCGCCCCCCAAAACATTTAAATAAATACATCAGTAACCGTTTGCAAAGGTGCAATCCTAGTGATATCATTTACAAGTGATGTTAATTTAAAATGTGGATCGATAGGGTGCACACATACGTTTGCAGATTGTTTCCACAGTAGATGTTATCATGCTGTTATGACGTGGTTTGCCAATGCTGGCTAGACCAGAGTTTGTTGAAGTCTCTGTTCCCCTCTTTTGGATATATTATTTGTCTAAACATGTTAGCTATAGCAAACAGTGAAAATCAACCAATTACTGCTATTCTAGGCTACCATTAGACCACAACAGAAGTGAGTGTTCATCAAATACAGCTTTGTTGCGGATATCCCCTGTCACCTGTATCTTGAGTTCAAGATAACAATTTTTCTTTTGCAATTATAAATGTGACACTTGCTGATTACTACTATTCTTAGTTGATCCACAAAGATTTAAACATTCAGCGGCACTCAAGAAAAAATGAAGACCCTTTTAACTATGGATACTTTGTTGGATCAAAAAACATCTGTCATCAAAGCTTCTTTACTGATAGGAAAATCAACTATCTTCAAGATAATGTAGCGTTTCCCAGCGAGTCCCGTCTTGTCAGACATGCAGACTTCGAGGAAAGGTTTCTCATGTTGAGATAAAGGCCTCAAAACGACTTAACTTTTTCAGGCTGAAATATCGAGTTACAAGTCAATTCATTTTCTTGATTAGTGGATCTGTGTGGCAGATTAACTGTGTCTGCCTGTCTTAAGTGCAGCGTTGACGTCTGGACATGATAATTGGGGCCCGGTCACGCCGACTGGAAACACTGTGGCTCCAGACAACACTTCAAACCAGCTGAGCTGAAACAGTGAGGAGAACACGCGAGCACAGAAAGAAAAACATGTTCGAGTGTGTTTTTTTGTTCCTGGAGGCAAATGTCTGGATCAGTTCGTCCATGTTATTTTGTAATATATCATAGTTGATGTATTACAAATATAACTAATAGGAATTAAATATGTGACAATCCTTAAGTACCCCCTTAGGTATTATACAAATAAATCTGGTTGGATTTTTTGGCACAATTGCTGAAATTGTAACAGCAATAAAACATCAATAGTTAAAATATTTTATTCTTTAAGAGCCAAAGTGCTATATAATTCTTTTATTTCCAAAAAGGCAACCTAATATGCATTTTCATTTGGCAACAAAATACATGCAAATGTACTAAAGCTGACGTTATTCAAGTCACTTATTGCTAAGCCAATGACCATGAAGCAAAAATAATTTATACTGATATTTCAGAGTCTCAGCATTAATGTAAATATTAAACTTGCACATTCAATTCATGACATAAAAATAAGCTTTCAACCACACTTGACATTAGATACACTTTACACTCACATGCTGCGTAGAGGCCTTGACATTTAAATCCACATTTATAGCATCTTAGTAATTTAAAGTCAATTATCATCAATGGAAAATGGGGTGTTGGGTTAATGTAATAAATCACAGTTCTGTAAGGTGAGGTTAATCAGTCTTTTCAATGTTGCCCTTAACAAAGGTCATTAACAAAGAGAGAAACCATCACGATTGTGCGCATTATGTCTGGCTCACTGGGTGCCGTCTCAAGTCTCTGAGGGGTTTTAGTGGCTCAGATAGCAGACACAAACCTGTCCATAGTCCCTGGGTATGTTGGGTGTCTCAGGTAACCCCCAGTGTTAGCAATAGGCCCCGCAGCACTGTTATACTGCGAGAAAGAGCCCAGCTGAACGGGGGACACCCTGCCGTAATGGTCCACGGCCTCCACAGACCCGTGAGCTGAGGAGCGTCCAGGCGCTGCGTACCCCTGGCTGTGGCCCTGTGCATACGCTGCCTGGTGTGTGTGTTGGTGTGGGTGGCCGTTTGGCCCTGAGTAGGTGAACCCCGGGTGGGTAGAGGAGCGGGATGATACAGCCCCTCCGCACGCTTGACTCTGAAAAGCCGCTGCTCCCAGGCCGCAGTGACTAGACCCATTTGGCAGACCCTCTGGACTGAAGCTGCGGCTGGACTGCTGCATCACCTCTGACCCCTGACCTGCGAGCATGCTGGCTGGACTCTGGTGTCCTATGAGGTGGTTGATGCTGAACGTGCGGTGTTGGCCAGGTCCAAACCCAGGAGGAGATGCAGAGGGGTAATAGGCAGAGTGCAGCTGCTGCCCGTACGCCGGACTGACTGTCATGTTGTTGTAGACAGAGTTGGAATATGAGACTGATCTGGCAATCTGCACAGGAGAGAAAACTGGTGTCTCGTGCACATATGAGGTGTAAGTGTTCATGTCACAGCGCTTAAACCTCTTCCTGCGCCTCAGGAAGCTGCCACTCTCGAACATGTCTTCAGCGTTGGGGTCCAAGGCCCAGTAGTTGCCCTTCCCCGGCCGCCCCGGCTCTCGGGGGATCTTGATAAAGCAATCATTGAGAGTCAAGTTATGGCGGATGGAGTTCTGCCATTTCTTTGAATTGTCTCTGTAGAAGGGGAAGCGCTCTGTGATGAATTTGTAGATGCCCCCCAAAGTCAGCTTGCGGTCAGGGGAGTTGGCTATGGCCATGGAAATGAGTGCGATGTAGCTGTAAGGAGGCTTCCCTCGCTGCAGAGGTCTCTTCCTCCTCCGACCTCTGGGCTGATCCTCTGTCTGCTGCTGAGTGTTGGACGCAGGCGATTGTGTGTCTGCTGGAGAGCCTTTCTCCACTTTGACCACCGGCATTGTCATGAACAGTTCAGATATGTCCCTTTAAAAGTCAGATTTGAAAGTGAACTTACTGCAAAGGCTGCACAGTATTAGTACTTCCACAGTTCAGATGAAGTTCCCTCTGTCTGATTTAATCCTGGGCTTCAAAAACAGTCCTGCTAGAAAGATCACATTTGTTTACAACAACTCACGGTCTTTCGGTGCAAATCCAGCAGCTCTTCAAGTGCAAGTCATACACTTTTTCCCAATAACTTGTGTTTGAATAATTGCTGATCTCATTCCCACAGTTTGTAGTCGCAGGTGCAATTAAAGAGTTGTGCTGCAAGAGTGCCATGCATGTTGCTTAAGGTGTGTGTGAGAATGAGTCACTCAGCGTTACCTGAAGAGACATTAGCTCCACCTGAGGGGCCACACCCCCTGAAGCATCACATGCTCTTGACATACCTCAGCTCTATAAGGGTCTATTGTTCACGTTTGACAAGTCTGCATACTTTCTAGTAAACATTTATATTTCTAGAGAGTTGACCTTTCCTTAATACAGCTGCAATACATCTTGAAAGTTCTGAAACAGCAAAAGGATATCTACTTTAATCAGAATATAGTTTTTCAAAGTTGTAATCGTTCATGAAAAAAATACCCACAGGATTTTCAGTGTTTACCTTCTATTATTATATTTATCTAATCTAACTATCAGACTTAATCTATGCAGAGCTATTTTTTATTATCACAGACCAGAACAGTAAAATCCAACAATGTTTCCTCTTGATATTCAAATGCCATTTAAACCTGACCTCAGTTTACTTTAAAAAGTCAAAATGATCCATGTTGTTTTGATGTTTAACACTAAAATACCTATTTAGTGGTAACTTAACCTTCGTGTTGTTTTTCTATCCTGCTTCCTTGTTTGTTTTGTGCCAGTGGTTGGACGAGCCAGCTGTGTTAAGAGATGTAAATGTTTTCCAGACAAAGGCCGTCCTGTGATTTCAGCATGCAAAAATATAGGCTATCATCATAAATCCTGGACGCAACCTGGGAGACGGGAATAACCAACTCTCTCCACATGTGAATTGGTCAATGAGATCGGTTTGGTTATGAATGTCTCTAAGGAATGAGTGATAATAGATAATAGTCAGTGTCATAGAGGTTTGTTCTTTATATGAGTCTATTTTTGCGGTATATTCATTCAATTAAAATGATCAACCACATTCTTAGATAGTTTAATCTGTTTGAAAACCGACTTTAAACACTATTACATTTCACAGGCACCAGTGATGGAGACCTGAAGGTTTGAGCAGCTCTGGTGGTATGAAGTCCAGGGGCTCCACAGTGTAGGGTTCACCAGCTTAATCTTTTAAACAAACACGGCAGCACACTCCCACCGCTC
>CALSBZ010043400.1:34960-48932 GCA_943591055.1 Gobionotothen gibberifrons | reverse complement strand
AACCACACTTAGGAACCACACATAGGAACCACACTTAGGAACCACACTTAGGAACCACAAAATGAGCATAATCAGGCCTCTTTAAACCTGTGTGAGTGTTATTCAGCGTAAAGCGATCAAATTGCCAGTAGAAATGCTCTAAAATCAAATGTGATCAAATAAAAAAATAGCAAGAAGGAGTCGTGACTCTCTGACCGCGTCACATGGCACACTCGGCGCACATGCACCATGTTTCACAGATAACCACTGCAGCGCTCTGCTTCGGACTCACACACAGCTCCAACATGATGCACTGTGCTCTGATTCATCTGAGTATAATCCCTGACAAGCCATTCCGTCTCAGCTCTGCAGTTGGTGGGAGGACGCTGTGTGTGTGTGTGTGTGTGTGTGTGTGTGTGTGTGTGTGTATGTATGTGTATGTGTGTGCAGGAAGAGTAGCTGTCCACGCCTAGATCAACTAACATGAGTTTTTTTTACAGCAGGGAAATCCTGCAAGCACAGAAAATACATATTCTTCCCCAAAACTTGCTGAATTTCTGCTTTAAAAGATATTTAAATACAATTTTAGCTCATTCTGTTTCCCCCCACCCCTCATTACTGCCCTCTCATGAGCCAAATTAGGCGTAAGGCTGAGTGCATGATGCTGCAGCTGCCTGAACGCAAAGCCTCTTCTCCTCTTTTGTTCCCAACATCCTCCTCTCATCTCTTCCTGCACTTTCTATCATATTCCCTTCTTTCTCTTCCACACTATTCCTGTCCAAATGTCCTATTTTATTCATCGCCAGCAAATGAGTAAGTGCATCTGCCACATTATAAAGTTCACATAATGCTGTGTTGCTTCTTTAAGCTAGCGCTCATAGGCTGGGCCGTCGCTTCAGTGCAGACGGAAATATCTCCACAACCATTGAATGGATTTGATAACGGATCTCAGATGATGAATCCTGCTAACTTTGGTGAACTCCTGCCTTCACTGTATATCTAGTGTCACCATCACAAAATAATGAATACAAAATACCCAAGGTATTTGGTGACTCTTTGATATTTTATCTGGTGCCATCATTGGGTCCAAATTTCAATTTTTGTGCAATAAGTCGCCCAAAGTACAGCCTCGACCATACTTTGTGCTTACTTTTACTTTGCAATATTTAAAAAGGGTGTGGATTGGCGGGTGCTCAAGTGAGAAAAAGGGCACTTCCCATAATCATTTATTTAAAAAATATATATTTTTAAATAGTTAAATATAGTTGCACATCTCTGACTTACTGACCAATTTATTTTAATACCCTCACACTCACGTAATTGTTTAATACTCAACAGAATTCTACAAAATAATCAGCTAACACGGAAACAATGGTCTTCTTTAGTATTCACTACGCACAAGAGCAGACAACAAACTAGTTGAATGAATAGTTATTAAATGAGCAGCCAACAATCAAAATGATGAAGTTACTGAACTTCAGTCTAATCTCCCGACCTGATATTTTGTATTCAATCAATATATTTTTAGAAAGGGAAACTGTGCGCAAACAGCAGTAGATGTATATTTATTTATAAAAATAAAAAAAGCGGGGAAAAAGGGAACTTTCTCTGGAGGAAGAAAAAGGGCAGGGGCTCAAGCCCAGGCACAGTGGGGCTTTAAGCTAAAAGCTACTGTTAGAATTGTAGCAGTGACAATTACATTATTACATTACATTACATGTTACTTGTTAGACGCTTTTATCCAAAGCGACTTACATACTCAATACTGTGGACAATCCCCACAGGAGCAATTTGGGGTGAAGTGTCTTGCCCAGGGACACAACGACATGCTGACTGCAGTGGGGTTTGAACCTGTGACTATCTGATCCCCAGACCAAGGCTCTACCCACTGCACCACACGCCCCAAAATGAAGCCATGCTGAATGTAAACAGGTATAATGTTTGACCACCATCTTTGTTTAGCATGTTAGAGTAGAATAATTAGTTTAAAAAAACATTCCCTCGAAAACCATTCAAACAGGTATTCAAATATTTCAGCTATCATGTATCCAATGGAAATGGAAAAATCCCACTGGTTTTTGTTGAGGGAACCAGGGAGATGCTGCCTTCAGGATCCGACACAGAAACAAGACAGCCTTGCTCGTTTGTTCGATTTGAATGTCTTGACAGTGAGCACACGGCCTCAGTGAGCTGCTGTATTGGCTGCAGACTCTTGGTTTTCGACAGTCTTCTATATTCTGATCATCATTACATGGTCTCAAGTTTGACTGAAATGGTGACTGGCTTGTGTCGCTTGATTCATGACCTCTTGACAGATGATGACCTTTAACCCTTGAGTAAAAGCACTACCCATCAAAGACAGTATACTTCACAAGGTCTCTGGGGGAAATAAAAACATCCATATCTGCATTGCCCTTGATTAAATCCCCAACACGTCGCCAGTTACACCGAAAGCCATTAACCAAGAATGGGTTTTCAGGAGAGTGGACATGGATGCTTCTCGGTTATAGATTTAGGTAATCATAATGTGACCTCAATGTCCCTGGAGTAGAGGGGTGTGTGTGTGTCTGTAGGTATGTGTGTGTATGTGTGTGTGGAGGTGGTTTATGTAGTCGTATCAATGTTTACAGCTATTCCCACACATAAAAGCAAATACAATAACTCTGGCAACACATTCATTGATGTAGAAAAACATAAAGCAAAAAACCTAATATTTTGTTGTGTGATATTACTTGTGGGGGAAACTTCTGAAGCAATTGGAGACAGGACTCAGAGAGACACGATGGAGAGCTGGAGCTTTGATGGCAAACACTGACGGTTTATTTAGAGCTTCGGCCGGAGAATTCACAAGACATGTCACGGGCCACGATCTGACCGCACGGTAGAGATGCCAAAACATTTCTGAAGAGCTCTTCTACAGTTCCAGGTTTTAACTAGTTCAGAGTGTAGTAATCAACATTCTTTATCAGCGAGACTAAACAAATGTGGACCCTGAATCTAACTAGAGCTCTCGTCCATAGATGGGGAGGTCGTGTGGTGCGTTGGTGTTCGGACAGGTTCAAACCCCACTGCAGTCAGCATGTCGTTGTGTCCCTGGGCAAGACACTTCACCCCAAATTGCTCCTGTGGGGATTGCCCACAATATTGAGTACTGTCGCTTTGGATAAAAGCGTCTAACAAGTAACATGTAATGTAATTACACCTAACTGAAAAGAAGGGCTTCTAGATGTCCCTGAACAGTAAACTACCTCATGGCGGCTTGTGCTCGGTCATAAGCAACAACAATGCGCCCAAGCTGCCCCTCCTTAAGAGAGATAGCAGCAATACCCAAGGCCGTAGACCTATGCCACGGGAAAGGAGACAGTGAGAGGAGACAAAGATGAACTGTGTCGAAGGTTGAATACCGAAGCAAATGATTTCCTAACATTACTGAACGTTCAGCAAGTCTCACTACTGGTCTTTTAAATTGTGAGTTAAAGAAAATACGCAGAATTGAAATCTACATATTCTTTTCTTCATTAGTCATGATTGATTACACAAACCTTATCCCAGCATTTCAAAACAGCTCCTGAGAATGTCCCTTCTCCACGCCCAGGCATCGACAGCCTCTCCTGCAGTGGTTGATGCCCAGAATAAATAATATGCCAGGCCTGAATAAAACATTAAGCATGGCCTGAATACTGATGCAGCGAGAGCAGGAGGAGAAAGCAAGGGAGTGGAGAAGGGAAGAAAGAAACCAGAGACAGTGATGAACAACACATCGCTTCCTACAGACAAACTGAAAACCTCAAGCGATCGTAGCTGTCAAAATAAAAATGATTGACTCTGCAGGACACCGACGCTTCTCACCCAGCACATCTTTCTTCTTTGACACGTTTTCACAATTCTGCCACATGAGGCCGTTTAACCAGTGGTGGGAAAAGGAATCAGATGGTGTGCTTAAGTGAAAGTAGAAATACCACACTGCATTTTAAAGTGTTCTTAATAAGTTCATGTAAAAAAGGGGGATAAGAATTAAATATACTTTAGTTACAATAAGTAAAATCACTTATTATGCACATTGGCCCACATTATAATTACTGATGCATGAAGGTGTTGCAACTGGTATCTAATTAAAATACAACGTACTGGTACACATAAAATACTGGGGAGCTTGGGAATGTACTACTCCAGGTATAACTATAAATAGATGTGTTGTTTTTCATTCATGTGAGTTATGTGAATCTGCAAAGTAACTAAAGGTATTTAATCAATATAGTTAAGTAAAAAGTACAATATTTACCTCTAAGATGTGGAGTAAAAGTATAAAGTAGCAGTCATCTAAAAATACTCAAATGATATACAAATATCTAAAATGTTTTGTGACCAACGCTTGATTGCATTTAACCGCCACCTTCACAGATAGACACCAATATACAAATATAAGTGAAATACATTTAAATACCCACCCCTCATACCGTTCCACAAAATATAAATATATGTTGCTTGTTTGCAATAATCTTAGATCATATTTTCACACATATGTTAACATAACAAATCATGGTCTGCACATTTTCTGACACAACATTTCATGGTTGTAAATTAAGTTGACAATGAGTCCTCTCCTAATCAGCTCAGTGCAGTCATATTTCACATATGGATAGACCCAGGTCAGCAGCTTTAAATAGCTAAAATAGCTTATAATGTTTCTCCTTCAGCATTGTTTACAGACAGCTAAAAGGAGTACTTAAGTACAGCGCTGAGTACTGAGTAAATGCGGTTACTTCCCACTACTGCATTTAACGAGTTTAGCTCATCGTGCCTGTATTTAAACACGCCGACAGCATCTTACCCACGGTGAGCTAAGAATAGCCCGTGTCCGTCTGTCATTAACCTCCAAACAGGAAGTGACGTCACCGTCTGGCTCCAACCCTCCAGATACTGCAGGAGCAAAACCACTGACATTTCTTTCAATGTGATTACGAATGTTAACCCTCTTTTATACTGTCAGAGAATACTTCTTCCTTACTCCTAAGATATTTAACCTTTCTGCCTGTTGACGTGTATGACCAACCCTGACTCTGTTATCTTCTCTTAAGGAATGGGAGGCCTCAGCTATAATGTTGATATTAGTTTTATGACCGGTCAACTCTCGGTCACAGAGCCTAAGAGTCAGACGAAGTGATTGAGTGTCTCCAGATGTTGGGGCTATCTCCAGTGTTCCCAGAACTCTCTGTAATCTAGTTAAAAGGTCTATCGAGAGAGAGAGGCTGGGCAGAATTGACGTGGCAACCCACCCGTGCAGTCAGAACCTCTGGCTGCTGTGACTTGTGATGTGAAATTCTCCGGCCGATACTTGTAATAAACTATCAGTGTTTGACATCAAAGCTCCAACTCTCCTCGTGTCTCTCTGAGTCCTGACTCTCCATTGCTGCAGAAGTTTCCCTTACATAATACAATATTTTTTAAATAATCCATAGAATTTAAGACAACATTAATAGTGTCCAAAAAATGTCACATCTATTAACGTTGTCACTTGCTGCTACTTTATTACTTTTTATGCTCAATACATTTCTCAAACGCCTTTTGTCTGCACTTTCCCTTTGCTGTGACGTTTCCCCGCTGTGGGATGAGTAAAGGATTCCTAATTCTGTTGCTTCAGTCTGTCAGACTTTCTGTATTGTTCCTGGCAACAACTCAGGAAAGCAGCTCTAGAAATGCCGAGTCATGTTTATCACATGGTGAAAAGCCAACAGACGAAAAGGTCGTTGTTGAAAAAGCTCTCTAAAAGATTTACGAGCCATCCAGTAAATTAACGAGAGCATTTTGTTGTGAAGTGAGGCGATAGAGGACACATTTTAAATTCACACAGAAAAACTACTGAAAGACTTCCCTGTTTGCAAACGTCAGGAGCTGGGATCAAATATCTGATAACTGCTTTCAGAGCGCCAGCTGAAATGTCTGCTCAGTGAGCCGAGGCAAAGCACAGCAGTGTCCCGAGAAAGAGCCTTCAGAGAAAGAGCTCTACTGAGGCAGGTGAACATTCGTTTTAAGCTGGGAGGCATTTGACAAAGCAAAATTGAAAAGTAAAATAATCTCAGTGAGGGGAGGAAGTAATCAAGATGAAAGGATGGAGGGACATGGCAGCAGGGGACCGTGTGCTTCTGGATACGATCCAGTGCAGCATCTCTTTTGCTGCATTGCTGATCCACACTTAGCCAAAACTGGGAGCACTGGGTTGAGTGAGGAGAGCGTCCAGTTCTTAAAGAGACAGTACGCAGCTGATTGTAAACACACAGCATTCAGAGGACGCCCCTCCTCTCAACGAGCAAAGAGAGAGAGAGTGAGAGTGAGAATAACAAGGTTTATTATTAGATTGTTTTTCAAAGAACACACCCACACCTCCACAGAACCCGGCAGGATGGAGCTGGGGTTTGAATATATGCAGACAATTGCACACTTCATCCTGCAAACAAGAAAAGTAACATTGTGTAATACAAAGGCTCTTGTGCATTATACACTTATACATGTATTTTACTTTACTGCTTATTTGTTTATATATATATTTGTAATAATATGTGCTTTCTTTCAACTCATGTACAAGTCTAAACTTACATAAACATTTTTCTTTTGCCTGTTAATCTGCACGGTATCTTTGCCACTGTAATTCTGTTGATTTGCCCACTGTAGGAGAAATAAAGGATTTCTGATTTTGGCCTACTGTATCTTATGTGTGTGAGCGTGTGTATGCGTAGGTGTGTGTTTGTGTTTGTGTGTGTGTGTGGTGTGTGTGTGTGTGTGTGTGTGTGTTTGCGTGGTGTGTGTGTGTGTGTGTGTGTGTGTGGGGTGTGTGTGTGTGTGGTGTGGTGTGGTGTGTGTGTGTGTGTGTTTGTGTGTGTGTGTGTTTGCGTGTGTGTGTGTGTGTGTGTGTGTGTGTTTGCGTGTGTGTGTGTGTTTGTGTGCGTATGTGTGTGTTAGTGTGTGGTGTGTGTGTGTGTGTGTGTGTGTGTGTTGGGGGCACCCTCGGTAAAGCTGACACACACTAAAAGCACACAGCTGCCACTCAGCAGAAGAGAGGGGCCGACAGGGGAAACACATAAAACACACGATTTTACAACCTGTTATCCGTCACTTTGAATACACAACATTTGACGACTTCAGAATGACAAGTGAAGGCACACCCTGCTTACCGGCCGAGGCTTGCACACCCATGCGGGGCCTGAAGGCTCTTTGTTATGCCAAGAAATGCAAAGCAAAAACAGGAGAAATAAGAAAATGCAGTGACTCCGCTGATAAAAACAAACTAATGGGTGAGTTTTTAAGAAAATGCTGCCTGTAACTTTAAGAGATCATTCCAACAAGGAGTCTGCATCCGCTGACTCATGACAAAAAAACTGAAATGACTCAAATGATCTACACTTCCTCAGCAAAAAAAACCCCGTAGTCACAATTCTGAATCTCACGGTTTACATCCAACGGCAAAATGTAGTTTTACTGCAGGCTGTATTGTGCAACGTGCATAGTGACGCAGTAACTAGGGGTGTCGAGGTCGGGGAAGGAGAGGGGGGGTCACACACTTTACTTTCATGCAAAAGATTGAGTAAATTACTTATATATAATATTGAGATTGTTATAAACAAAAAAAGGCCTTTCAATTGTTATCTAAATATCACCCAGCAGTTTTTACACTAGTTAGTTGACTATTAGCTGTAGTAGTAGTAGTAGTAGTAGTAGTAGTAGTAGTAGTAGTAGTAGTAGGGGTAAGTACATGTCCCATCTTTGCCGACTGTAGCTAAAATGATACGTACATTGACGCAGCAATTATTCTAATACAATGACAGAATTAGGAGGCGACGAGAGAGAGAGAGAGAGAGAGAGAGAGAGAGAGAGAGAGAGAGAGAGAGAGAGAGAGAGGTTGTCTAGTTGAACGTGTCAGTCTATTTTATTTTAAAATGTTGAAGTTAAATCCATCAATCTGGTGCACTTTGAGCACAACATGAATGTATGGATACAGCTCTCAACACTCATATGAAAGAGAGCTGTATACTTTTCAATACTCCAAACATCTTTAGAATATGATCACAACCAATAAGAAATCATTTAAACTTGTGTATTCTTATCTTATGTTACCTAGTTAGCATTTTTTCTTTCTATTTATGCATATTTTACTAATCACTCCCCTTTTAAATACAATATAGTACACATTGGACTGATTTCTTACTTTATTTGTTACAACTATTAAATAGATAAAGGTGTGCTCTCTCTCTCTCTCTCTCTCTCTCTCTGTCTCGCTCGCTCATAGAGACTGTGTGCTCCTCCGTGGCGATGACGGCTTGCGTTAAAAAATAATAATAAACATATTTGTAAAGTGGGGGGACACAAACAGGATTTCGAAAAGTGGGGGGGACTGTCCCCAGTGGAAATTACGCTATGCGTGTGTGTGCGTTAAGTGCAATAAATATGCAAGTTGCAACACACACACAGTAAAACTCTGCCCCTCATGTGTTGTACAGTATAGGCTGGCATGACGACGCTGTGTGTTCAATGGGGCTGTTGTGTAGATTCTGCCAGAAGGAAAGGTTCAACTCCTTATGAAGCGGTGAGGTGCCGCTCCACATTGCTTTTCTTCCAGACTGCAACGCTGGTCCCGCAAATCAAGCAAGAACGTGATTGGTCGATATTCATTGTGGGGGGTGGGGGGAGTCGCCGGGTGTTAGATAGATATAGAGTTGTAGTAAGTAGATAGAGTTCACTATGATTGAGGTTTCGTGTATGCATAGGGTAGATTCTTTTAATTACATTTCCTTTATTTTTGGTGTATTTTTAACATTTTGGATTTGCTTGGCGAGCTACTTATTGAGGGCTTGCGATCGACGTGTTGGAGACCCCTGTGTTACAGTAACTCCATGTCGCTGTCCGTGGTGCTGAAGGAGCAGACGCACCTTCACCCAATGTCTGTTTGACAAAGCTAACGGTAACAAGCATCAGTTGAACCTGTCAGAGATCATATTACACCATCAACAACGGTTGCCATGTGTAGATATGGTTAAAAGTGTGTGACTACACCGATAACATTTCACCACTACTCCATAAATCCTGCGACCTACACGACTGGGACTCCTTGTTATAAATAATTAAAATTCCATTACAAAAGATGGCGTGATTCTTAAAGTAAGTGCTGCAATGATTATTTGATTGACTATTTGGTTAATACGCCAACAATAAGTCATCGCAAACTAATTTTCACACTGAAAAGTCATTTATTTTCAAGGAATGTTCAGCTATAACACATTTTTAGCTAAACGCTTTCTAGTTTTAGCATCTTTAAAGGATGTGCTTGCTTTGTCATACATTGTAGTGAACTAGGGTTTGTACCGTTGTTTGGACAAAGCATGTCACCTTATTTTGATAAAATAGACAAATAGATTAGTCGACCTATTTTGAAAAGTATCAGCTCCAGAATTGGTAAAAACATTGGGATATAAAACGTACTGGCAATATCAACTGTCAACATTCGGTTTCTCCTAAAGCCTTTTAGTCACAGATTGAGTCCTCCACACTTCCTCTGTTTGACTTCTCCTTCCTCCTGCTCTCCTTTAGGAATCTCTTGGCTTGATTTCCTTTTATCTCTCTGCCACTCCCTACTGTACCTGCTCAAGGCCGCTCTTATCTCTCTTTCCTAGCTCCCCCCCCCCCCCCCCCCCCCCCCTTGCCCCATCTGTTATCTCCCAGCTGGATCTGTTTTACGCTGCAGTGCAGTGGGCCCGAGTGAGGATCCAGGCAGGATGAGTCACCCCCTCACAATCTGCTGCCCTAAAGCCCCGCAGGCGTCAGTCACATCCAGAGACCCTCTGCTGTCCATCGGCATGCACACATGGATGTAGTTATTCACGCTTTCGCATTGCGCACCTTTTTCTGAGGGAATCAAACCCAGAAACTCCTGTATGTTTGTGCACTCACTCAGAAAGAAATGGACAATGAAATTACTCGATTGTTTTCCGTTAATCTACAAACATAGAATGGATGTTTTTCAGCAGCCGAATCCTAATGCTACACACAACACAATGAGGGTAAGATCATGTGTAGTCCCCACATTAGTATTCAGCCCACACACTGGGAATCCTCTAGTCGAACGAGGGCTGACTGCAAAATGAAGGATTACTGTTCTCTTACTGAGAAATACCACCACATCCAAATGTAATCCCCGTTTCTTAACAACCAATATTACACAGACGGATTGACACAGGCAGCTCCTGCATCTCGGTAGGTCCTTTTGTTTTCATACAGAACATGTGAGATTCACGCTGTGCCTTTTCAGCGATCCATCATCGGTGTCTTGGCTGAGATTTCCAGCTTTTCTCAGTCTCATGTCAAAACCGCTGACGAGATCATTTCTAAATCACAACAGGAGACATTGTTACCTGCAGTTCACCTATGTCGTGTCTAGGGTTGGGAACCGAAACTCGGTTCCAGATGAGAACCGATAGGAAAATGCCGGGTACCGGGTACCCATACAAAATATCAATCAATCAATGTTTAATCTGTGCATTACAAAATACACAATTTTGGTTCTGCTTAACGGTTCCTAGACGCGGTAGACCCTGTATTCCACCGGGTCCGTCTGCGCCGCGGTGACCCGGGGGAATACAGGGTAAGGGCGGACTGGCCATCTGTGTGTTCTGGAGAATCACAGAACGGCCGGTCGTCAGCGGGCCGTTGACAGCCGGCTCTGTACGCTGACGGCCGGCGCCGCCCTTAATTTTTTAAAACGGCATCATGTAAGTTGCGCTGACAGGCGACAGAGGTCCACAGTTGCCCCGCAGCGAGGCTCCCCCCGGCCCCGCCCTCCCGTAGACAGTTCACAAGCTCAGTCACTTCATAACACCAAAGATAGATCGCGGTAAACGCTCTAAAGTGAGGCTCCACTACACTAAAAAAGAAAAAGACAAGGCACAGTGTAATGCCTGTTAATAGCTTGCCACAGGCATAGCTCTGCAGTTAAAGTAAAGCACAGCTATTGTGCAATACATTTGTATTGCATGTATATTTTTAATTTGTAAAAACGTCAGTTAAAGCTTAAAAGAATAAAGATATTTTTGTTATCTAAACGTTTGACCTCTTTCTTTTACAATTTTGGAATCGAAACGGGGAATCGATGAGAACCGGAATCGGTACATTTCAAACGATACCCATCCCTAGTCGTATCTTTACAATCTAAAGATATTTGAGTGCTTTCATTTAAAAAGTTATTTTCTGATTTGTTGTGCCAGTGAATTCACCGTGTTTCTTTCTTTTAACACTGAGTAATTGAATTTAGAAGGACATGAATATGGCTTTCACCCAAATCTGGTGTAACTGATGATATACTCACTCAAAGGAACTGCCATCCTTAACGCATTACTATAGTTAGAATGAATATTTCATTATTATGACGTGTTATATAATAGTTAACGGACTGTAAGTAGCCCATATGGTGTTGATCTGCAGCCAAGAACACATTTGAATATCCACAGTACATTTAGTGCACACTATTCTCTAAAATGGCGTCTTATCTTATGCAATCTCTTATATATATGTTTCTGAGAAGCAGGTGGGACTCGAGGTGAAGCTCTGAGGAAAAGTAGCATGACATGTTGACAGATGGAAGGTCTAGTAAATCATATCAATGATTTTACACTAACTTGAAATAGAAAAGCAATGCTTTTAGACTCAATGGATTCAAACAAAAACATGACGTTTGCAGACGCAGAGGATGATGAAGCTGTGAGGAAACTAGCTATCCTCTTTCTGACATTGAGAAGAAGCAAAGCAACCATTTTATCTGGAAAAGCTACAAACCCCCCCCACAAAAGACTTGAAGTTTTTGTTTCCCTCTCTCTCTCACGCTGGCACCCTTTCTGAAGCTCCTCATCTCCCCCTCTTTCTCTCTTGCAGTTTCTAATTAATGAACACATTTTCTCTTCCTGCTGGCAGACCACACTCATTCCACTTCCATAAAAGTAGCCTTAAAATAGATATGAAACAACAAGCAGAACTGTGGGAGGTGCATGGTGCAGTTCACTCTTTCTCTAAACCATTAGTTGTGGTTATCACAGCCTCATCACATGTTCACGCGCATGCATGCTCGGACTTGTACACACGCCTATGACTCTCTCCATGGGAACAGAGACGTGATGAAAGTGGCATCTGCTCAAAGCGTGACTCATTTGACTCTGAGGCGAAGTTGACTTGTGAGTGACGCATTTAAGCGAGATATCTCCACCTTTAAAAATACACCTGACAGAAGAACTGAGTCGTGGCTTATAACAACGTACGGCATAAATGGGGGATTTTTTTGTATTTGAAATTGATTCTTTAACTATTTTCAAAGTTTGAATTGTGTTAAGGCAGGCATATCTCTTACTGTACAAGTGTATCAAGAGGCTTGGTCCACCACAGTGAGAATGAGTAATGCGTCGCTGGATAAATAAATAAATGATTTATTAAAAAGGCAGTGAGTGGGCCTGCTGGGTCTTACCCTTCATGCTCCGTGCTTCCCCGTCTTTTTTTAAAATGGCCCCCGTTATTAATGCACCACTATAAGCCTGGATGTCCTTGGGTGAGAGCGATAGAGAGAGAGAGAGAGAGAGAGAGAGAGAGAGAGTCTTCTGTCTGAGAAAAGTGTGATTGTTGTTGTGTGAAATGAATGACTCGGTGATGTACGTGAGAAGGTGGAAGATGAGCATGTGTGCTAAAAACTTCAGTGACTCCACGACATTCTTCTTGTTGTGCGCTGTTTGTCTCTGCATGGTGCACAACGTCTGTCATAAAGAAAGACTCAAAGCACAAGAATGAGGCTTTCCCCATCTCTCTGGAGCAGATGCTGCGCACTTAACGTCAGACACAACTGCACAGCTAATTAGCAATTAGTGACACACGGGGCTTTAAGGTCAATACAGCATTTTAGGACCTGTCATCTGCTCCAATCTACATATAACAGTTAGCTCCATTTATTCATTGAAATGTGGTTGTGTTTAGATTTGATGTCATCACAGATATTAACCTAACAAGCCCTGTCCTCTACTTGTCCATATGGCTCGGCTTCATATACCTTGAGACTATTTCAATGAGAGTTGGCTTTTTATAGCAAGGTTCAGCTGCTTCACTTCTAATATCCGCATTTCTTGCACGTCTGTCCGTCCTGGGAGAGGGATCCCTCGCCTGTTGCCGGTTTCTCCCATTTGTTCCCCTTTAAAACTGTGGGTTTTGCCCGGAAGTTTTTCCTTGTACGATGTGAGGGTCTAAGGACAGAGGGTGTCGTTTTTCTCATATTGATATTCTGAACAATCTGTGCTGTTGTATTAGCTGTAAAGTGTCTCTACTGTAGGCTATTTTTATTATATGTACAGCACTTTGGCTCGATCAAAAATCGTTTATAAATGTGCTATATAAATAAGTATATATGAAGTAGCTTGATATATAGTGTATTCTATTAGTTGGAACATCTTGAAATGGCATAATAGCTTTCTTACTCGGTTGGGAGCAGTCACAACAAGAGGCACTCAAGGATACTGGTCGAGACCAAGATATCGTCCTAAATTCAATTTGGTCAACTCCCTGTTTCCAGTCTATGCTAAGCTAAAGTGTCTTGCTACCAGCGATAGCTCAGTGTTTGCTGTATAATTAATGACAGAGGCATCGATCTTCTGATCTAATTCTCGTCTCATTATGCATATTCTAAGGAAAATCTAATTATTGCTTTAATGCTGGTAACCATTCTGTTGTCTGGTTCTTTATAAATCCTCTGTCCCATCCTTAATCCCTGTGGCCCCCCTCTGCATGTGTTTGGGTGGGAGTACGCCTGTGCACTGCTTGCAGGATGTGTGTGTAAGTAGCCAGATTGTGAAGTCACTGCCCGGGTGAGTCTGGGCCTGGATTACAGGAACAGAGGGGCGATATGAGCCTTCTGCCACTGGGAGTCTGGGGAGGATGACAGTGAGTGTGTGTGTGTGTGTGTGTGTGTGTGTGTGTGTGT
>CALSBZ010043400.1:12920-29864 GCA_943591055.1 Gobionotothen gibberifrons | reverse complement strand
CAAACACACTACTTTTATGGGTTGAAAAGCTCATAACATAATTATTGAGAATTTAGAAATTCTAAGTTGTTGTGGTATTTAATGTGAGAAGCTATACATATTTGTTTTTAAATGTTAGTGTTAAATGCTCTGCAACATGCTTGTTTTGTCAGTCACGATCTACGATGCTTTGCCTCCACCTAGTGGTAGGAAATGATGCAGCAATAATGATGCATTTGTGTGTAACAGGGTTGAAACTACCAAGCAGGTCATGTGATTACAGTGAGTTGACTATCAGATGAGACCAGCTCCTCAGATAAGGATAAGGGTGTATCATCTGAAATATTTTAGGAGCACCCTAAGCACCAGGCGTTTGTTTTGTGTGAGCAGCTCTCATTGGCTAACAGAGGAGGTATAGTGATACATCAGGGCTGACAGGGACCTGAGTGCAGCTCTCTGCTCAGTTTCCCTGCTCTGATAGAGTGTCTGGTCCCACGGCTCAGTGGTCTGTGTGGCCCGAGCCGAGCCTCCATTTGTCTTTCCTCCTGAGGCGATAAATCTCACCTGTACGTACAGACAGATGGAGGCTTCGAGTGAAATATGAGATTTGTTGCCATTAACTTTATTACACCGACTACTGTTCTCTTCTTCTGTCATCAGCTCGGACTGAAGGTTGGAACAGGAGGAGTTTACTGACTCGCTCCTTGTTTCAACAAAGCAAAGGGGGATGTGTTTAACATGCTGTGAGTTCAAATCCCGCCAGGAACACCACCACTAGTGTGCCCTTGAGTAAGGCACTTAGCCCTTAGTTACTCCAGGGAGAATGTCCCTGTAATCGGTAATTGTAAGTCGCTTTGGATAAACGCGTCAGCTAAATGAAATGTCATGTAATGTAATGTAATGACACTAATATTTATAAACAAACCAAAAGTCGTTTTTTGGTTCCTTTACTTATTGTAATAATATCTTTATTTCTGCTGCCATTTAAATGTGATGCTAGCTTAAAGTCATACATTAAAGCGTTTTCTAGATATTCTCTTTACTAGCTGAGATACATATTCCTCACTTTAAGACCCTAATTGAAAGATATCATAGCAATATCTAACAACATCATAATCAGGATTACTTTAGCCACTAATAAAATCACAATTTATTTATATATATAATATATATATATATTTACAAAATGAATTATTGACTTTGGAAACATCCTGCATTTTGGAAAGAGATGTTTGTACATTCATTAAATGCACCAATCTGGTCCACTTTAAGAAAAACAGAAACGAGAAATATTAAAACATTGTGCTCTAGAACAATGTAATCATAATCAGTTGAATGGGTATACATAGTGATGACACAGCAAAATAATACACAAGACAAAAGGAGAGAATTATTTTGAAACGAAAAGTGGCAAAATAATTTATTCATCTCGATAATTGTGTTTTTCCATAATCTTTGATAGCCAACAGAGTAATTATTAAAAACAATTCGATTAATTGCCCCGCCCCAATTTAAAATGCAGGCAGATATATAGAATGGAGCTCCCATGACACAACTTTTATCCGTGCCAAATTAAAGAGCTGGTTATTTTTTGCCCAAGAGTCTGTCTTCTTAGGAGCTTTCTACTCAAAAGCCTGCACCACGCCAGGCTTTGTTGTCACTCATATCATCCATTCTAGCACCCTGGTATAATATTATTATAACAGCCTGAGCAGTGTGACATCTCAATAATGGCTGAAACCCTTCCTTCCATTACTCATCTTTTCTTTTAATAAGACACACACATTATCAGTATATCTGACCCTCGACAAGCACTGATCGTGAACTCTGCATGACATTGAAAAGGCATGTAAACCATGACAGCCCAAATCAATCCAGAGCCTCTCAGAGTGAACCATCCACCCAATGCAGACATTTGTACTATCTTACAATTATTTTGACCTTTGCCAAAGAAATGGCCAAAGGTCTTTCAACTCTTTGTTGTCCACAGAGCGTACTGTATGTCGGCACATTTGTACTCACAAATTGTTCCTAACATCATGTTACGGGTTAAAGTCAACAGTTTTCCTTGGTTGCTGCTTACGGCCTGAGTAGCCTCGCAGCCAATCAGAACCTATTATCAGATCATGAGCTCTGGGCAGTGACCAGAGGACCAGAGGACCAGAGGACCAGAGGACCAGAGGACCAGAGGACCAGAGGACCAAGTAGCCTTTGCAGGGTGAAATATGATCAAGCTTCAGAAAAGGGTGAGGTCAAAAACACCCAGAAGAAGTTTGAGGTTAAACTGCTACTCTTTGTCATGTATATGCCACGTCGTCAATTCCCCGTTGGAAATGGAAATGTCAAGGTAATGTGAGACAAATATTTAAATATATATAACTAATAGGGATGTAACGATATATCGAATATCGCGGTAAATAAATGTCTCAATACCGTTGTGAGACTGACAAAATCTACCACGATTTTTTTTTAAATAACTACCAGATGGTCCCACTGAGATCATCAATCTCTTTTTCAAGGGAGACCTGTCCAACATGGCAGCAAGTAGGTTACAACATGAACATACAACAACAGATAACACAAAAGGACATCGTATGTACAGGGCTACATGTACATACCTAGAGACATTGACAAGTACCAACAGTATATTTATATCTCGCCCTGTCAATAAGCCTCACCTTCTTGGCAAAAACTGTATTGTTTTTGAAGTGGTGGAGAGACAATGCACAGTTTGACCCACTGCTGTCACCCATGGCCAAAGCATATCTCTCTGTCCCAGCAACATCAGTACCAAGCAAGAGAGTTTTTTCCACAGCAGGGGATATTGTAAACGCCCAAACATCCCAGCTTCTACCTGGAAATGTGGACATGCTGATATTGCTAAAAGATAACCTTGATGATGCTGAGTGAGTGAGTGAGTGAGTTAGAGTTGAGTTACTTGAAAAACTAAAGTGAAACTTGATTTATTCTATTGCAGGGTCTGATTATTATATTGTTGACACTTTAAAATACTACTATCCTACTAAAATGCTGTACAAATCAGATTTCTTATTTAATAAAGAAAAGAAAATTCAAGTACATTTTTTTCCTTTATTTTTCAATATCGCGATAAATATCGTACCGTGAGTTTTTGGTATCGTTACATCCCTAATAACTAATATTTACTTTTTGGTGGGCTATTCTATTAGGTGGTTCAAATGTGTTTTGCTGCCTCCCCCGTCCAGAGCAGTACATTGCCTTTCCTCCCTTGCCCGTACTATGTATCAGAGTAATTGTAATGTATACGTACCTCTTTAAACTCCACTTCAAAAATGTTGAACTATCCCCTTGTGGCATCTTATCAGGATCTTCTCTTTGGCACTTTTCTGGGGTCATTCAGTTTGGACCAGACCACAAGGCCGATACAGACTTCCTTCATTTGGCCCTCATTTTGTTACCATAATTTTACCATTAAAGCTTAGCTAAGATGATCTCTTTGAATGATCATAAGCCCTTTTCTTAGACTCAGTTTTAATTGTTATTCATATTTTTCTATAAAACATTAGAAAACTGTTAAATAAAGCCTTGAAAAAAACTCCAATTGTACAGTATGAGTGAGGAAAAAGTGTGTGTGTGTGCAGATGGAGGAGACAGGATGGGCAGTGGCAGCAGAGCGAGGGTCATTTGTCTCACATATGGCAGCCGTGTCACTGGAGACAAACAGCTAACACACACCAGCCCTCGGTCATGTGTTTGTGTGTTTCGTGAGGCCTGCCGATCCCCACGCCATCCCGCTCCACTCAAACATGCTAATGTACCTGTGCTCGCCTCTAATTGGTCCCAGTGATGCTCGCCCTGCTCCACCTGTGTTCATGGGAAGCCTCCAGTCAGTCCTGCAGTCAGGGCCCCCGCCACTGAGTGCGAGCGTGCAGCGCTAATATTATGCAAACAAACACTTCTTTGTTGTTTGGCACTTCTTGCACCTACCCGCCACTGTGGAAGAAAAGTAAGTAAAGGGAAAAGGAGAAAGGAATACGGGGTGGGGGAGAGGAGGAGGTGGGGTGCTTGAATTCATTAGTGTGATTACCTGAGGTGTGCTACTTTACAGGGGGTAATCTGCCAGCCCGCTCCATACCCTCCAAACTTCAGCCAGTCCGCTAATGAGCGCTTGGAAAAGTTAGTCAAGGTGCAGAGGTGCTTTGAGGAGCTGTACACCGCAGACTAAGGTGTTATTATAAATTCAGAAAACAAAAGGATGGCTGCCTGTTTTATAACAACCACGACGAATAGACTGATACCGCCCGAGCTGTTTGTTTTTATTCTGAATGCACAAAACAAAATGGATCCATGGATAGTGTGCCAACTGCTGAATTTGGAGCCTGAAAGACAAAAACAACTCAAAAGCTTGGCTCTTTCAAAGCGTAACAATCTCCAACAGCATGACAGTTCGGAGTGATATTTGGAGCCACATTTTCGACGCCGTTTGAGACAACATCCCAGATTAGTCACGAGGACACCAGAGGGTTTACGGAGAGGCATTCAAAGGGTCGCTTCTCTCCGAGGTGATGTTGAGGACTGCAGCTTCCCTCCTACGCTGTGAGAGAAGGTGGATTAGAGACCAGATCAACCCTTCCCCTGTTCTCTCTTTCTCTCTGTCTTTTCTCCCCAGGAGCTCAGGCCCATGGCTTTAGAGAGACGGCGGCCATGAGCAAAGGCTTAGGACAGTCCGCGGGGACGGAGAAAGTGTCAAAAGGACAAGAAAAGTGCAGGTTGGTTACGACGGACAAGACAAAGAGGTGAGAGTAAGGGGAGAGCAGTCCAACAAGAGAAGATATATTTATATATAGATAGATAGATTCTGTAACTTTCCCCTTCCTCTTGCCCTATGCCTCTGCTTTATCACACAGCATCAAAACATAGCTTTAGTCCCCCGAGTGGCTGGCCTTTTTATCTGCTCCCTAGCTTCCCACGGCGGGCCGCATCCACCCATAATCTGCTGCCGTTTCATGTCTGGAGTGCTGAAGAGAAGGATAAGGGACTTGTTCAAGTGAAGATCAATGAGGTTGTATACATAGCATATGTGCACCAGGAGAGTGCGATTCCTTTTTTCTTTTTCAGGTGGCATCTCATCTAATGAAAAAGATCATTACACATGGATGGAGTGTGGAGTTGTAACTATGATCTAAAAGTTATTAATAATAATTAGGCTCTTGACTAAAATTCCACACATCAATCAGAGTTTTTTGTCATACACTCTGTAAACAATCTACCTTTTGTTAGTGAACCTCCTCCCTGTGGATCGAACATGAAAGACACACACATTGAAAACATGTTGCATTATAGATTTGTCAAAAACACATTTGGCTGTATGTCACAAATACCTCTTTTTTTTTTTTTAAGACAGTGCCAAGTGTCTGCGTGTGGAATCAAAGCAGGCTGGTGTATTGGCAGCAGTAGCCGGTGTGTGAAACTGTGTCAGTGAAGTAAGGGAAATCACCAGAGGCTGTTTTCTGTTCGCTCCACAGCTGTTTGAGGAGATCTGCAGCAAGGACTAATTGTGCTTCAGTTTGAGGCTGCAGAGATTCTGAGTTTGTGCTTTGACTCTTCTTTGTATTGTGGGCTAGCCGTCTTCCCACCCAAGTGGCTCTCACACTCACACCAGACATGGGAACTTTAAAGTACCACAGAGAAGCCTTGGGACACACACACAAGACACACACACACACACACACACACACACACACACACACACACACCATCGATCGACCCCAAAGTCAACCCGTGACCCTCACCTCCTCTCCCCTCCAGGAAAGATGTCCTGCAGGAATCCGTGGAAATAAATAAAAAATAAAAAACTTGTATTAAAAACAAGTCAGGGTGAGATAAAGATAGAGGAAAAAAAATGACAGAGATGATTGTGCTGGAATGAATAAAAGAAGAAGGGAGGAAAAACTTTGCATTTGGAACTACTGATCAAAGTAATCCCCACAGGAAACCTCTCTTAATGAGAGCTGTACAAGGGGAGAAGGGTGGAAGACAAGGAGAGAGTGAAGGAGAAGAAAAGAGGACGCCATTCCTACACAGAAACACCGAGATGAATCATATACAGCGCCTAGTGGAAGACATTGTGTGTGTTGGAGGAGGAGGGGGGGGTTGTTTGAAGGGTGTTTTCAAGATCGTTTTAACGTCTTCACTGAGGGAGCGTCAGAGGCAAGGCCAGGTTAATTAAACCCAAGGGAGTACCAGGCTGAGGGGGCCCCGCATTTGAATATGTCACAGAAATAGCGCGAGTGTGTCAGCCGAGGCCGGGGCTCGGCGAGCAAACATGTTGACTCTGCATTACACGCTAAAAGGGAGCGGGAGAAAGAGACTACAGTCAGACAGCAAGGGGGAGGGGCTCCGGGATAATCTGCGTGGCAGCGGTGCTATGCTCTTCTTCTATACCCACCGCGCCACCGGATTCCTCCGAGTTATTAATGTTTGTCATTAGCTGTGTTACCCTGGAGGACAGGGACTGGGAGGAAAAACTGCAGAACTGTATATGGGACAAATATTGACAATAGCTGGCTCCTGGGTATTAGAGAGGAAGAAAAGATGCAAACTATGTTAATGAATGGTAATTAACCACGAGGGTTTGTCTCTCCTGGATCCCAGCTAAATTGGTCCCCGAGTTGCAGCTAGAGACAGTCCTGGCCTAATCCTTTATTATAAAAAGATAAAGGAAAACGACATCATTAGCATATATTTGAGGAGGGAGGGGGGGGATTAAAAAGTGGAATTATTTCTTTTTCATTCCTGAACGGAGGAGTCTTCACACCATTGTTAATTATACATAATAAAAGGAGAGGAGGAGGAGGGCCATGAAGAGGAAAACAAAAAGCTAGGAGAGGTATAGAAAGGAGTACAAAAAAAAAATGACTTAAAGGGAGGAGTGTGTGGTCTCCTGTGTAGGATGCCAACTCAAGGACAGAGGAGACCAGGATCACGGTTTAATATTCCAAATGAATAAGAAGAAGAAAAGGGAAATAGATAAAAGGGGATGAAGGTAGTTATGTCAAGGATGTACCCCACTCCTCTAATACACCCCTGTGTTGTGCAGTGTGTGTGTGTGTGCTCCTGTGGACCCTTGTTAATGATGTCAACAGCAGGGGTCAGCTGTTACAGACAGGAACCATGCCAACAGTCAGCTGTCAATCACGAGAGAGGTGGGAGAACCCTGCGGTCTACAGAGCATCCTCAGCCACATCGCACACTGACTGACAGTCCTTTGAACCGCTGGAAAAATACACGAGACCATTTAGAAAAAAGGACAATGACATTTACAGACGAAAAAGTAATTTATAGACGAAAATGGATTTTTATTCAAACGTTAAGGGGAGTTTTTCAGAACAAAATCATTAATATTGAACATAATTACCAAATAAATTATGAACAGAATACATTCTTACAAAGTAGAAGCTGTAACAATTTCCTTCAGAAATAAATAATTGCAGTGCATTTGCTTCGTAAAATCCAGCGGGCTTCAATCTCTGGATCTTTTTTGAGAGCTGTGGATCACGTCTGATAAAAATGGATCGAACTTCATAAGGTGGATTTTCTGCTCCTTGCTGCAATCTTGACTTTCTCAAAGTGTCGACTTTGCATTGCTGGGTCAAGTCCCTGCACCCCAAGGTCCTTCAGGTGCCAAATAAATTAGGGGGAGAGGTAAAAGCAAGCAAAAAATAAAAAATAAAAGTCTAACTTAAACATTAGCGTAAGCATTTGCCTTCTCACCCCAGGTCTGCGCTGAGAGTGGCTGCACTGTAAATTAGCTTGGCGCTAAAGGGCCCTGTCTGATAGACGTAGTGCACTGAGCGCTAACACAGATGTCGAGGGCTCATTTACAAAAGCCGGGCTGCTGCGTGGAGCCAGTGGCCCAGAGTGAGTCGACAGCGCTTTTCCTCACAAATATTGGTTCTGCTGCCCCGGCTCAGCTTGGCACGGCCCAGCTCCCACTGAGCAGGAACCGGGGAGGGAGAGAAGAAGGGAGGGAGGGAAAGAAGAGGATGACAGTTTTCCCAGCCTCAGCCCAGGGAGTCAGGCTTTTTCGCTGACTGGTGTTGCGAGCGTGGCCAGCTCTTCTGTCAGCACTTTCCTCTCCTTCATCTTCACGCGCACAGCCTCCATTAGCTGGCCGGCAGAGGGGATCTGCAGGGGAGGGGGGGAAGGATAGAAGAAGGGTGAGGGGGCGGGCGGTAGAAGGGGTTAGAGAAAATGAGGAAAACACACAAATGCACCACTTTTGAAAAAAAAAAGAGTCCGATTTTTGACACCTGGCAGCTTTTCACAGAGCGTATGTGCTGTTCTGGGAAACAACAGAACCTCAGATGGGGCCTGAGGACTTGTGAAACTTTTGAGGGACTGCCATGTTGAGTGTTTTGACAAAGTAATTCACAAAACAGGCCACACAGCAGACGCTTCAACACCCTACCCCACACTTCCCCTTTGTGTTAGGACTCTGGATCAGTAAGGTAAGTATTTAAGCACACTGTAGGGTCACTGTTTCTCAAGACCGTCCTGGCAACACTTGCTTATATGTACATTACATTTTCTCATGTACTTTCTTCTTTTAATTGGATTGTTCCACTTTTATGATGCGTAAAAAATCCTAATGATATTTTTTATTTAAGAGATATACTGTAGCACGAAATCAACAGTATTTTTTCTGTGCAAAAATTCATCTTGAATTCAAAGCTAAAGCTAATATAAGGCTTCAATATTCAGACTGATCAAAAGGGCATCTGCTAAATGAGTCTTAAATAAGCAGAACATTCCCTCGTTCTACAAATAAGTTGGAAATAATAGGAGACATTTTGTACGGAAATAGTTAAAGCAGGTCAATTTAACAAACTGCATAAAACCTTTAGTTACATTTTTAAACTTACTTTGCATTGATCTGTGGACTGTAGTGTGTTATGTAGGTCTTAGTGCATGTTAATGGTCTGCTAAGGCTAAAATCCCAAAGTTCCCTCCATAACATAATGACATCACTATGTAAAACCTGCGCTTCTATTTGCTAACGCTCCAACACATTGGCTGCATCTCAGGTCAATTTAACAAACTGCATAGTATTTCCCTTTCCTGTAGTGTGTTATAAAGGTTTGTGTGCATGTAAACGGTCTGCTAAGGCTAAAATCCCAAAGTCCCCTCCAGAGGGAGTTTCTCTCCTTGCCTGAAACGCCTCCATTGGACTGCTTTGTTTACTTCCATAACATAATGACATCACTGTGTAAAACCTGTGCTTCTATTTGCTAACGCTCCAACACATTGTATGTGATAGCCTAAGGGGCGGGACATCTCTAAGCGGTTGACCAATCACGACAGAGTCGGCCAGCTAACCAATCAGAGCCGACTGGGCTGATTCTGGTGGAAAGAGGCAGCACAGGCAGTATGAGAAAAATAAAGAGCTTTTTGAACATTAAAGCATGGAGACGTGTCCCAGAAGAGGCACAACAGACATATGAACCTGAAGATGATCATAATACGGCTCCTAGAAATCTAATTTCGGCCAATATGAACAGAAGGAATAATTACAGCATTGAAAAACTCTTTAAATGCACACGTGGGCATGAGAGTTGTTTTGTGTGACAGAAACTATCCTTTAAGCAAAAGATATCTTTTCTATGGTGGGCTGAAAACACAGTTCACTTTCCCCAAAGGGATAAGTTGATCACTTTTCAGCAGACATGCCTCAAGGCATAATTAAAACATCTCGCGCATCGCTGGGGACACTTACAGCATTGTTGTGTTTTTACTGGACTGTGTTTATGCTGGGAAGAAAACAGGATGATAATTGATGTCCATTTAATCATTCTGGATTACAAAGGGTGGGTACGAAGGAACAATGTGTGTTTACTTGGTTGTTGTCGTGGAAAGGATGGAAAAGAGAAGAGGTGAGCAGGCTTCTCCTCAGACTTCTGGCTCATTTTGTTTTTCCTCTCAATCGACACAAGGATTTAATGGTCATTAGGGCGTCTGATCAAAGGCAGGCGTTCACACTGTATCGCCCATAAATATTCACTTCAAGTGATGTGCAGCCTTTCACAAGCACCCTTTTTAAGCGAGGGAAACAAATTCATTCCCTGAGCAATTTCCTAAGTCACATGGCATGAGAGGAGATGTGGACTGGGCAAGCTAGAAATGACTTCAACATCATAAAAAAATGATTTGTATCTCTTAAAAGAGAATATGAAAACACGAGATATCGACGTCGACTACGAACCAAAGCAGCAGAGAAACAGTCCAACAACGGCACGCTTTTTATTACTATTTTCTTTCGACATTTTTGTATGCCATTTCAAGATTACATTTACTTCTTATCATTTAATATCATTTCTATAATGTTGTAATATTTGAACAAACTCAAATCTAAGAGAGAGACGGGCCACATCTTCCAACAAAAACGTCCATACGTAAAACTTCTGCATTAGGGAATTCAAGGTATTGTGTTGCTTTGAAATGATTAACACAAACTCACAACAAATAGTAGAATTATATCTGCAGTTGATATTTTTGAAAGACATTTAAAAAACGATCAATTTCCAATACTTTTGGAGAGTGAGAACCTGAAAAAACTCACATGGAAAAGAGCACGCAGTCCCCCTGCCCCCTTGACACATCTCTGCTCTTCATTAAAGGTTTACAGCAGCAGGGAACACAAGGTCCCGAGTGCCTGGAAGTGTGTGTGTGTGTGTGTGTGCACTTGAGCTTGTGTGCAGTGGGGAGTCAGTTCCAGCAGCACTGGATGCATCAAACACACAGCGCTATTCCTCAGAGAACCACTACACTGAAGTAACTGCTGAGACATCTCCCTCTGCCTCTGTCCTCCGGGGAGAGTTCACTCTCAGTCTCACACACACACTCACACCGGCACACACACATTCACACAATTTCCCAATCAGCTAATTGCACTTAGAGCCACTAACTATGCAAACAAACCCACTAAAATAGAGCCACAGCCACAACACAAGGCTCTATGGGACAGTAAAGAGGGAGACTGGATCATTAAAAGTACCGATAAGGGAATATGTGTAAACAACACTAACAGGTAAACATGTTCTAGATAAACCTAACATGAGGGAACTGTAAGTCTGAAACGGAGAATAAAACTAGGAAAGAAACTCGATTGTCTTTGATACCTTCAGTCGCGGTATCGATACCTGGGTATACTTTGGGTATTGGCCGACAGCAAGTAAGTACCAATCAATCGATACGATACATGCCGCTCCGTGTTAAAGTGCATTTTTGTATGTGTAAAGCTTGAGTTACTTAGCATAAATAACTACTTGTAGTGCCCTTCTTTGGATGACGCAAAATGATATCAACTACTCATCTGTAAAGTTTTGTCATCTTCTACGGTAACAAGTAATTGCAGTGACAAAATATGTCCAAAGACATAGTCGGACAGAGTATATCAACACACCTGGCAAAGAATCAACATGGTAGGTCCCGCAATCAATAGGATTAATATACATTAAAGGGGACCTATCATGCAAAATGCACGTCTTTTATACATGAATATGTGTCCCCGGTGTGTCAGGGAACTCACCAAGTATCAGAAAACACAACCCTCTCTATTTTCCTCCATACCCAAATCTCTAAAAACTGGGCTGCAACGGATCTGATACAGACTGATACAGATTTGAAATAGTTCTGACGTCAGAAACGGGGTGCTCCGCCTATATGGGCAACTCTCCACCTATCAGGGGAATGAGAGGTTGCGTGGCATGGTAACAGCATGGTAACATGACGCTCGTGCCTCGCCCTCCTCCTTTGCTGGGGGGCGTGGTCAGCTGCAGCACATTTGCCACAGAATCAGCCCTTGTGAAGACAGGGCTGGAATACAGCAAATAGAGCGAAATGAGGCATGGCTAAAATGCATGATCTGTTTGGTATTTTGAAAAAAAACTTCACAGACATATTTTATATAGGTATGGCCCTACAATATATTATTCAAATATAGCATGATAGGTCCACTTTAACTAAATTGCTATTTATTATTACATATAAAAATCAATCTTCAAGATGAACAGGATATACAATTTGTATGTGAATCTTTTATGCAGTAACAATTTGTCCTAACCTACAGTATATACACATTTCAGTGTGTTAATACATAGCATATAACAAGGAATTAATATAAAGGATTGGCCTCTTTGTCACAGATACCGGAACCAGCTATTTGAGTCAGTGTTGGCCCGATATTTGATATTGGTACATCCTTAGTTATTGCATGCTTGCTGTCTTAACCCCTTACCCATGGGATCACCCTCTCGATCCTTAAGGAGTAATCAAAAACACAAAAAGCTGTGTAACAAATAGGAATACACAGAACATTGCAACATCTTTAAGAAGCTTCATTAGAGTAGGTATATATCCAAAGTACAGTGAAAGACATCTTTAGTCTCTTGGTTCATTCCCTTATTGTGTGTGCATGCATCAGCAGATTCTGGTTAAAGGAAACACATGCGCTCACACACACAGGATCACGGAGGGGACAAGCCGGACGATCCTTTCCTTTCATCAGCCGGGCCACAGTTGCTGGGGACCGGGCCCCTGCAGGATGGTTGGAGGTGGGCTGTGATGCAGCTGCTCTGCTGGATCCCCTGGGCCGCTTCAGGCAGTGTTAGGAACTGGCACTAATGTTATGCTACAGTTGATTTAGCCGGGCCCCTGTCCCCTTTGGCAGAGCGAGCCAGCACCAGCGCTAAGCAACGCGGTCGCTGTTTTGCAAAAGGCCCTGTCCCCTATGGCAACACTAAAAAAAAAAAGCTACTGTAGCATTAAGCCCTGCTAACTCACAGCCATTACTATTCAACAGGCCCTGCAGAGCAGACCTTTTGTCTAGGTGTGATTTCATGAACATGTTTCAGAGGTGAACTGACATGCAAAGCCACTGACACTGACAAGTGTGTGTGTTAGAGTGTGTGCGTGTGTGTGTGTGAAGACGAGAACAAGAGCTGCAAGCAAAAGGTGTTTTTATGAGCCAATTAAATGACACTGCTACTCTACAGCCTGGGGCGCACCTCAAGGCAAGGAGCAGCTCAAAGTTGCAGCACTCCAGTGACCATTGTCTGGTAGTGGCGTTACACACATCAACTTTTTTCTTTCCTTAAAAGATCGATCATTCAGTCTCTTTTGTCTTCTCCCTTGGAACGGGTTAGCGCAATTATTTTCAAGGGCCCAATTTGTGAGAAGTTGTAAAGATTGTGTCAGGCTCCTGGATATCTAAATGAGTCAGAATGAAGAGAGGGGGGGGGGGGGGGGAAGCAGAGAGCCTAAAAGAGATATGTGTGGGTACAGCATCCACATGTCTACCTGCACTCATGCTTCTACCGAGTGTTCTTTCTCAATGTATTCAATAGTCTACAGCCACACAGTGGGGGATAATCAGGCAGAGGTTGCTCCTTTATTTAACAACAATTTATCTAGCTTTAAATTACACATTTGAGTCCGTCAAAAGTCCTACAGGATGGCTACCTGTAATAACATCATTCCCTAATATTACTGTATTAAAGAAGAATGCACACTGCTGCTAGATGTAATAACTTTTGGCTCTGCCTGCTATGACAGGAGAGCTTTCACAGTTGTGAAGGATACCTACTTTAAATCGTTGTCCCTGGCTGGTGAGCCGTCTCTAATCTAGGCCACTTTTCAAGGTAAAGGAGAAGTAGTTTTATCACAGAGGGGAAAAAACAGCTCTTTGATCTTTGATCTTCTCACTTTTGTTTGAAAATCAAATTTATCAAACGGGGGAATAACAACAACAACAGCATGATAAATAGGTGTAAAAAAAAAAAAAGCCCAAGCACAAAGGCACCGTACTAAAAAGTCTTGCATTTGATTATCTCCGATAATGAATATGTCACATTTGCAAAGAGGGGCTCAGGTAAGAAAATGCCTAACGCACCGACGAGCCTATTCTCTCCCTCTCCTGCGTAATTACCTTCCCCTGCAGCGGAGCCCTCTCTTTTCTCCCCTTTAGGTCACTAGAGACTGATATGAAAGGGAATTGGACACTTGGGGCCACAAATACTGTAATTAAAAATCTCTCCTTTTCTTGATACGTTGTTTGGAAACATCATTTCAGTGTGCAACATGCATTTGTTAGGGATCTGACCTAAATACACCCTAGATTAAACAGAGGAAAGCACCGGGTCTTTGTTTCAGATTCCTACTCATTAGGTGATTCAGGCACCATTGGGTATAAAAATAGAAAGGTGATATCCATACATAACATATGCAACCTTTAGGTAGAACTCAGCAATCAGGAGCACACTAGTGATTAAAAGTAAGGCTCATTGGGTGAGGTAGTGTACTGGGAAGCATTCACAATCAACAAAAGTGCCTGATCCTGCAGCAAACTGTCACAAACTAAACGAGAAGGTGTTAAGAATTGTTGCCAGTCAATGTTTGTTTACTGACATGAGAGAATTGAAAGCATTTCAATGTGCTCCAAAGGAAAATCCTTGGATACAATCAGACTGGCAGTACCTCAAAGGGGCTCTATAATGCACCCTCTGTCTGAAACCAGAGCCCAGTCTGCTCTGATTGATTACCTGGCCGGCTCTGTTGTGATTGGTCAACAGTTTAGAGATGTCCCGCCCCTTAGCCTATCACGTACAATGGGTGTTTCTCAATCTCGAGGACGCTTGCTTGGTAGCACGTGTCTTCCGAGCGTCTTGCTTCAGAAGCGAGGCAAGAATCCTTCCTAGCCTCGGAAAACGAAGAGTGGAACAGGGTAGCAAGTGTGCAGGTGTGCGTCACATGAGAGGCCCCGCCTTACATTTTCCGCCACAGATTTGGGGAAATTAGTCCGTGCGCAAAGCATTGTGGGGATTGTAAGACCGCGGAGTCTACACATGTGTAGCCTCGACATTACTCCGAAGTACGCCGGGCTCGGTAGAATTCCAAGTATGCTGGACATTGGAACAGTCCTTCTGCGGCACTCGATGACGTAGCATGTTTGAAATAGTGGCTCTGGAGCAGCTTTACTCACGATTGAGAAACACCCAATGTGTTGGAGCGTTAGTCAATAGAAGCGCAAGTGTTACATAGTGATGTCACTATACGCGGAAGTAAAAACAAAGGAGTCCTATGGAGGCGTTTCAGGCAGGGGGGGAGCGTGTGGGAGAGAAACCCCCTCTGGAGGAAACTTTTAGCCTTGGCAGACCATTAACATACGCAAAAACCCATTTAACACACTACAGGAAAAGGAAAACCCAAAAGCACATTCGGGCCCCTTTAAATCCACAAAACATCATATTTATAAAAACTACCTTTCTTAACTGATCTCTTGAAATGTGCCGTTTGATATTTTCTAGCTTGCTTATTTAAGTAATCACACTAACAGTTTAATGACTGAAGTTCAGCACCCGAAAAGCTGCATCTGCTGTTTCTACTTATGTGGAATGCAATTTGAACGAACGATTAGTCACAGTATGATCCCCCCCCCCCCCCCCCCTTCGTCCCTTCGTCCCCACCACTGCTTCAGTGACACATTTACAGTACAAAGGCTGGGCTCGAGTCCCCTCCACGCGCACACAGACACACTCACAGAGACAGAAAAACAGTGGCTGATTTAATTAGCTCAATCATTAAATGAGGCTTAATTACAGTCACTTTCCTACAAAGGGAAGTATGGGACTCAGAGCTGTTCCTTGTCATTACAGAGGCATAATGAGCCACACAACACAACACAATACCCCTCACCCTCAAAGCGCCAACAACAATGGAAAACTTTCTCACTGCATTAGCGCTGGAAGAAACGGAGCCTTTGATATGTCTAATACCCAGGTTTAATGATGTAATGCCCTATGGAGATACTACTACGGCGGCTTTGACGAGAAGTGACATGAATACGGTCTGTTATTTAACTTTAGATAAATGATCCTATTACCATGCTAGCAATAAGCAGCGCAAACCCCTCTCCCTAAAGTTCAATAAGAGTTTGAAATTGCAGGAAAAATGTCCGCCCTGTGGTCCATCCATTAAACGCCTTTGATGTTTTACAACAGGTCCAGTCCACGATTGCCCCGGCCTGTCTCTACTACTGCCTTAATGTAATGTTCACCTGCTTGTTATAGTTTGGAGGCTGATAAGAAGTGATGCTTGTACGTCTCCCCCGGGTGTGATTGTGAAGTAAATATTAGCAGGCCCACAGCGCCCCCCCATACCAGTAAACCAATCCACTGTCCTCTCATAAAGAAATCAACAGTCAATGACTTTTTAAATGTTATTATGCCGTCATGAGGCTTCGAGATGGGTACGTGTGTGTACAAAATGAGTCTGAAAAATGATCTGGAGGGAACGTGTGTGTGTGTTTGCATGCACGTGCACACGCTCACATGCACACGCTGCTCCTGTTCATTATTGGCCAGCAGCAGAAGAAGCCAGTCATTTCCCTGTCTTCATAAAGACTCGGCCCATTAAATTCTACCTCCAGTCAATAATTAGGACTCCACAAATAAACCAAAGGCAATTAAATCAATGCTTCCCCGGGCCGGTGCCTGGACCCCATGGCCCACGTGGACACTCCATCTTCTCTGCTGGCCTTATTCATGGTGGGCTGCGGGTGGAGCCGTACAGCACACCCCCCGGCCTGCTCATGATTATTAGATAGCACCGTCCCCCGATCCTGGCTATGGAGCGCCGCTTATGGTGGCTCTCCATCGAGAGGCGTAGGGTTTGATTTCATTAACTCACCGGTGGAGGTGAGAGACGAGGAAATGAATGCAATGTTTCATTTGGTTTTGAGTGGACATGAGGGAGGGGCAGCCGGTGAGGGGGCTCTAGAAAATCCCTGCCACTTTTTCGACATGAAGGGAGCAGTAACTCAACACACTCACGCAGCGTGTCTGCAACACAGTGTCGGACAATGTGTCTCTCTTTTACTTGTTACGTTGACATGTGGCAGCGCACGACAGCCGTGGCGAACAATGGCCACAC
>CALSBZ010043392.1:508128-519459 GCA_943591055.1 Gobionotothen gibberifrons | reverse complement strand
AGAAGAAGGGGAGGATGAAGATGGTCCTCCAGCTCAGAGGCTTCGTGGGTCATTCATGCAGAGGCGACTCAGGAGTGTAGCGAATGATCGCGACGCTCAAAGAGACCGGGACCAACCGTCAGTTTGACAGCCTGACCCGCACTAAGTCTCACTCTGAGCTGGCATCACTGTGGCAGCTAGAGCAACGTCACAGATATAGGCAAAACACATTCCTTTAGGCAAAAATCTGTCAATTCAAAGTCTTGTCCATGCTAAAATTAAGTCAAAGTCAACTTTATTGTCAACCTCAAAATATGTTTGTACACACAGAAATATCGAAATACTGTTTCCCACAGTCCCGAGGTATAAAAAAACTCACACATTAAAATTCAAGAACACTCAATAATTTACAAAAAAAAACACAAATAACAAAATAACCGTTTACTTCAAGTAAGCAGGATATATAAAAAAGATGTGCAAAATTATCCATAGCAGCGTAAAAGTGACTGGTGCTGGATTTGTTTTCGTGGCCACGTGTGTGTGATGATGAAAATGATGTCCTTTTGCTCTTATTGCACTATTTCGGACACTTTCTGCCCTTTCAGAATGCACTTAATCCCTCCGTTTAGTGCCTAAAGTAGAAGACTGCTGTCGTCCTGCGCTGCGGTGGAGGTTTTTGAATTTGCTGAAGAGTAGTCTCCAAAGTGCTCAGGTTACTTTCCTTGGAGTCTGTATGAGACGGGGTACCAAATCTATGCAGACTGCTGCAATAAGTACATTAATGAACTGTCTCATCGATGTTTGTCTGAATTAATATGATAATATTAACAATAATATTATTCCTATCAGCTGTCAATCAATGTTATGATGCTGCGATTACCATTCTGTTCAGCTAAACGCCTCACAAACTGATTAAGATCCAAAGCTTTAGTGCGTTTTGATTCAATGCTGGGTACAGCCAAACTGACAGTCTGTCGCCCTTTAGTCCCTCTCTCTTGTCTTTCTCTCCTTTCTTTTCTCTTTTGAAAGCCTGACTTTGTGAGTCGTTGAGACATGGCACACACGTAAGTACTAGCATCCCTGCTCCTAACATGCTCTCACTCTCTGCTAGAAAGTGCCGGTGGTGCTGCAGTTTGGAGGCACGACCAAACCATTACATGTAAATAGAAGGGGGTGTACAGAGGCTTTGGATTATTAACTTTTGGAAGAAAATAAGTTAAATGAATTGTAAGTTTAGTGAGTACATTATCAATATAACCTCCTATTAATGTTAATTCTTGATGAATGATGAAAGGTTACTTAAACATTTTTTTCTTAATGTTCTAAAATTGTTTGGGCCCCCGTGGTGAGGGTGTTTGGAATGGCCAATAGGGTGGCCAGGATTCAGCCACCCCCCAGCTCCACCACTGGTTGAAAGGGGGAGACAGAGGGTTTTAGGCTGTATTCAAACTCAGGTGCTTCACATAGGTGTGTAACTCCAGAATAAAGGCTGTCCGCTCTACCAAGTGAGCTATATGTTAGCGCAGACTCATAACATTGCAATGTGACATGCAATAATTAGAGGAAATTGAATTGATCATGGTGTCATTTTTTAAAGAGGATTCATACCAAAGGGATTTTTTTATCTTGTCAATAGAAGTATGTCGTTTGTAGGACGGGATAGATATTTTCACATGTTTTGTCTTTTCCAAATATTGCACTTTCTGCTTAATCCAATTTTGATAACATGTGAATTATTGTGCAGCCCTATGTCCTCACTGAAGACTTGATTGTAACGGGCTAGATATTTTATTAGATGAAGAATTATACTCTTGTAGGTCACTTTACATTTCTTTCATTGTTTTTTCAGTTTTATTCAACAATGATGATTTGTCGCATATATATATATTTACAGCTGTCTAACCATAAGTGTCAGACATTCTTTTCTGCTTAATCTGTTATCTTTTCAAGCATTTTTAAAAGAAGTCGGTCTAAATTAAAATGTATTTACCAATAAACAATGCATTTTACAATATGTTTTGCATGTTTCTTTTCTCTGCTGGAACTGCTACCTCCGCGACCCGACCACGGATAAGCGGGAGAAGATGGATGGATGTTTCTTTATCACAGTTTTGTTGAATTAATAATAACATGCATTCTTAAATTGTGACATATCAAGCATAGACTGGATTCTGTTAAATGTCCACTTTAATCTTTATTCTCTGGTTTATATACTCGGTGTCATGGCCTCACACAAGCTAATGAGAAGCACATCATTTATATAGTATAATCTGCTAATTAAATATCATTTCCAGCTTTATTTCTCCCATTCCACCTTGTTACAAAGCTGTGTGTTTACCAAACTAATGATGTACAGTGTGTATATCCAGAGACCCATTAGACCTGAAAATAAGAATCTGCAGAATTAATAAATCCCTCTGACTGATTTAAAGCAGAAACTCCCAGCACGTCCATTGTTGGTAACCGTGGCCGCAGTGTGATCGACACACAAACCCTTTCAGTGTTTATCTGTAACCATGCTTCGGCACGCTACTGAGTTAATTCTCAACCAATGTTGCCTGGGAGGTAATAACAAAAAGGGCGGTATGGACAAAGGCTCTCTGAATAACAGTCAAACTCAACAGTAAGTCTTGAGGTTGCCATAGACAACAAAGGTACCTTAGCCCACAACACTCACACAGGTCTTAAGGTTTCGACCGTTTCTTCAACACTACACGACTACTCCGGCACACTGTAGTCGTTTTTTCTTGCCAAACCATGGGTTGCAACACGAGCCGGGGGGGCACTACAGTGGTGGACCCTTCTGAAAAGCCAGAGGAGAGGCCAAAGACTTCCACTTCCACCAAAGAAGAAGCCACAACGGAAACGAATGGGAATACAGACCAGGACAAGGATGAAGAACTGGACGATGCAAGCTGATTGCTATCTTTACAACTCATCCTTCACTCTACTCAAAGTAAGAAATAAAAAGGTTGGCTCCTTCCTTTTTATACAATTCACATTAAAATGTCTCCTCATTTTACTTATCAGCCGACTTTGACCTTTCATTGTTTTGCAATTCTTTCAAAGGAACGAGATTACGGTACCGTGCCATAAAGAGAGCAATTTATGACCATCGCATTGGGGTCACTTTGATACAATCACCTCTGTAACTTGACCGCCATGTCTCTGAGGCTATCTGACATGACAAATGGGCTGTGGTGGTGACTGAGATGGTCTGTGTGTGTGTGTGTCGCTGTGTGTACAGATTGTCCTGTCCGGGGTGAAGGAGGGCCTGTCAGCTGGAGGAGGCGACGCTGCACTACTGTCCATCAACCTGTGTGTCAACTGGGCCAGCAACACACACTGAAACACACACCAGAAGAATTCTAGCTATGTTTATACTCGAGAAAATGTTTTTGTGTTGAATACACCGATTCCAATATTGTGTTCTGTACCTGTGTTGCCTTTATATTCTTTTCAAGCCTCTGTTTAGATATTTTTACGGCCCTCTAGGGTGTTTTCTTTCCTTTGTTTGTTTCCACAGCCGTTATATATGTTCATCCTCTGATGCGCTCACACACCTCTGGTCAGAGCTGATAGTTACAACACACTCTTTCAAACGCTTCCAATTGTGCTGCAGGCTAAAACAGCAACCCTTTAAGATACTCAGCTTATGCTTCAGCTGTGGGTACCTTGCAGCTCAGACACAGTCACAGATAGTGAGTGCTTTACACAGAAAAATAGGAAATGCTGCCAAGAGTTGGGTTTAAAAGAAATGGTACAAGTATGTTATGGTTTTTGCCACCAGAGGGCACGGGCGAGCACTGATGCAGTTCCGTGTGCCGCCACCAGGGAGCAGAAGTGATCTGTACACGCCGCTGTGAGACATCTGAAGCCGGCTCCATTTGCTGAAGACATTTCATCTGAAATATAGGTTGTAAATGTATTACCAGCCAGTGAATGGAGCTGGAATGGAATAGCCATTTCACAAAGCCATATCAAAAATACCCATCTCAGAGGCAGAGGGAAATTACATGAAAATATTACCATTATACAAATGGAAAGTGTGATTGAATAATGTGCTGGAGAAGATAAATGAAAAGCACTTTGTTGGAAAAACGTGGTACTAAATAGGTTTTTAATTTCAGTCGTGGGATAAAAGAAGCACATTTTTAGCCCATTTCACTGCCAATTGATTCGTGTTTCCACATCTGCAGATAGAGAGGGGGCCTTATCGTCTCATTATCAGTTAATTAATATGCATGCACATATGCCAATTATCTTTCCTCTGCCATTTAGCAGAAATGAGACGTTGATGTTTTAATGGCGCAGGAATGAATAACTCCTCTGTTGCTTTAAAGGCAAGGCAGGCGCATTGATTGACATAGCTGGGAAATGTTAAGAGGGACAATTGAATTAAGAGCAACCTGAAACACTTGATTATTAGATTAATAGCCTCAGCAGCTCAGGCAGTTTCTGCGCCTCTCCAGGAGCTGTTTTTATGAATATATATGTAAAATATATCTACCAATGAGAAACATTTCATTTGAAGGACATGCAGAAAAGCAAGCTATTACTTCCCCCTGTGCCATGACTATTAAAGGGCCCAAGGCTACACCAAGTGAAGCAAACCCGAGATGAAAGT
The DNA here is from genome assembly GCA_943591055.1 of Gobionotothen gibberifrons. Classification (NCBI taxonomy): domain Eukaryota; kingdom Metazoa; phylum Chordata; class Actinopteri; order Perciformes; family Nototheniidae; genus Gobionotothen; species Gobionotothen gibberifrons. Next base: position 514,853 of record CALSBZ010043392.1, on the reverse strand, counting down.
TATATTAATCATTATTCGCTTTACTGTACTGTGCAAGCTGAATTTATGTCCATGAGTCACAGGCCAGTGTTATGTGCCAGTAAAATAGGCGATATTATGGAAGGAAGCACTATTGACATTTTTCATTTCTGCATAAATGCTCCCGGTTGCACATTATGCCCAAGGCTGTTTTTGTCTTTATCAGTGCTCTTTGAGTTCAATGCCATAATGCCATAATGTTGCAGTGATTCTGTATGATCAAAACAAAGAAGGGAGAAAACACAGCTCTTCCGGCTAAATCCAAACCTCGATCCATGACGTTTCCACACATAAAACATCACAGAGGACAAACTCGTGCCACCGGAGGCAGCTGCTTACAGGACTGTGCCAACAAACAAAAAAACTGAAAATGAGAAGGGTAACTAAAAAAAAAACTCTGGGGTGTAATCTCCTCACTCAGTCATAGAGCATTTATGTGAAATGTATAATGGGATGCCACAAATATTCACAAGTAGTGCTCTTATTCGCACCAAGCCTCTCTTTAAAGATGTGTTCTTCACAGGGTCTCTTTTGTGAATATATGATCAGAGGCACGGCAGCCGCGCTCTTTAATCTTACACTGGCCTTGAAGAATGTCACTGATTCCAACCACCACCACCCCTCCTCCACCCCCCCATCACCACAACTGCAGGCTACAGACATAATCATATTCACACTGCGGTGCAGAAATGCATCTGTGGTTGTTTAGAGACGCATTGGTTGCTTTATTACGAGTTCAAATGATATATATATATTCATAAAAACTTGTCCCAAAGTGTAATTTAGGACTGGTTTATGAACAGTTAACTGAACACAAATAGAAAAAGACTCGTTCAATGAGCTACACACTTTAAGATATGTGTTGTTGACCTCTCGCTGACACTGGGTTTCAGTGTCAGGGCAATTTGCACTCACACATCTCTCCGTTGCGAGATACAATGCAGACTGGGTGCTTTAGTTGTAGTAGTTTAATAATATGATTTCGTTTTTCATGTCTGGAACAGAACAATTTTGCATGATAAACCTGTTCACTGCGTTTTGACCTTCTGTTTTTCTGCAGGGTTAACTATCCTCTCCAGCTTTGAAACAGAAAGAAAAGGAAGTAGGAAATGCTCAGCCGTCTAACAGCGTAATGACATGGTCTACTAGACATGATCGGCACAATGTCATATAATCATAATCACTAAGTAATGATAGAGCACATTGATTTAAACAAACACCGAAGGTTTCAAGAGAAGTACCACGCTACCGGAATCTACTTCCCGTTTTACAGCAACAAGGGAATGATGTGAAATATCTGCATATGTGGCTTTCTAATCTATACAGTATGTCAAATGTATAAGGTACACTGACAATGCAATTGTAAAATGTAATGCAATACATCAGCCCCAACACAACAGCTATCTTTATCCATGCTCAACGTGCACGGTTTTTGTGGACATTGTAGGAAATGTGTACATTTTATTGAGGAGTTTATGGGCGGAGCTGTGCTGGACTGTGTTCTTATAGTAGCATATGCTGCAATCATAAAACATACATTAATTGACCCCTTTTAGTTTTTGAAGTAAAACCGTAACATTATAGGCATCATAAAAGATATTACGACATAACAGTGCATTACTAGCATTAGATTTTCAAGTGTTTTCTTTTTGAAAAGAATGTAAGTAATACTCATAAAGTGATCCTAGTATTGAAAAGTTATTTTTCATCATAGAAACATCAAGTTAAAGGAAGAAACAGTAAAGTAGTACCGCTAGTTTTAAGCTAGTTAACACCATACTGTAGCCTTGCCCCAAATAATGGCTTTCAAAAAACATAACATCTGATGTCTGTGATGCATTTTAACCGTGTATTTCCAAATACAATAGGCTGTGCGAGCCCGTAAGAAGATTCAACTTATTGTCATGACGTAGTACAGGTATTTTGTAACAAAATGGTTTCTCTGCATTTGACCCATCCTAGTGTTAGGAGCAGTGGGCTGCCATTATGTACGGCGCCCGGGGAGCAGTGTAGGGAACGGTGCCTTGCTCAGGGACACCTCGGTAGCACTTGGTCTTTCCGGGATTTGAACTGGTTCCAGTTGCCAATCCAAGTCCCTATGGACTTCGCCACCAAGCAACTTTAATTTGTGTTTACTAAAGCCTGATAGCAACTGGACATTAAGAGACCAGCGTAGATCATTGGAGAGTAACTGAATGATTTCAACAATTCATCTTGTGTCTTTTGAAATGTGTTTTTGTGTTTGACTGAGTCACTGCCTTTCTGCTCAGAAAGAAAAAGTCATCTTGTCATTTGAAGAGAAAAGTCAAAAATGAAAAGCACCGGTGAATCATCCTTGTATAATGTGGTCAATTAGACTCTCCTTTTAATGGACGAGCGCACAAAGGTTGTTTTTGTGGACTAGAGTATTCTTGTGATTTGCGGCGCTGCTTAATGGAGCACACATCCAAAAAGGTAATCTTTCTGAACAATGTGGAAAATGTCCCCGGCTCAAAGCTGCTCACAATCCATCCACCCACTGCTCCTAAAAGGATTCGCTCAAAGTCGACTCGAATGAACACAGAGACTGAAATATCTTACCATTACGTTTTTTGTCAAATGTCATAGCAATGAAAATTCTGTAGGACACTGCAAATAGATTATAAATGAGTGGAAACCCCTATAAAGTCCTGAAGGCAAATAAGATTTAGCTGAAGATAAAGGTCAGGGCGCTGAAGGAGAGATACGGCGAGGCATGTGGACGAGGATGACTTGATTATCCTGGATGGGAGCACAAAGAGACATGTCCTTTTGCAACGGGGTTACAAGAAATACCATCTTATAATAACAGGAGCAAAAGTGCCAGCTATAAAAGTGGATTCATTTAAAAAGCACTAGATGATGTATAAACCAAACTCCTATGCGAACGTTGTTAACGTATACAAATGCTTCTTTAAATTATAGATAAGCATTGGAGGAGTTAATCCAGTTTGCAGTGTTTCTGTATGTGTTTCAAATAGAGAAGAGACTCTGCCAAGTCATTACGCTATGTAAAACTCAATGCAGTACAACACAAGAGTTTGCCAAAAGCCTTCAGTATGAGTGTGTGTGTTAACGAATGTGTGTGTGCATGGTGCGCACATGTAGAGCCTTTCAAAGAAAATGGGGGGGAATAGGAAATTGTACTCTAAATGTCATTCATTCAGCTCGGATGTCGAGGTGACCTTCATCAGAATCAGCTCTTCCTATTGTGAGCGTGGACGGGAGGGCTGTGTAAAATATCAAATTTGATAAGAAAATACAAATTGGTGTGAAAGCAAACGTGTGATGGTAGCCGCGGTCAGTACGAGTCCAGATCTCCTGTCTTTCATTAGGTGCTGTTGCTTTGTTTTAATAGATAACCTTTGTGAATACAGGGAACATCCATACACTATATATTATGTTTAGTTTGATCAGGTAGCATGTTACAGGTAGACGGATCACCATAACGCAGAGAAGGCTTGTATCGTCAACCTCCGATACTGAAAAACACAACAGTGCAATTCCTCAAATGGTCACTTGAGGATGGATCCAAAAGCAGGTCAAGCTTTATAGACCCATGTGTTAAAAACTAAAAACTAAAATGACAGCTACAAAACATATCTGGTCTCCATACTGTAGATCATCAGTGGTGTTGTTGTATATTCTCACCTGTTTAAATTTAATAAGGTTTAAAGTAAAGCATAAATAAAGGGTGTTGCTGCTTTAAATTACATGCGAGTGGCATTTTAGGTTGCCGGAATAATTTTTTTTTTTTCACTTCTATTGTCATCACATAGTACAGGTATTTTGTAACAAAATTGTTTCTCTGCATTTGACCCATCCTAGTGTTAGGAGCAGTGGGCTGCCATTATGAACGGCGCCAGGGGAGCAGTGTAGGGAGCGGTGCCTTGCTCAGGGACACCTCGGTAGCACTTGGTCTTGCTGGGACTTGAACTGGTGACCAAGCCAAGTCCCTATGGACTTCGCCACCACTGCCCAATTTAGGATTAACCAAGTTGGCGATGGTCAGTCACCAGCTTTGAGCTTCACAACCGTTTTTCAGTAACCTGTGGGAGACAATGTCTATATTTTATACAGCCTTTGGATTCGACACTTCACTAGACAGCTAACAGCAAATTATAGTTTAGCATCTTTAATGGCAAGCCTTTCATTCTTAAAATGTGTCAACATACTAAAGCAGTGTAAACATATCTTTTTTAAGATCTTTGACCAATTCAATATATGGTTATCTTCTCCAATGTAAGCTAGCATGACTAGCGTAGCACTTACATTAGCAGTAAAAGCCATGTTCCTTTGTGGAACATCTACTGGAACAAAGATGCTAATATACCAAAGTCAGTAACTAACGTGTCTCTGTCCTGAAGTGAAAATAAAATGTTTTCCAGCAAAACAAGTGACCCCAAGTTAGCCTTTTGGTGTTGTGTGTTGACTCCCATGTCCCAGTGAAACACATTGTTTTAAAATGACTATATTAATTAAGGAATTATTCTGCCATAGTTTAATTTCTATAGGTGGCGTGCTACCCATCCGTAGCAGTAACTAAGGCGGGCAGGGCCTAACATCTGCTTCCTGCTGATTGGACATTAAGAACGTCCTTGAAAAATGTTGGCTACCATCTACTAAGTGTTGTGAAAAAATCCAAATCTAACAACAAGAAAATATGTCTTTGTGCAACATACAGTATCATCATATTTGTTCTAAGTACACCAGACATCACGAAGAACGTCAAACAAATATGTACATTTGAATTGATGTAGCTTACTTCTTCTGTTTGCTTTGTGTGCTCATCATTTAACATTACTCGAAACAAATCCATTAAGATAAGAAAGGCTTATTATTACACGAATTTCCTCCACCAGTTTGCTGGAGCCTTTGTGTTCACCATGACAACAGCCTAATACCCCTGAACATTACTAAGCCATCTGTAGAGGGGTTGCTTAACGCACATCAAATAACAATAATAGTCTGCTAATGGCATTATTGCCCGCTGTGTCATCATGCCATCGTCCTGCACGCCTCGAGGGAAATGAGAAGAATCTGGTTTATTGTTTTAAACTCTGATGGCCTAAATATTAAGATTGTTTTTATGTTTCATTTGAAGGGCTGGTGCTGAATGGATGCCTTTTAGCCAGCATGTTTGTTTGTCTGCAGATTGTTAATAACAAGCTCTCCTCTCTCCATGAAGAATGTGACCTCATCTCTGGGGAAAATAATTAGGATGGCTGTCCAGAGCATACTGAAACCCCCCCCTCTCCCTGGAGCAACACTGCACACAGACGCTCCTCTGTTCCTAATGCTAACCCCGCCTTGATATTTCTGTCTCCACTCTGGTTAAATAATCTTACCGCTGGTGCTAAATCGAACCAAGTTTGTGGCCTGTTAAAGGGCAGCGGCAATTAGAGTAAGATTAGCCAGAAGAGGCGTTTTTTAAGACTGAACGCAAAGGCTGATTTAAAGGCTTCACAAAAACAAAAGCTACACGTCAGGTTCGATCTATCTTCAGCCCATAAACATCTGTCTCATTGTTGCAGCATGCTATTAGTGTCCAATCATAAATAAATACTACAAGCTGGGGAACAACACGTCATGAAGAATAAAACCAGATCCAGGAGAACATTGGTATTAGATCATGTACAAAATAAAAAAATGCTTTGATATTCATAATATATGACATTTTATAGCTAGAACATATTTCCATTATTACACTGCAGATATCATTACGGCTACCAATGAGATATGTGCTGCTGTTTTTCATCTATATTCATGTGTCATTATGTCACATAATTACTGCCCGCAGTGTGTCTGCTCTAGGCCTGTTTAAGTTATTACATATTCATATGAAAACAAAGTGCATGATTACCTTTGATGTAGCTTGTGTAGCTGAACAATTTGTTAGCATGTAAACGCAGGTAAAAGGTTTCCTATAGCGCAAATGATTGGCACACAGCAATAGCACATTTGATGTTGCCTGCTTTCATCTTGCGCCCATTTCCTGATGAGATATACATCTCTGCCTTTTTTGCATACAAGCCAAATGAATCCTAATGGTCATTTGGCGGCTGCGTTAGACTTTTAATTAGCTGGAAAGCCTTTAGCCAAACTACTCTCATCCTTTACCATCCTTCAATCTCTACATGGGAGCTGTTAAGGGAGCCTGTTGTAAACGGTGTAATTGCCAAGGTCCTCAAAGCTATCCTCTGTGAGGCTGTGACACTGATAGGCTGTGTGCTTTGAACAATATAACAGTGAATGTGTGTGTGTGTGTGTAAACTGTCCGTTGGCAAGTGTATGTATATACAAGTACTTTTATGTTGTTGCTAACATGGTTATGTGAACAAAGAAAATTAGCATGTCTGAGTTCCGACACACAGCAGTGACTGATGATATTATCACCCATTAATGTTAATGTTTAATGGCTTTAATGAGCAGTTTAATGATATCATCAGGCTTTTTGAGCAGACTTGGCTGTGCATGTGCATTTGTGTATGAAAATTGTTTGTGTCACGGTGTCTCGGTTTCTGGACGTCCACCAATTGTTCACTCCAGTGACTGCTAAATCTTTGTGTTTGTGTGTGTGTGTGTGTGTGCAGGACGTCCCTGAGTGAGTGTGTGTGTGTGTGTGTGTGTGTGTGTGTGTGTGTGTGTGTGTGTGTGTGTGTGTGTGTGTGTGTGTGTGTGTGTGTGTG
>CALSBZ010043392.1:489146-508118 GCA_943591055.1 Gobionotothen gibberifrons | reverse complement strand
GTGTGTGTGTGTGTGTGTGTGTGTGTGTGTGTGTGTGTGTGTGTGTGCAGGACGTCCATGAGAGTGTGTGTATGTGTAGCATCTGTTGGCTGAGTGGGGCAGTGTGTGTCGGCGCTCAGGTGCAGCTGCTCTTGTCTCCTGTTGCTGTGATCTCTGAGCTGAGAGGCATTATTAGCAGCCTGCAGCTCTCATAGCCTTTTCCACTCTAATGACATACCCATCATTAAAATGCTAATTCATACTGTTAAAGGGGCAATTAAAAGGGTAATTAAAAAGGCTTTGTTCCACCAGTCTACCTGCCTGAACAGTCTGACCATTGCTGGTCCTCTTTTGATCTTTACTATTTCAATAATGCCCGAGGTTTAATCCCCTTATCCGGGTTCAACTGGGTGTCACTGGCTACTGGTGGAGGCTCACTGATAACACTGTAAGGACTCAAAATACAAAGCAACTGATGTGGATACAGTTATTGAAATTAAAAAACAGCACGCAATTAAAAATGACTACATTTGCATATTTAGTTTTGCATTTTTTTTACAGGCTTAGAATAGACAAAATACAGAAGTACATCTGAAATGATTACGATGACCTCCAACTGATTTTGACTTACTGTAATTACTATAGTCTAAATATTCGGATTAGTCATTAATTTCAGTGGATTGAGCTTTTTTTCTTTACATTTCTACAACATGGTAAATTATAGTAGAGCCTATCTTGTCACAAACAAAACCTGCACAACAAAGATCAAACATGGAACCTCTTTTTTTGGATCCTGTTCCAAATCATTTCTGGGACGTGGGCTTATTATACAACTCGAATGAGTCATGTAGGAAATCATTTCATCCATCTGTACCATTAGGAGCCAGACATATCGGATTCAAACGGCAGCACAATCATTTTGAGTTGTTTTGATGGATGACTGTGGCAACAAAAGTACATAATTATCCCTGCTTTGCACACAAGCTCTAAACCTGTATGGAGTCTTCTTCATCCTATACACTGTATGTTTTCATGTCATATCAAACACAATGGGCCCTGGTGAATAAGTAGCATGGTCTTATCTATTACACGTAGAGCAGTTCACTGCAGATACAGCCAGTGTTAATGAAAGTTAGCACAGATGGAACCCTCTTAAAATGGGAAATGATGGATTCGCTCCAGCTTGCCGATGCTGCGGGCCCTATTTGGTTTCAGGGCCGGTGAAGTGTCAGTGGTTTAATTTTATAGTGCGTAGTTTTCCCTGATTTCCCCCCGGAACGGAGAGCTGCCGGAGAATGCGGAACATCTGCCGCCACTCAGAGAGCGATACATATAAAAAACCATCATTCCTATCAGTGCTAGTTGCAGCCGAGTCAAGGAAGAGAGCCAACCGACATTAGAATAGCTGCTGCCCTTTCTTTTTTTTTGACCCTGTCTCATGTCTGCTCCTGGGGATTGGCAGTCAGAAACCTATTAAATTATCCTGTGTTGCTACAGCATTTGTAGCATTTCAAATATGACCCCTGAAGCGATGAAAACGTACAGTAGGCTATGAAACACCGTGAAGAAAGAATGCAAACTCTATAGCATGAAGTAATACACTTATCTCATATTAGTGTTTCACATAAAACATGGTTAGATATTATATCACAAGGTACACTCCTAAATGTACTCTCCCTATGATCATGAATAAGAATCAAAACAACTTAATGTGCCCGTAAAAAGAAATGGAAACGCCTTTATCTCCAAATCCCTGGTACGGTTATGTAAGAAAGTTGTTAAATGCTAATACGTTCAAGCTGGAAAAGACTTGAAATGTTGAATATTTCCGAAGCAGATGACTAACCTTATCACCATGTGTCAGAGGAAACTCAGTTCTGCAATTGGTCTAATTCACGTGTTTGTATTTCATTATGATCCATGTATTAGTTAGATGTCTCTGCAGATATCAAAGGTCAAGCTTACGAGGACAATTGTCTGTAAACACTTGAAAATATGTTCAATACAAAGGTTGTGAATCATCACAAACACAATATGTGTTTCTCCTATCGGTAACTGAAAGGAAAACACTTGCATTCAAAGACAGTGTTTTATAATCATGTACAGTCCTTGACATAACTGCACTTGAAGATGCAATTTTATAAAAGCACTTTTCACAAAATACAATAACTGCTTTCATTGTGATTCCATAAACAACTTTAATCATGTATTTTCTGTTGTTGTGCAGCGTTATTGCATCATGATTGTATTTTGTGATAGTGCTGCTTCTTTATTTCTTGTTTACCTGCTGTGTGTTTTCCCACTAAGGGTATGGAGTTGTGCTCCGGAGCAGAATTGGAGTCACTTAGTCTGTCATGTCTGCTTTCATTTCTGGAAAATCAGACAGTGGAGCCTGCAAGTCATTAGATGAGAATGAAGCGATAGACTGTGAAATGTAATGTATACAGAGAGAGGAATGCAAACAATGACCTTCACGAGGGAAAATGTGACTGCGTGGAATATCTTTTCTGCAATATTAAACACACAGCACTTATCTAAGCCCAGGGAAGGAGTTACAAAACATCATTTGGTGGTACTGATAACGTGTTTTCTCCAATAAGAGTCAAATGATTCTGTTTTTATGTTTTGAATTTACAACACATTTACCAGGGGCCATGGTTGATAAACATAAATGTTAATATCCTAAATCTGATGCATTTAACAGTTATATCTATTCCTCTGCACTCGCCAGGCACTTTTTTGAGAGAGGATTTAATTCTATGTATCTAAACTTAATAATTATCTTTAAGAGTGAAATACATCTTAAGTAGCCTACTATGTTTTTTAAATGTTTTAAATTTAACCTTTATTTAACCAGATAAAAAGCATTGAGATAATGCAATGCTGACCTGGCCTTGAAGGCAGCAGCGTTACACAGACATATAAAATACAGAGAACAGTAAACAAAACAAAAAAAAGCAGTCACTACTGTACATTGTGCACATTTGGGAAAGTAAGAAAGGTACTACTTATTACTGCAAGAGAAGCTAGTGGTAAGGACCTCAGACAACTTCAATTTAAAACAGGCCATAGGGACAAGTGCCGTCAGTTTGAGGCGTGATTGAAGGTCATTCCGAGACCAAGGCCCATAATGAAAAAGACTCCTTTTCCCAGCCTCAGTCCGCGCGGCAGGAACCTGGAACCGTATCCAGGCACCTGGAACCGTATCCAGGCACTGGATCTGAGGTTGTAAGAGTCACAAACTGGAGCAAATCTGGCACATATGTAAAGTGGAAGCTTACCTAAAATGGCTTTATACATTAATACAAACCAATGCCGCATCCTACGCATACTAATGGCGCATTTCCACTACAGCGCGGAGCGCGGTTTAAGCGTGCCGTGCCCGTTTTTCGTTGCGTTGTAGGCGTAGTACTGGCTAGCGCAGGCATGGGCAAACTAAGGCCCGCGGGCCATATGCGGCCCATTGGGCTTTTGAATCCGGGCCGCCGAATTTTGGTACAAAATTGTCCAAATTATAGTAAAGACCGCATTCATTTAGCCTTTTTCCTGCAATGCCCGGCATTTCAGTTGATCCCACTAGATGGTGCACTCTAGACACAATTTACCTTTGCTGGATATCCCTTTAGAAAACGGCTTATGCTACAATATGATAGTAACAAGTAGTCAAGATAGTCTGATTAGCTTCGGTTGCTATGCTAACATCACCTGTAGAATGCCAGAGAAACTTTCATAACAGCGTTGTGATGCCAAACAGCTTTCAGACTAAAACACATTCACTTATGGGGATGGGGGATATTTATCAGCTGCTTGTGTGACAGTCAGACAATGAAAACTTTACAGCGGCCGCACTGGTATAAGGTTGGAGAAGTAGTTATGTAATTTAATCTGGCTTCGTATAATTCAAAACTACCTGACGCAGTCCTCTATTGATGTTGTTGTGAGCCGTGTTGCGGAGAAAATCAGCGACGTATAACGCTGTGTGGGTCATAAGAAGGCACGTAAACGGTTACGTCATGACGCAAACGATGACGCAATGACGCAATAATTCACCTTTGAACCTAATTCACCTTTGAACCTGCATCTGTAACAATGAGTGGACCAAAGAAAAGAAAAGTCAACATTGAGTGCCGAGTGTTTAATGAGGAGTGGACAGCTAAATATATATAGAGAGGCGAAGTCCCTCCCCTTCCGACGGAGCTCATGGGACCCCGGTAGCGGAAAAATATACATTGAAGTCAATGGAGAGATAAACGTTATCTTTTGATCCCGTTTGAATTGTGCCACGAATTACACATATGATGTTTGTCAATCTTAAACAATCCTTTCCATGTAAAAAAAAGTCACAGTTTGTCGTAAAACTGTTGAAATATAAGACTATGAAAAATACGCAACTAGAAAGACTACAAATCCCAGAGTCGCGTAAGTGATGTCACCATTGTTTTCCTCCACTAAGAGAGAGCTCAAATCAGCGCCATATAGATAATATAAGATAAGATAACTTTAACAAGATGCCTGTGTGCTTAGTACCAGGTTGTTATCATACCAGCAATGGGTCTTGCTCGTTCTTTCGCTTCCCGTCTGATGAAAGGAACAGGAGTGGCTGGATCAAGTTAGCTACCTAGCTAGTAGCTAGCACGTTAGTTAGCATTACAGCCTTGTCATTTTTATTAGCCTTAACACTAAGTAACATCAAGTAACCCAACATGTTAAACAGTAAGTAAGTGTAGTAGTCATATTTCGTGTACTTTGAAGAGTACTGTCACACCTGTGTGATCATTCGTGCAATAGATACACAGAAGTCCGTTTTTGCGTGCATATGATACGCTGATATTGCACCTCAAACATTAAAACAAAGAGCTCTGTGGCTTCAGGCTTGATCGCCGTTCCAATGACAGTTTTAATGTTTGTGGTGCAATAAACGACACAGCAGCTTATTGGGTTATGGTTAGGGTTAGGGTTAAATAAATGTCAAAGATATGTAGAAAATAAACGCATTTAAGATACGTTCACAACAAGCGTAATGCGGAAGAAAATTGTAGAAAAAAACCGTATTTGACATGCGTTCATAACAAACGTAACGTGGGCGTATCATATGCACGCAAAAACGGACTTCTGCGTATCTATTGCACGACTTTGCAAAGTCGTGTCATTTGTACGCAGACTGAAGAGAGTGGGCTGGATCATTCTATAATACACCATTTAAGCCCGGGGGAGAAATGCTAACGCTAGCTATAGCATCTACGATATTTTCTACGTCATGCTATCTGCACAAATGGTTGACATTAAACATTAAAAAGACCAGGCAGTTCAGAGAGAATCAGAGGAAGGCAGGCAGGCAGGGAGCTTTGCATGACATTCTTCTGGACGTGTTTCATTGTGGTGATAGTGAGCGTAGTCAATCCTTTTGTTGACAAGACAGAACAACACACGTCACCAAGATGGCCGTCACTACTGCTAGACCAGAGATGTAGTTCATTCAGCGTTTCACAAAAAAAAATGTGTTACTATTTTTTTTGTTTTGACTTGCAAAATTATCTTTTAAATTGACAAACATCATATGTGTGGCACAATTCAAACGGGATCAAAAGATAACGTTTATCTCTCCATTGACTTCAATGTATATTTTTCCGCTTCCAGGGTCCCATGAGCTCCGTCGGAAGGGGAGGGACTTCGCCTCTCTATATGTTCCGACCGTCCACACTCACAACAACGGCCTATACAGACATAAATAAACCAGCGACTGTATTCGCCATGACACAGACAGTCTGTGGTTTGTACTTGTTTAACTTTTGTCTAGTTTCTGAACAGATATGAGGAGCTGTGAGCTCTGAGTGCTAACAGCTAACGGCTGTGGTTCGCATTGAAGATGATGTCACGGCTCCAATAATATAACCTACAAACTGTATCCAGTTCTAATTTTAATCAGTTATGATTATAATATTTAAAAAGTCTGTATTAACAATTTGTTGAATGATTACATGTATGGAAAAGGACTTTCACAGAGAATTATTACCCGATTCTGCGGTTCCCTTCAGCTCTATTTCAGCGTCTTTCAACTCATCGTTCTGGTTTTACGGCCTGCATCTCTACTGTTTAGGCTACATCTCATAGCTCTGAGCTCTCATCATAATTATTATCTTAATTTACAAAAAGCCCTGCACCAAACAACAGAAGGATAATGCAAGCGACTGCTGCCAGTAGGCTAAGTGCCAATCAAATGTAGTATTGTCGGTTTGACTGTTTATCTAACGAAAGATTGCAAAAGACGATGTTGCTTCCTGAATAGCATTTTTAACATGATTGAAGAATAGGGGTAAAGACATACCAGCGCTGATAACCAACACCTGTCTACAACCAGTAAACATATTTTATATGAGTAAGAAATTAAGTGAAATATAGTGCAACGGTCGAGTTGGGTTACATGTCTAAAGTAGAAATGAATACATCTACAGAGATGTCTTTGTGGTTTGATAGTTGAAGGTTTGCAGGCATGTACAGGTTAATACAACACAGACTAAATGAAGGCAGTAAAACAGTAAAGGCAGTGAGTAAACAATGTGCTTCTCGTTGCCTTGAGAGCCGCTACCTCTGGGAAATGTTTGCATAAATAAAATCCAATCTCTCTCTGCCAGACTTCTCTTTTACTTTCCTGTCTTCTTCTGTACTGTCAGTTTGTTTTCTTGGTAACCTTTATATCTCGCTTAAAGCAAGCCCGCGAGCCTGTCTGTTTGTCTGATCATCAATTTCAGTTTTTTTTCCAGCCAGGTCTGTTTGGCTCGCAGTACAGCTGGACCTCATCTCTGACTCATACTTAGCCAAACGCTGTGCCCGGTGGAATCATGGGATATTTGAGACACTGTTGCCATACTTGACGCTGCTAACCCCCTCCCTGGCTCGAGGGTTCTGGACAAATGTAATCTGGACCACATTGTCCCCATTCGTTAAAGAAATGTATATGAAGTCCAGAGATGCATTTGCAAATGTCAAATTGGTCACGGTGCAGATTGGGAGATGAAAAGACAAAACAAATAGACAGCTGCTTCCAATTATGGTTTTACTAGGCGCTGATGGGCCAGTAATTACAGGATTAGAGACGTGTAACTGCACACAGCTTTGGGTGCTGCTCTCCAAGTTTGGAGAAGCGGAGAGACTAGTGCATGGCCAAAGCCTTCAACAGTTTAAACAGTGATGTTTGCACATTACAGCAGACAAGTACGTCATTCTTTGTGTCTGTTGGCCAGAGATCTGCTGAGGCTGCGGCTGTGACATTTGAGGGTTATCTCTCAGTCCATGCAGTGTTGGGGAGCTGCTATAAAAGCTTTGAAAGCTACCAATTACTTCCCAGTGGAACAATATGTACTTAAGAAAAGCTATGGACTCGTGTAGTTTGGATAACTAAATATATTTCGTAGTTCAAAGTACTTTTTCTTTTGATTGTTAGATTGACGATTAACATGTGATATGAAAATCTAACAAATATAATACATAATTATGTCACATGCAAGCAAAACAATCCATGCAATTTAGTTTATTTCAAATGGGCCCAGTAACATATACAGTATTTAGACCATTTGACAAAAAAAAATTGGTTTGTTGTCTGAATTTATTCAATCGAATTTGATATATGACTATACATTTTCTTAGATTGGGATTTCATAATATCTTACGTGTTGTCTTTTCCTGGTTTGAAAGTGTGCATTATGTTATATTGATGTAATTTCTGAATGTACTTGCTTGTTATATTTGGGCTATTATTTGCCACTTAAGAATGAATACAAATAACTAAAGATTACTAATCAAAAACCACATTTTGCAAAGTATCAATCATCGCCTTTTACAATATCGTCATTGAGGTATTTGGTCAAAAATATCCTGATATACGATTTTCCACAGATCTCTGAACAATTCTTACACATTTAAGACTGTATGAAAAGCTTGAACACTTGTTTGCCTGACAAATGCATTGAATTCATATTACAACAATTAAAGAACTACATCCTCATTTCATTTACTGCCCAAGTAAGCAGGATCGAGTTGTGGCTACAATGACGGCCTCATAACGCAGTCACAGACTGGGAGCTTTAAAAATGACACATATTTTTCCCTGAGGTCCTTATGGATAAGAGGAATGACCAGAGCTTTGGACAGGCCGGCCCGAGGTGTCTTAATAAATTGTGGACAGAGGGGACTGAGATGTCTGCAGGGCTCTTCTGCTTTAATGGGGACTGGTGTGTGTCAGCAGAGCTACATCTGGAGCCGTTTGACTGCCCAGTGTCATGGGAAGTTAACAATGGAGGACGCTAGATATGGGGAAGAATAGGGCCGATCACCATTGTGTTCAATTTCACATATTATGTCTCTGTTCAATGTTTCTGTCTGTTATGTACTGTTATGTGTTATGTACTGTTGTGTATTCCCACTGTACATTTTATATTTATATTCAATTTAATATTGAATAATCCACTTCTTGCACAATAATATATTTGTTACTGGAAATGTATTTCCACACTTTTTAATGCTTTTTTATTTCTATTTCTGAAATATTTTGGACTGTTTATTTCTTGTGTCTTAATTTCTCTCATGTATATTGCCTTGTTTTTGATGCTGCTGCAACGCAAACATTTCCCAAATTGGGGATTAAAGTACTAATCTATCTATCTATCTATCTATCTATCTATCTATCTATCTATCCATCCGTCTATCTATCTATCTATCTATCTATCTATCTGTCTGTCTGTCTGTCTGTCTATCTATCTATCTATCTATCTATCTATCTATCTATCTATCTATCTATCTATCTATCTATCTATCTATCTATCCATCCATCTATCTATCTATCTGTCTGTCTGTCTGTCTATCTATCTATCTATCTATCTATCTATCTATCTATCTATCTATCTATCTATCTATCTATCTATCTATCTATCTATCTATCTATCTCTATGACTGTTCCCACATGTGATAATTTAGAGCTAACGTTAACCTGAATATCATATAGTAAATCAAAAGAAAACAAAGAAAAAAACGGTATTTGAAAAAGTTATTTGATGTCAGCCCACTGACACTTTAACAATCTACTTTAACATCTTCACAAGTGTCAATATTCCAGCCTGTCCTCCCACAAAAAACGACCAAATAGGTTGATTGTTCAGCAGCTTATTACGACCCATAGTCACGTTTTAAAGTGTATCACCTCTAGTGGCCGTGTAAGAAACAACATGCTCCCGTTCATTGCAAATGCTCCGGAGGCTCGTTTATTCACAAATAACCCTCTCTGGAAAATCCTAAATTGTGGAATAGTTTTGCCATTAAGATGCTTTTTGATTAGATTTCTAGCATGAAGTGTATATTGTACTTTTAGAATCTACGTCCAGTGGATTTGTAGGATCTATAGTTTGATAGATGATTTGATGTCTCGCCAGGAGAACGTGTTACGTCCTTACGCAGCGTCCATGTAAAGTTGGCGTCAACCCTAATGGGGTGAAAACAGTATTTCCGGTCTCGAAGTTTTCATAATAAAACCGGATATATTCCCCTCACTGTCAAATGATTACACAGTGATATCTGCATTACTCATCCACTAAAAAACATCAGTTTATCTTTGTTAATTACACAATATTGATTGGTTTGAATTGTGTACAATGCTTTTGTGTTTTTAACCTTCGATTTGGAGAAACAAATAGTTTTTTCGGAGTTTAGACACTACAGAGTTTCCGAAGACACTACACTACCCAGAATCCTCAGCTATCGTTTGGGACTACAACATCCGCTTTGCTTTACAAACCCCATGATTAGTCCTCAAGCTCTGTGATTGGATGTTGGAGTGGCAGTGCGACAAGGTTACGCTGAGCGTCAACAGCTCTTTGAAATGGAATGTAACCACGGCAGACTATCCAAAACTGGACTTGAACGGATCCAGCACAGCCCCCCCCCCAGAACTACACATGCTGGCTATTGTGTGTTTCGCAACATGTTCTATGGCACGTCTCTACTGGGAATTGTAGTTTTGAAAGACGTTTTCGTATTTCCCATAATTAGAAGTTGCCAGTATTAAACTGTGTACACCCTGGAGGTTTAGGGGATACGAAACACATTGGTGTTATCAAATTTAAAACCATATAATTAATACATGGGTGAATTAATATACCCACATGACAGCTAAGGTCAGAAGAGCTTTATTTAACGGCTGGTCTTATGTCTGTGACCCCTCCTGTTGTTCATTGATAAGCCTGAAACATGCACTCGTTAAGGTTCAGAGGCACATTTTGCAAATATGGCAGTAGCCATCGATCATCTTAAGATAAGATAAGATATACTTTATTGATCCCAAGTTGGGAAATGTTTTTGTTACAGCAGCATGTACTACTTTGTTCTACTCCACTACAATTCAGAGGTTAACCTGGTATTTTTACTCCACTACATGTATTTGAGTTACTTTGCAGATTCTGATTAATGATGTGAAATATAAACAACCCTTAAATCAGACTTTAGTTACACCTGAGTCAAATTCAGGGAAGGTGAGTGTCAAGTACTTTGTCAGACTTGATACCCCCAAAGTTGTGTTGTTATTCAAAAGAAGACCTTAACTTAAAGTATTTTTTAATGTTTAAATAAAGCCTTATTAGTTTGTCTGTTTTGCATATCCTCCTGTTAATATCTTTGGACGTCCTGCACTAAACTGTTTTATTGTAGAGATCACTACAGTATCTTCTTGATATTTTCTATTCTATATTTCTATCATGCCTTCTACTTTCCCCCTATTTTGTATGTAGGCTACTCTTAATATTTAAATGTTTTCATCAAATATAACTTATTCAACAACTACATTCAATAACGTGCTTTAACCACTAGGCGGTGCGGGTTAAAAAACCAGCGGTCTAGTTAATAAAACATAATAATATGAAACATAATATTACTATTAACTTTATTGTGAAATTAAAACAGAACGGTAAAGAAAAATACAGTTTCAGTCTCTCGATTTGAAGCTTATGCATTGTACCATGAACCTGTATAGACATGTAACAGTCAACTGCATGAGGAGTTGGAAAGGCAGTTTCTGAAGATGTTACAAATAACACACAGCATACAATGCCATAATAACTTTGTATTACTAGTGTAGGACACTTATGTATGTATACCATCTGAAGATTTACCATCTTTATGTTTTCACATAATTGTACAGGATATTGCTATAATATTTCACATATTGTAGTTCTATAGAAATATTATAGCTGATAATTTATATATATATATAATGTAATATATCAGATATTAATGTGTATACACATTAATATCTGATTTATAAAACATCACAGACAGAAAGGTATATCCGTCATTTAATCGTAAGCTATTGAAATTCTGATTCCATAGATGTGTCTCCCATCACCCAAAACCCCTGACTATTCTCTCAACTCAGTATTTACATTCTTATATTCAAAGAAAATCAGTAATATCTTTAAAAACTACAATTCCCTTTCTATCAGCTGTGCACCGTTATGGTGAAAATATAACCTATCTACTAATTGGATCAAATATAAAAGTCAGCCGAATTAGTATTGATACTAAAAGGAGACGTATTGTGTGAAAAGAAATGGAAGATGTTGTTTAATTGCTGATATATTTATGATCCACGTCATGTATTCAGTTTTGGCGGCATTTCTTCCAGTTTGTCCAGAAGTCTTCTCTGCAGGGCTCTATAAATAGAGAACTACGGCAGATATGTAATATTTAATGCAGCCGAACCGTGTATTACAATGCCGTTATGTGATGACTTCCAAAGAGAAAAGCAAGCACACTCGGATTAAAGTATTATTATTTTAAATGTTTTCGGATTTCATATTGCATAAACACCATATCCCGACGTGCATTGCGGCTAAAACATCCAATCACCGAGCTTCAAGTTCGATGTTTTAGCCTATCAAAACCTCTGAAAAAAGAAATGTGTCTCTCAGAATCGAAAGGGAAAAACCTATGGGAAAAACACAAAAGCATTGTACACAATTTAAACGAAGTCATGTTGTGTAATTACATTTAAAGGATAAACTGATGTTTTTAGTGGATGAGTACTGCAGATATAGCTTTAAAATCAATTGACAGTGAGGGGAATACGGTTTTATTATGAAAACTTCGAGACCGGAAATACTGTTTTCACCCCGTGAGGGTTGACGCTAACTTTACATGGACGCTCCCGTTACACATTCTCCTGGCGAGACCTCAAATCATCTTCGTAATATCTATCAAACTACAGATCCTACACATCCACTGCACGTGGATTCTGAAAGTACAATATACACTTCTCGCTAGAAATCTAATCAAAGAGCATTGAATGGCCAAACTATCTTACAATTTAGGATTTTCCAGAGAGGGTTATTTGTGAATATACAACCCTCTGGAGCATTTGCAATCAACGGGAGCACTAGAGGTCGAAAACGTGATTATAGGTCGTAATAAGCGCTTGAACAATCGACCTATTTGGTCGTATGAGTTGGAGGACTTGTTGCAGCATTCTTTACAGTACATTAACTGCCATCTCTTGAGCTATATCTCTCTACATGTTATGTTCTTTTTATGCTTTGTACTGAGAACCAGTGCTCTGACAGTATTGCACCAAACTATTATATCTTAAAAAGCACTGCATTAATGTTTTTAATACAGGTTTATTGCACATTTTTATTCTTTTATTATATATTTATGTTCCTTGTCTATATTTCTGATACACGCAACAATACACCAAGGCAAATTCCTCAAAAACCATACAGGACTTGACATTAAACCGGAATTATATCATCATTTAAATCTGTCTTTCTCTTTTACGCAAACATGGCATTTGCTGATTTAATTCTCTCAAGTTTAGGCATTTTATCTTAATATTTTATTAAAGGTTGGACATAATCAAGATGTCACTTGTGTCACTGCGAGCTCCGACAGGCCTTTTTCCTCTGTACATTCAGCTCATTCAATAACAAACATTGACATGTGTTGCAGCTAATTACTAACTGATCTGTAGGAATGCACTTTTGTAGCAATGTGTCCATATGTGCATTTCATAATATGAAATGCACATATAGACACATTACTACTTTTTTACGACTCAAAACAAAGACCCCTTCTTAGTCACCACGAGGTGGGACTTTTCTGTCATCATAATTTATAACAAAACATTACCGTATAGAAGAAGATTCCCTGGTGAACAGACACAAAATGATTGCAAAAAAAAGAATAAAGACCAAGCGATATGTCAATTAATATATATGCTTATATAGCCTACAATATTCAACAAACATTGACATTTGTTGCAGCTAATTACTAAGTGATCTGTAGGAATGCACTTGTGTATTATTGTGTCCATATGTGCATTTCAGCAGGCATTGAGCAGACAAGACAGTAAGGAAACAAACAGATCTGCAGCCTTCTGGAGGCCCCAGGCGGAGCTCTGTGGCCCCCGGGACCCCGCTCCATGTTGTCCCCCCGGATCACGTCAGGGAGACTCCTCCTGTGCCGCAGCTCAGCCTCCCTCACACGAAGAGCTGCTGGGTAGCATATGCTGCTTGTGACACACGGTCACACACACTGACACATTTGTGCATGGCGATGCGATTATACAAACAGCAACCCCCCAACCCCTAAAACCACACACACATTGTGCCAGTCTCTAAACCCCTTTGAAATAAACACTCACACATATAGTTGCAGTGTTTCCCATTAACAATCGTGTTTCTTCTGTCCTCGTTGCTGCGGCAATATCGGCAAACCTCCCATCCCAACTAAAAACTCAAAACAAAGACCCCTTCTCAGTCACCATGTCATCATAATTTATAACAAAACAATCCATTAGAGAACAAGATCCCCTGTATTACGATTTTCTTAGTTTGCTTTCCTCTCTTAAGAGCTAAACATGTGGTGAACAGAAACAAATGATTGCAAGAAAATGAATAAACACCAAGCGATGTGCAAACGAATATACTGTATATGCTTATATGTACGATATTCAAATTCAATTCAAAGTCTTTACTGTCAAATGCACAGTAGCTTACGTAAGTCCCAGGCTCCTCCAACAATGCAACACAAATATATATAAGACATAAAACAATAAAGCAAATACAAGTGGGTAGCCTGAACGTTTGTGTGGGGAGTAAGTGGGTAAGAGGAAGTACAGAGTAATATATTTGTATATGTATACAACCAATGTGTTCACTATTCAATTATCTGAGCACAAAATGATTAACCTTACATTGTTTACAGGAGGACACATTGTCATCTCTTAATTCTGCTCTCAAAATGCGTACAATTGGTGGATTTTCCCTTTAAAATGTCTAAATTGTAACCTCTTCTGCTAGGGAACATTGTTAAAAAATCCTGTGTGAATGACTGTCCTTGCATGCATGCACACTGAGAGTAAATGCCCTGTTACCAACCTGCACACACTCTCTCACACAGACCAGAGACTCGCTCACCCACATCTAGATCTCCTGTTAAAGCAATCACATAGTCTCCACTGCAGAGGCCACAATACCATAGCAACCAGCTGGATTACTTCCAGTATAATACGTATTAGATTTGATGGAGTCAAAGCGCTGGCCGCAATCTAATTAAAGCTAATGTGTTTATATTTGTGTTGTGTGCTGCTGATTGCAGTCTCTGTGGACCGCAGACATGATGAGGCGCTCTTTGGCCGCTCAGACCTTCCCTGTAATTGAGGCCGCTGAGTTAGCTCGCTCTGATTGGTTGGCTTTTGGTTTCTTCTTGTAAAACAGATGCTGTGTAAATATATATAAGCCTGTGTCCACCAGGCGTGTTTTTGATCCAGTATTTGACGTGCATATGTTGGAGCCGACATGGGGTCATTGTGTTCAGCTGCAGTGTGTCCAGTAGGCTTGGATCTGCAGTGACAGCCAGACTGAAGCCCTGTGGCCGTCTGTGTTGTTCTCTGTCCACTTCTCTTTGGTTATTTGCTGGGTACATATGAGCATATTGTGGCAATAAATTACTCTGATCTGCTACGGTATAAATACATATACAAATAGAGATTGCTACAGGTATATAATATGAAAAATCTATATTTATAGAGCAGACTTTCTACAAGAGATGCTTTTCAAGATTTACAAATATACAATCTGATCTTTTATTCAGTTACTTGATTCATCCGTTAGTCAATTGACAGATATGGAAATGCATTTGTGATAGCTAATTAATAATGTTGTCATTTATTTAAAATGCCCCATGTTTCTGTGTGTTATTATTGTACATTGGTGTTTACATGATTTGGTTTTGTGTGTGGCCCAAACCTGCAACTCTAATGCACATATTGTGTGGATTAACTGTCAAACCACAATGTAGCTGCTCACACTGATCATTGCTAAGCTCTCCACAAAAAGGAGAAAGGCAACGCTTTGAAAACTGAGAAGAAAAAGCCTACTGAGATTGTGGTTTGAACATCCAATATTTTTTTGAAGCAAAGTTGCAAGCATTATTTTTGTTATACCACAGCAGCAGTCTATACCACTGTTGTAAAAACAAGATAACAAATGAAGTGTTGAATCAAGTAACTACAGTTTCTAATGCATCATGTGGGACAGTCAACTGTGGAACTGCTAAAACTTCAAGACAACCGGATAAAATGTATGACCTTCCAGAAATCGATCCCATTGTCTGAGAGTCTTTTAAATGACTATTTGTATTTAGCCATTGTGACCCCTCAAACTGCACGTCAAACAACAACCAATCAGGCAAAAAGGTTACATGACTCTAAAAACGTGTCCCGGCCAACCACTTTCGGGCTAAAATTGTGTGCTTAATACATTTTTCTAGCCAAGTAAACTAAACATGTGTTGGTCTAATAAAAGATGCAACTTAAATATAACACATTTTGTTGGATATTTTTCATAATTCGTTTACATTTTATTGACTAAACTAACTGTACCATCAAAACCATCTTTGATGCATCCACACAAGATCACCATCCAATCATTGTATTAGTAGTTTTGTGTCCTGATTGAAGCCAATCATAGAAAAATCAAATGTACATATTTTCTAGACAGTTAAAAAAAGATATCATATATTGCTTTACACCCTTCATACAAATGTAAATATGTATGTGTTGAATGTGTTTATCAATCTATAATGTATATCTAGTCCAATTCATATTTTGAAAAAACGCATATCACCCTCAAGAGACGTGCAGTTTATCATGTCCGCAGTGTAAACACGATAACTCACGCTGTGACACTCTGAGATTTTCATATCATGATGAAGCAGAGTCAATCTGCAGCCGCGGATAGAGTCACACACTCCTCTCAGCCTTGTAAAGTACAGAGTGCCCGACTCACGCAAGGTAACCATCTTTCTCGGCCGTCCGTCTCATTCACTTGTAAAACATAGCTATACTTTATAGGCTTGTTACTGCCACAGGGTTACTCTTTTATTTATTAGCCTGTCCACGGTGAATGGATGTGTTTCTGTCTGTGATGTGAACCTCTTGAAGTGAGCCTGACTCCTGTGTTGCTTCCATCAGGGTTGGACAGGAATGCTAATGCTATCAGACAATCAGTCCCCTGCCTGTGGGTGGAAGACTGTGTGTGTGTGTGTGTGTGTGTGTGTGTGTGTGTGTGTGTGTGTGTGTGTGTGTGTGTGTGTGTGTGTGTGTGCATGTGCGTGCGTGTGTGTTTGATTCCATGCAAGAGGGATGTGATTACGACACCAACTCTGGCATGTAAATTGTTCACATATGCGTTCTTGCCTATTAATTACTGTCAACAAACAGATTACCAAAAAGCAGCAAATGTTTTAGTTTTGACCCAGAGCTAATATCTCAACACTTATTTGCTCAAACTGTTTCAGGGATTGAACTGTTGGAATATTATATTTTTGCGAGAGTTGAGGCATTGTCTGCCCTGTATGGAGACGAGTCGATGCATCTTGGACCGCTGAGCCTCAGTGCATTGAACTCTGAGATAATGATAAAAGGGAGCTAATCTTCAATGGCATGCCATCATAGCTCATTTCCATAGCAGCCTCTCTCATTGTAGCAGGATCAAATCTGAGCTGGCACAGAACAGTTGTTTCCATTTGATATGCCCCTCTGCCCACTGCACCATAACGGCTGCCCTGCAATAAGGATATACTTTCTGATTGCCAGAGAATATCCTGCAGCGATTTAAACGCTTTTCCACTTTCTGACGGTGAGTGCGCAGCCCATTCTGTTCCTGCAGTCGAGTTCATCTCGATTTAGACAGGAAGGCAGTGGATGAAGGGGAGAAGAAAAGAAAAGAGATTTTAGTGCACTCTCTGTTCTCCGCGATAATGAATGCTTTGTCAGGGAGAATCCATCAACGGTCACTGTGGGGGGAGGAAATGTCAGGGAAAGTTATGGTTTGTTGGCTTTTAACCCACGTGGCCCGGCCCCGCAAAGTAATTGAAGTACAGAAAATGTCATGTTGTTGCACTTCATCTATTTGTATAGCTGTCTCACAGGATAAATAGAAATATTGCTGTGGCAACACGACGAACAACAAGCTAGTGTCTGTTTAGATCTGCAAAGTGTGGGTGGAAGGTTACATGCGCCGCAAAAAGCAAATCCATCGATTCTTGTGCCTCAACTATTTGTGTGGTTTTTATGCTTTTGTGCCTTAGAAATAGCTTTTTTTCGTCTTTTGTCAATTTGATATTGCAAAAGGTTTTTTCCGAAAATCACGGCTTTTAGTTGCAGCCTTGTTGCAGAGGGATGGGAATCTGTGTGATACGGACAGGAAAGAGATGAGTGGCTCGCAAGGCATGAAAGAAGGAAATCTGTGTATGCTGCGAGCGCTCCCTCTCCAAGGTGCTCCTCTGTGAAAAGCATGATGCTAAAACAGATAATCTTTTCTGCAGAGTTGCAATTATAAGCTCCTCACAACATCTCAGAAATGTTTTAATTGCTGGCATTTCATCTCTGAAACACCATTTAACAAAATGCTATTTTAAAGCAGTATTTAATTTACGTAAAACATAAATAATCCATTATTTTAAAGTCTTACAAATGATTGAACTCAAAGTTACTTCAAAAAAAACCTTCAAACTCTTCTGTGTCCTTAAAAGCTTGGCCGTTGATATGATTTCCACCTTCACCTTAACCCTTGACAGTAGGCCTGTACCCATCCATGTCTAACTAAAAGCCAGAGGAAGACGGGGCGGATACATTGCAGCCGCTTGTAATTGGGGAGGGCCTGTCTGTCTGTGTTGTTTAGTGATCCATGGATGGACCCTATCCTCCAGTTAGCCAGGCTTGAATGACACCTCCACGTTAGTTTGCACAACCTCAAACTGATCAGCCTCTTTAACTGTTGAAGCATGGCTCCTCGTGAAGCCCTCCTCACTTCCAGTCTGCCTCTGTCCAAATCTGATGCCAGGAGTAACTGTCAGTCGGCCCAACTACAGGCTCCTGAATCCAGGCTTTCTGTCCGACATTCTTTACGTGAGTAATGGGAGAGTGTGTGTGGATTTATCTCCCATCCATCCCGGGAATTGTTTGACTACCCTTCCCCAACAATGTAAACGCTCTGGGTCAAAGTTCACAAAGGGCATGTGTGGTATTTATTGAACCAGAGACAAGAGGAGCAAAAACTAGCAGGGCTATGTGGTTTTAAATTGAGTCGAATATAGTGGTTTCTCATAAAAACAGTCTGTCGTATAGACGTCCTATTTTACACAACCGAGCAGCCGATGTGTTTTAAACCTGGCAGTGTATGTTAAGTAGCGCACAGTGATTTGATTCAAATGTTATGATTGGAAGGATGGAAAAAAAAAATCTGCAATCTTCAGTAATTGTTCCCCGGAATGAAATTGATTCACACCCAACCGAGCATGAAATAACATTGGCAGATGACACTGCTGTTACTGGGCCTGAAACACAACACGATTCTAATAGGAATAATCAGCACCTTCTTGCACAGCAGATACACACACACTCACAGATACACACACACACACACACACACACACACACACACACACACACAA